>CM076583.1:647004863-647604863 GCA_034641835.2 Pinus albicaulis | reverse complement strand
ATATCTGTTCACGATCTGTAGTGATCGCATCTCCTTCTGTATTCTCTTAAAATCTTGATGCAACTTGTTTAATGTGTGTTACTGTTCAAGAGTGATTCTTTTGACATTTTGATAGTAGGATTCTATCAACTCTTGAGTCCTTAAACAACCTTCTTATCTCTCATGTATCATGTAGGTTTGCAAGAATGATATTAATATAGTTGGGATAAATTATTCTGGGTGATAGTTACTCCATCATTGTCCTTCTTTGGTATCAACTTTATGATAGTTCGCGATGATTGATGTTGAAGCTCTAGGATCCATGAGCAAAGCCGCCTCGAGGAATGCTTATTTTCCACTTGAATACTAAACCTAGGGGCTCTTTAAACAGTCTTCCTAACCCATGTACTTCCATCAGCTGCCCACAGCTTCTGTCTTTATCATTAACATATATACACTTCAAATGCTAAGTGGATTACATCCTTCCCTTGTCTGTGTAGTCATCATCTGCATATTTTTCATGCGGTTTGTTTTCTGCATGTACCATAAGGATTTGGACATTCTTCCTGTCACATGATCAAAAGCATATTACTTACAAAGTTTTAGGAAGGATTCGACAAACCCTCATGAATTTCCTTCTTCTCCACAGTTGTAATAGATAAGTTGTCACATCCTTGACCATTGACTCATGCTCGTCCTTGGAATCCTCCTTGACTAGCATGCGGCCTTGATTCTCATGTGCACGTCCCCTCAACTTGCATTCTATAAGCACATTTTTCTTTATAATCAAAAATCATATGTGATTATTTATATCACTTTTCTTGATCTACAAAATCTACAAAGCGATTGCTTTGGGGTCTACACATGTATAGCGAAACAAATAACACTCCTTCGAGAGATGTTGACCTGCAATTTTACATAATAATACACACACAATAACAAGATCTGGATTCAATGGATGCGGTGCTCCACTAGTGAGTACTCTGCGAACACGGTCTGATACTCCTTATAATGGCCTTTTGTCTTACACTTTATGCAACATACTTAAGTCAAATTTATAGCCTAACACTTACCTTTCTTCATATCACGTAGCTCCATTAAACACAGTGGCTGACGGGCATTATGTTGTACTCCACCATATGTATACGCGATTGATGAAGCTTCCAACTTCATTCCGGTTCCATAATGACTGTGTTAATATATTTTGTTTTGTAAGGTAGCACGATATGTATGCTTTGTATAAACCAATCTGTATGTTTTTCTTTAAGACACAAAAAACCACTTGTTCCATTAACATGTGGAATACTTGATGGAGTTCCCAAACATATTCATTTGCTATACGCAACGCTGTCTCATGATTGGTAATGCCTACAATTGTGATTTTGGCTTTAACTTAAATTTGTGTAGTGGAATGCTTTCTTCGTATCATCTAGTGAAGCGGCTTGATTTTTGTAGAATAATTGATGTACCATGTAGAAGCACTCTTTCCTGTACAGGTGATAGGATGTGCCCTCTTCACATGCGTCGTCGGTAAATTTTCTTTCTTTCCATACGGATTAGGCAAAAAACCAACATTTGCTCAAGATCTTGTGATGCAGGCCACCAAAAATAGGTAACTTAGCGCATCATTGGCCATCTTTAGGGGTGGGGGATGGGGGAGGGGAGGGGTGTAGGGGGTGTAAGGGCGGGGGATGGGGTGTAAAGGGGGAGTAGAGGATGGGGGATCCCATAGGTGCACGGTATTTCCCCAAAATCCTAGATGTGACACACTTGTATGGGTTGTGGAGTTGCTTCTTTCTTCTTCGCTTTTATATTCTCCCTACTTGAGGTTGTAATCAATCTGTTAATTTTAACGTCACTCTATATGTCTTTTCCACTTTCTATGAAAACTAGGACAACATTCCCAAAAATTAATTTCTTCATTCTTAGTATTCACTTTTCACATAAAATAATTTTAATCCACAACTCAAAGAATTAGGATACTTACCTACTTAAACCTTGAAAAATATTCGCTCGGCCTCACTGTAAGATACGGATGTATCTATCGTGAACTCGATGATAAATCTTACTCCCAAAATACTATCGTCGAAAGTCAATAGCTCTTGATACGCTGTATGTCAAATATCTTTGGTGATCATTTGTGGCAATTCAAGGCTCCATACGATAGGCACAAACCATTCAAAAACGGATCTTGTTCTCGGTCGTACTTAAGTAACCATTTATGCAGTTCATTCTCAAACATCATGAAGAAATATCACTTTGACGCTGAGTAGGCTCACCTTTGCTGTGAATTTAGTCAACGATCACATATTTAAGGCTGCCAGGCCAGTAATTTACAAACTCTTCCAAGTCCTGCCCATTCTTGTATTTTCACTTCTACCTTGGTAGTTACCCACATCCACTATCCCTCAGGCAGATCTCGATCACAAAGAACCATTTGCACGGCTCAGGCTGGTCTTGACCTAGGTTCTTGTTAAACATTAACAAAGCCTATTACCGGCCATTTGGAAATGACTTTGATGTGGAAAATGATCTTATTAAAGAAATATTGAAGGATGTAAAAACTAAGAACTTTGGCCACTCCTGCAAAGAATGACAAGTGACTAGATATACGCTACAAACTTATTCCTAACATTACGAACTACATGAATGCATCTATCTTTAACATTCTATATTTCCATTCATCGATCAACCTTGTGTCACCTGCTTTATCATTAAACGCAACATAAATCATATGGCTCTGCATTGCAATGCTTTCAATAGAAAAATACACTAATTGTAAAATGTCTTCAGAAGCTATATTTTGTATGATAAGTCCCTTAAGTACATTCATGCTGACTTTGTACACACAATACAGTAGTCTACACTTCAAGGTGAAAACTCTTCAAAGGCTTCCACTTTTGACTTTGGGCAACCCTGGGCCAAACTTATACTAAAACAGAATATATGGTATATCCATCAACTATTACATCTATCTATCTCTATTCATATCTTCATTGTGAAAGCCTTGCATTGCATTATATAGCTTTTACATCATACAAAACCTTGTTCACACATACCATGGGAGAGTAAAGTAATAGACTAAAACCCAAAACCAATGCAAATGACGGAAAGCACGGCCACTTGAAACCCCTAAATATTTAACGATATATTTTATCTTAACGATTGCTTTGCCTCACTCCTTCATTTGTGAGTCTTTTGCCAAAACTAGACCAAGTTGGGTTATGCCCAACACCTACCACTAGATTTCGCTTACTCTTTGAAAAATTTAATGAAGAAACATTATTAAATGAATAAGGTAGAGAATATATATATGAAAATTCTCAAAACATATAATATTAAAGAAGAGAGAAGATATTGTTTAGCTAATACATGCCAAGACAGACTAAAATTAAAAATAAAAATAAAAGGGAAGGGGCAAAGACGAAAACCTAATATATTCATGAAGAAAGAAGCAGAGTCAATACCTTGTGAGTACCAACCATCATCCTTGTTGATATTATTATTTTTTTCTAATTCTCAATTTTTATGACACTCACATAACTTCCTATGATGGAATTGATACGATCTCATGCCATGATGACGGAATCTTGTACGGGCAGAGGTATAGTTTTCTCAACATGATTAGCGCTATGTAGAGTAGGTTCCATTGCATTTTGATCGCTATGTGTATGTGAATTATTTTGATTGATGGATCATCACCTCTCTCCCCAATGTGAGGAATCCCATAAGAGCTAGGGATTGAGTAAAATTCCTTTCATGTATCTATGTTTTATCCATTATTTCAATAATCTGTTTCCTGGAGCTTTAGATGGTGATAGTGACACTCAATGTGAGAGATTTTATTCTTCTAAAGAATACGAAATATTATCGATGGTCTCATGGATGATAGAATGTTGAAAATTGGTCACTGATCACAAGAATGCTTTTAATCTTGGGCCACTTTTGGAGTATTTTTAAAATATTTAGGACCTTAGAATGTTTTTTATAGTATTATTTTCAAACAAATTGAGGAGATGGGTATCCTCATCTTCCAGTGATGTCATCAATTACTAACATGGATCCTTTGGGTATCTAGTGTATTAGTAACTCTAAATTTTTACTTGGAAATGATGAGAACTAGCATGAAGATATTTGTCCATATGATTTTTAAAACACACAGTGTGACATGAGACATCTTCCATTCTAGAAGGATAACATCATCTACCTCAACTTCCATTGTGAATTTGGAGTTAGATTGATGTATATGTTGAAGGAATTAATTTAACTTCTGTCTGACCAATCTGAAATATGTTTTATTAATTTGAAATTTTCAAAATTTCTTCAAACTTTGAATAGCATTGGATGGAGTTAGTGCTGAAAGTTAAGCACAACATTTCGTTTTCCATCAAAATCAAAATTCGTATCCATGAGTTATATAGTCTATTGTTTGTTTTTCCAAAATAGGCAAAAAAAGGATCATAATAGATACCGGGGAAGTGATGTGCCAAGTGTGAGTAAACATATGAAGTCTCCTCCGAAACATCCAATGACACTATTCCAAGTGGCACACTAGAGCTCTAATAGATGACTAGAGTATTTTTGCTCCTAAGTCTAAGTGGGATTTTGCCAACACATCATTTTTATATGGTAGTGGATTAGTGAATGGGGAAGGGCAACATGGCATACCACATTCATGCCCCTCATGTAGGGCAGGTTTGATGATTGGTTCAAGGTTGGGTCAAGTTATATATATATATATATATATATATATATATATATATATATATATATATATATATATTGTATGTATAACCTATAGTTTGAAAAACCCACATCCGGTGGGAAATGACCAAATAGACACTCCTTACCAAGCGTGGGGTCAACTTATTGGGGAGTCCTAAGTCCGTAGTGCTAGAATTTGTAATTTTCTATAAAAAATTTGGTGGATCAAAGGCTGAACCCGGAAACACATCGCCTATTGCCCTTTATGTTACCAACATACTCATTGGTTCTTAACCATATAGGGACTGCCTCACAGCAACCAAAGTGAAGCCATGTAATAGGTTGGGGGTTGGAGAACCATCCACATGGATGTCCCCCTCCCATATGACTGGTGAAGACCGGTGCTAAAGAACTCATGAGAGTTTTTTAAGCGATTAATTAACAACTAAGAATGGTTAAAAAATGTATACCTAGTTGAGTGCTAATTATGACATGGCAACCAAATTGTGCTTATCTTCCCATTAAACTTAATTAACTGTCTAATCACATTTTATGCTAGGAAGGTTTGGGGGCGTGCATTTTATGAGTAGAGTTTCCAAAATTTAAATCTATTTGGCAGTCTCTCCAAGTTTAGTGGAGAAATTGTAGGAAAAAGTTGTTTTGATCATAAACTCACCCAATTTTTACTGTCCTAGCTCGGAAGAATTCTAGGCTAATTCAAACTCCAATGACCAGTAATTTTAAGCAAGGCATAAAAGGTCATATAGGCATTTTAGTGCATTTGAATATTTTTGAAGGTCGGGGCCATAAATTTATTGGGAGTCCTTTGCCAAAGCATCCAGAATCAAATTCAGCAGGCAAATAGTCATTTTGGGATATTATGAATGTTTCAACTCATTGGAATGGGTTCGAAGAGGTTTGTGAAGCTGTAAATTTGAGCACACTTGAAGCTGTCTGAAAGGCCACACTATGAAGGTTTGGACCCGAGGGAGATGTAGCTGAGAGGGTGAACTCCTTTATCAAAATTTTGTGTGTTAAGCTGTTATGTGTGTTTGTTGTGTTTTAATGTTAGCTTTATTCACATCATTTCAAATTATTCTTTATATATTATGACAAACTCCTTAATTCCACCATTCTTCTTGATTTGATAATCACATATATAAAACAAAACATAGAGCAGTAGTAAAACTAAGCAGAAAAATTGCATATCTGATATGATACTAGCATAGAAATAACTAGAAATAATTTTTAGATAAATTTGGCATCATAGCACGAGGTTTCTTGTGTTTTACTTGAGGGTTTTAATAGTTGCAAGTTACCCCAAGTGCTTACAAGGTTAGGATTATAGAGAGGAGAAGGGGAAGGTATTGATATAGCTAGTCCTGAAGTTGAGAAAATAAGACAGGTTCATAGAGCATCATCTCACAGGACCACTCAAAGGCTTACTTGAAGCACCTCAAATTCCATCTCCAACGAGTTAGAGATAGAGAAAGAGGACCCAATTTGCACAAGAGGCGGAAGGCAGTTGAAGATACAAGTTATGAGATTGAGCTTGAAACTATTTAAAAATTTCAGAACATGAAGGAACTCATGAACATTGAAGAAGAGGATTTGCAGAGGGAAATTCAAACAATGCAAAGGATGGTGAAATTCATGTATGAATGTTTCATGTGAAGAAATTGGAGAAGGTTCAAAACATTCTCATGAAGAAGGATCTTCAAACGGTAAAAGGAGAAGGGCTGGAGGTAGTGGAAAACCACCCCCTCACTGCATATCCATCTCATCATCTCATCAACATCACCCCATATTTCACACATCCACTACAAAAAAACTCATACCCATACTCATTCCAAGATCCCAAAGGAAAGACTATTGCTCAAGTTGGACATCAAATTTGAACTTCCATGAATACTGGAGAAGTTAATGACGCAGAAAGAATAAAGAGTTGGATTGATACGTTAGATTTTACCATAGAGTCGGATTCTACACAAAGAAGCCGATATCAAAAATCTAGTTGGCTTCGTTAAGGCTAGAAGAGCGACACTAGTTTGGTGGGAGAAGGCCAAAAGACATAGGAGGAAATGTCAGATCATGGTAAGATTTCCATTCTTGGGTCAATTCATTCTTCATTAAAGAAAACATCCATTATCATATATCACGACAATAATTAGTTGGAAAACTTTAGACAACTAAAAGTTCAAATGTCCAAGTATACACAAGAGGTTTGGAAGAGACTTTATTATTTAGATGAACAATTCAAAGACACACTCTTGAAGTGTAAGGGTTTGCTTTTCTTAAGCATGTTATCCTTATGTTTAACCCAAATAACTTGATAGTATGTGCGTACATCTTGAAGCAGGGTAAAAACATTTACGAGGGTGGCTAGAAGAAGCTGACTCAAGGTAAGGAAAAGAGAAGGAGAGAGAAATGGAGAGGAAAGAATAATGCGAAGTGTTAAAAAATAAGGAGAAAAATTACATGCAAACATTGTTTTCCAAAGAGAATTTGATGAAGCCTACGTGGAAACTACATCTAAAATTAAGGACAGAATAAACAAAATAACAAAGGAGAAAAAGGATTACTACCAAAGACAACGGATCCGATTGAGAAGAAGCCAAGACAGTTTCCATAAAGTTAACAAGGAAAGGAAAGCTATAGAAATTTCAGTTCCTCAAACGGTCACAACAACATACTCCAAATGAAGATACAAAGGATAGAACTATTCACGTATTGGAAGTAATTTCTAATCATACAAAAATTGATGCATCAAAGCAAAATTGATTCAGAGAATTAGACAAAAAAAACCTTGAGAAAGTATACCTCATCATAAGCCATACCCTTTGGGTTGGATAAAGTTAACAATTCCAATTTACGAGTGACAAGGAAATGTTATTTTCATGTTTTATTACTACAAACTTTGTGGAAGTGAAGTTGAGTTAAGATGTGGTTCATAACATTTCGGGGATTATCTTGGGTAGTCCATTTTTGTATGCGAGCTTTCTTTTCATCTCATGAGAAAAAATATCATTTGATCAAAGATGGAGTGGGGTATATTAGCGAAACAAACTGGCTTGAATATCTCTTTAGTTAATACGGGGTAAATGAAAAGGCTAGTAAATGCAAGTAAAAATTTTGTTAGCTATCATGAGAATCAAAGAAAAAGAATATATTTAAATGCTGAATATTTTGATGGATGTGATGAAAAATTTAATCCCAGTTCATTTGTGGTAAGTTAGCATGGCGAAGACATTTCAAGAACCAAAGTTACCAAGAGGAGAATTTAGCATGGGGTCGGTTAGTAGGATGTTCACACTTCCCAATATTGGTATGTATCGCATAGATTATGGAGGATTTGAAAATCAAAGAAGCAAATCAAAGTTGTTGAACAAAATCATACGCCCATCTTTTTCCATGTGATTCACCAATAGTTTGGTTGAAGAAGGATGGGACTTGGCACATGTGTATCCAATTTCATTTTGAAAAAAAAATCCACGATAAAATCACTACACACTCCAGCGTAGTGAGTTTTGAAATCAATTAAAACATGAAAATTATTTCACTAAGTTATATTTGAGAAGTGGTTATCATCAGTTAGGATAGTAGAAAGACATTTTGGAAAATTTCTTTCAAAAACAATTGGATTATGGTGGTTAGTTATGCTGTTGGCTTAAAAAATGCACCATCTACTTTTCCTTGATTAATAGATAGCGTGAATTCAACCATTTATAGATAGATTTTTAATTTTACTTTAGATGACGTATATGTCGACAAATCAACGAAGAATAATAATCACATGTGAACAAGGTACTTGATGTTTGAGAAAAGAAATTGTTTCTTAAGATGTCAAAGTGCGAATTTGGTAAGACTTCATTGGTATATTTGGGACATTGTTGGAGGAGGTGAGTTGAAGATTGATCCTTCAAAAGTTGAGGTCATTTTAGATTGGCCAAGACCCAGTCGGTTACCAAAGAGTAGAAAGCTTTCCCAGAGCTGACTGTGTTGGAGGAAATTCATTGCTAATTTCTCTTCAATTACTGACTTTGTTACATGCATTGACAAGAATAAAGAAATTGTTCAATGGAAGGTTGAAGTGAGGAATAATTTACAGTGCTTTAAAGAAAAATATAAGTTACTGCATTGGATTACAGCACTTCAAATCTCTGACTGACCATTTGATATCCAAACGGATACGAGTGATTATGCTATGGGACAGTGCTCATGGTATGGTAAACCTATCTCATTTCATTCTAAAATTTTTAATGGAGAACTGACTAAATATCACAAATGAAATTTATATTAGTATTTTAAGTGTGTAAAAATGGAAACATTACTTGATGGGAAAAAGAACCATTATCCCTCTTGAACCATCGACCATTATAGTACTTACAATCACGGAGTCAAAGGCTGAAGCCAATCAATACATTCTAGGTGGATGGATTTTCTGCAGCAATTTCACTTGATTATCGGTACAAAAAAGTCACAATAAGGTGGCGTGTACTTTTTGCTAACTTATGCAGGTCGATAGCCATTATCACGACTGTCTATTATGCATAGAAAGTTACATTAGACGATGTCATGAATGACTAGGCGATTTTCAAGATTTGTATGAGCAGGTAAGGAAACCAAGTGAAGAGAAGTTATAGTATCATGTGCATAAAAATTTTATTGTATCCTTCCAATGAGTTTGTATTCTAAGAGGGAGAAAAGCATTATCTGCCAAGGAGGGTACACACATCATCGATTATGAGAACATTTGATGTAGACAAAGGTAGCACATCTCCAAAGAAAATGTTTTGTTAGCCCACGCATGGTTGGAAGTGTTTCTCGTTTGTTATGAAGTGTTCTTTATGTGCAACAAGTAAGCTTATGACAGGAAGCTTGGTTTGGCCACACATACTTTCGGTTCCTTTTCATCCTTGAAGGAGAGCATCTCAATGGAATTTGTAGGAGGCAACCCCACTATGTCAAGGAAAAGTCATGATTATTTGTATTTTTAATGAATGGAGGTTCAACAAATGTGAATTTTGATGGCATGTGAAAAGAGCTGTGCAAGCTGGTGGCACTAGCTATTTTCTTTCCAAAATTTATGAATCCATTTGGTCTTCCTGCTTCTATTGGCAAGTGATTGAGATTCTCGATTTCTTGGAGAATTTTTCGGTGAAAAATTATGGGACATGATGGGTACAAAGTTGTGAAGAAAAGTACAACATTTCATCCACAAACAAATGGTCAAGCAGTGGTAAATAGGTGTTATTCAGCTCTTCCAAGAAGGTATTCGACAAGCATCCCAAGTTTGCAGGACAAACGATTATATACACTTCTACAACATGCATTACAACCGGGGGAAAAACATTCTTCCACAAATATAACATGTAATAATTTGAGGTATTTTAATTTTTCTTACTAAGATAGCAAAATGGACTTCATCTTTGAAAATATGTTGCTATAGACAAACATGTTGTCAGTCATGAAAAGTTCATTGAGAAAATTAGTTGGTATCTGGGTCTGAAACAACTTGAAAACATCAAAAGTAGCTACGGCAAGGCATGACATGGCTCTTGGATTGATCATAAATTCCAAGTTGGTGATGAAGTTTGGTTGTACACCATGAGAAATATTACTGCAAGGAAAATGTAACTGAGTCCAATCAAATTATAAACCCATTTAAAATTATGAAATATTGGTACAAATGCATTCAAGCTAGATTGCCTCATATATGGAAATTTGTGTATACACATTATTATTTAGAATTTTGAAAATTCTTTAGACACTCCTTTGATTGATGATGAGAGCATGTTCATCTACCATAAATAGTTAAACTTTATCACAGAATATCTTGATGAACTTTGGCAAGATCTCATAGCAGCGAAGAATGGGAACTTCAGAAAGAGTAATTTTACAGGCTACGCAGGTGGGACTCACGGGTCAAAATCCTTCAAAGGCCAAATGGTTAGAGATTAAGTGAGGGTTGTGCCCTCACTTTCTGAACAATTGATAGTATCTTTTCGGGTCCAAAGGCTTCTGATGCTGGAGGAATGATCTAAGGCTCAAGTTTTAGCTCAAAATTGAAAATGCTCAAAATTTCTTTGAACTTGAGCAATGGGATAAGAATCTCATACTTGCATTCGGCACGGCTAGTTTCATCAAAATCCGAGTTCGTATGACTAATTTATCATCTGCTTTTTCATTTTTCAAAAGGAGCAAGAATAAAAAGTATAGGGATGATGTAATGATTTATAGTTAGCATGGCGAGGGAATATCCTCCGAAGCATCCAATGGTCACATGCCCAGTGGCACCTAGATTAGCGAAGATGACAAGGAGGCATTTTTTGTCTAAGTCTAAGTGTGATTGTATTGACCTTTAGAATTTAATTTTATATGGTGGTGGTATAACCAATGGGAAAGGGGGGGGGGGGGGTGACGCTGCATTACCCCAGATGGCGGGACAAGTTTTTTCAATTTGTTCTAAGGTTAGGGTCAAATTATATATGTTGACATATATACTTCCTGGATTTTGAAAACCCATCTGTGAGGAATCAACCAGAAGTGGAGAGCCTCCATACAAAATGATGGGTTTAAACTTGGTGAGTCCCAAGTTTAGGCGGAAGTACTACGTTGCAATTTTACATAAAAAAAATTTGCCGGATCAGAGCTCGGAACCCTAACCTACGCCTCCCAGTCAGCACATTACTAACTCCCCTACTTGGTGGTTCTTAACCATATGGGGACTCACTACATGTTAAATTTAATGTGTCCAGAGTTGGGGTTGGAGGGGCAGCCCCCCTTCCATGTAACAGAGAGTTGATAGGTGCTAAAGAGTTAGTGGAGTTTTTTAAAAAGTGGATAGATAAACTAAACATGATTAAAAACATGCTTATCCATGGGTTGTTAATCATTTAAATTGGTGTGTATATTCCGTTAAACACAGTTAACCCCTAATATAATCACATTCATCTTTGGTAGGTTGAGGAGCATATGATTATAATGATTTGAGGTAGAAATCTGGCAAAATAGGTCTCCCAGAGTTGGTGGAGAAATTGTGGGAAAAGGAAGTTTTGATCATAACTCATCCAATTTTGCAAAAGAAGTCAGGAAGAGAATTCTAGGCTAATTGGCATCTTGGGAACTCAGCAGTAGTTGTAGAGGCAGAAAATGTCATCTGACTTTTTAGTGCATTTGAATATTTTTTAAAATAGGGCCTTTTTTGGGAGTGTTGATTATTTTGAGCATCAGTCCAAATTACGACAGCAAATAGTACCATTTTTAGGATATTATGATGTTTCCAACTCATTGAGCAATTCAAAAGTTCGAGGCTGTAATTGCAGAGCACACTTGAAGCTGTCTGAAAATTTTTCAAGCCAGGCCGGAGATGTAGCCCTAGGGGGTGGAGCTCGCTATCATTATGTGTGATAGCTCTGTTATGTGTGTTTTTATTGACAATATCAGTTCTCTATCATTTAAATTTATTCTTTCTAATCTTATGAAAAACTGTCATTTCACCAGTGATACAACGATTTGAAAATCACATGCTCATAAGCAAACCTATGAAGGATAAGTAAAACTAAACAAAGAAAATTTTATATCTGATATGACAATAGCACGAAATAGCCCAATGATTTTCAAATCGCATGACCATGGGGCCAAATAATGCAAGTAGCATCTCCAAACCTCTTCCAAATCTTAGGGCGGAATTAGTGGAATCTAAATACGTGGTCTCAAATTCTTTCATGAAGAAGTTAGCGTGACAGGGAGAGAAAGACCATGGACCTCCTAGAATTTTTATATAATTCACCTAGAAGTTGAAAAAGGTAGAGGTTAGGCATATACCCACCTTCAGATTTAGGTAATAGAGATCAATGAAAACAACAGATTTGATAACATCTCTGACCTCATTAATAGGATATTTGGCAAGAAGACAATGTGAAGATTACTAACCATAAATATTCACTCTCCTGCCATGGAAATTCTTAACTTGTCAATAGGCTTTTTTATGATCTGTGGGATAATGCCATGTATTATCATTATCGTTTTCCTTGAAAACCATACCTCATCATATGAGACTTGTTCATACACCATTTTTTAATTAATCAATTTAATTAAAGGAAAATGTCACCTTTAACGAGATAAATCTCAATTGTGAATACTACTTAAAGTATTCCATGGAGGTTAAATATCTACAAATACCTAATAATTATTGATAATTAAATTGAAATTCCTAGACACCTTATACTGAGGAGTGAAAAACTGCATATCTACATAATTAAACATAAAATTTATTTCATTTAATAAAGGATGTTCAAATTTATCATTCTTTTATACTAATGAAATTCATCTCTAAATTAATATTTGTGCATACTAAGTATATTTTGCGAAGTTAAATACTACCATCACCAAATAATTATTGATAATTAAATTAAAATTTTAAATGCCTTATTCAAAAATTGACATGCCTAACGAATAATTAGACATAAATTATTTGATTTACTAAAAGGTTGCTCAAATTTTCACTTTTATAGTAATTAAATTCATCTCTAAATTAATATTTATTTTTGTATTTAATTTAGAGATATCTTTCTAAATTCTAAATATTATAACATTGAATAACCCTAGAAGGAGTTTTACCCTCATTTCAATTTCTTGCTTAATATAATTTATATATTTATCTTGAGATTTATTATAAGTTACTTTGGTGGTTATTTGTTCAATATCTTGACAAATTCAAAAACATCTAAGACATCTAGCATAGAAGTGGAAATATCTCTATTGGGTTGATCCTTTTTTAACTTTTAATATAGAATTATGATTAATTTTATAATAAAAAAATTTGGGAGTGTAGGATAAAAATGATCATGTCTATGTTGAGCATATATTTAATTATCATATAAAATAACACTACACACAATCATCTATAGGATACATGGTTTAAATCACGTGGTTTTCTTTCAAGTAACCTCTTCTAAGTTTCATTTCTTAGGATGATAAGGTGAAATGAAAATTTGAGTTGTTCTCTTATGCATACTTTAAAGTAATATTTTCTGTGATGCTAGCTCCTAATTCATAATTCTTTAGAGTGGATTGTTGCCACCAAAATATGTGACACAGATCAAAGCTAATGAATCAAACCATATTACCACCTTGAATAATTTATTCTCCTATTGTTTTGTGGAGGATGTTATCATCACAATGAGTTATCAGAAACATGAAAATTAAAGTAACAAAGAAATTCCCAGGTTAAATAACCTTCAAGGACTTACTAAATTTATGCCTTTACGAATAATGATCAATAAAGGGTTCGAGGTAGAAAAAAGAGATGACAAGTTTTGAAAACTAAGGATAAGCATAAAGAGACTGAATAAGTCTTGAATATTCTCAAAATAGATTCCATGTTGGCATTATTGATAATCTGGTGTCCTTGATGAAACCTACTTGACAAAGATGTCAAGCATTGGTAACATGATGATTATACAGACTCATACCAAACTAGTACAGTCCTTGATATGTAAATGGCAGTTGGGAACATATGGATCTTAAAGGTGAAGTTTGAGAGTATACATGGATCATAGAAGGAGTCATGTACATATGATGTCATGTAAGTTAAGTCCATAAGTCTGACAATGATATTTTGATACAATGGGTCATTTCTGGTAGTATCCTGTCAAAATTGGAGTGACAATGATTGTTTGATTCCATTAAAGAATACTAATGACAGCAAAGCACTACCAAGGTTACCACAAAATTGTTAGTAAGTCGAGAAGCTATATGGAGGCAGAAAACAGGTGTAGGTGGAAGTTATAGAATATTGATGCTTTATTGATTTGAAATAGGATGCACCAAAGCGAGAGGATGGATTAGATATGATAAAGTCGAAAGTGTAGTGAATACTATTAGATATAATTATTTGATATGTTTATGATTGTATCTAACAAAGATAGATGTATAGTGATAATGATATCTGATATTAATGCGTGAAAGTGAAGTTTTAGCATTTTGATATGAGTTCAAGCAGTATATTTCAATTTCTTATAAGCAGCAATTAAAGCGTACATAAATTGATCAGTTATGTATAGTCATATAAATTATATGAATTTCCTTTTTATCTTGAGATATGTACAGAGGTGTTATGCTGTTAGTTATTATTACGCCACTAATATGTTGCTAGCAGATATCATGTATACGTTTCTGATTTGAAGTGTTGAAGTAATGATGACATTTGATGAGTTTGTTTTTGTTTGTTGTTGTTTGTAGATGAATTCTTGATCATGATAATTGTTAATAAAATATTGATGTTGATTGAGTTGTTATTCATGATTGGAATATTGATTAGTAATGAATATTCTGATCTTGTGATTGGTTCAATGATATGTCTATTTTCCTTGAATAATTTAATTAGTACAATGATTCATGATGTAATGATCAACTAGATTTTGAATCTATACAGGTGCACTATGAAGAGAACCACATACATATGTGGATTTTCAAAACAATATCATACCGTACAATTTATCTAAATAGGGTTTGTAGTAGCTGGCAATTTTTTATAGTTGTCGATTAATATGACTTTGCATAATATCATGATGGTTATGCGTTGGTATGATTTGGTTATGATGATATGGATTGGTTTTATATAATTGCAATGTTTGATTGAGATTTAGTTCAATGATTAGGATTTATAACAGTAGGTGGTTCAATTATTTTTGTGATTAAATTTCATATTAATTGGTCATTTTGATATTGAGCATAATGTTGGGTGTGGGTCAGGATTTTAAAAGAATATGATGAAAGGTGGCCTACATGTTTTGATGTTTGATTCAAATGGATCTGTGTGAAATATTGTAGATGTGGTCCAAAGGTGTGAGGGTTGGACCCTTCAATATGGAGTTTATAGTTTTGTTGGCTCGAGGTCTGACCCCGGAGTTCGATGTGAGTTTGTAGCAAACCCCTATACTATTGACCCTTTCGGCGGTGACCTGCACTGTTAGGGTCAAAGTCACTGTTAGTATGTGTAGGTGCGGAACCAGGTTTCACTTTACCTTGAGAAAAGGATGATGGGCATATGAGAATGGTATAGGTCTAGCAATCTGGAATTACCTTATTCTGTGATTAATTAAGTCTCCTATTACACTTCTGCATGCTAGATCTATATTTATATGCTTGTTATAACATCAGCATAGCGATTACATAAACAAAACATAGATCTAGATCCAAAGAGCCTTGATATATAGATCTTTGTGACTCTGAGACAACGCACAATCTGACAATTATCGGTCATTCACAAGTACTCGCAGATTGATTCTCTAACAACCTTTTTACTGTTTGTTCTTCATCGTTCTTACTTACAATTCCAATTCCCTTCCTAACGTCTGCCTTTGCATTAATGAGGTCCGCACTATTTGGACTAGGATCTCCGCACACCAGCCCGACGAAGTCCATTCACAAACCACCAGCAAAAATAGCTTAAATCACAGTTCGCATCAATAATATGTTTTATTATCACTACAATACAAAATTCATCTCTATTTATAACAATCCTTTCTCGACTTTCTATGGTTGCAGCCATGGTTTTCGGACCCCTAGTTTACCCTTTGACTTGATGCATTGTGTTAGGTTTTGACCCACCAAAACCTACGCTGGTAGCTAATCAAAAATATTTCCAAAGGACCAGTTTCGTAGCTTGTTAGAGGAGACCACATTCCATCAAGTTTCCTTTAGGTGGTATTTAGTAGGCATTCACGGGTAAGTGTTCCCCTTCCGGTAAGAACAGTCGTAGTCTGGGGGTTTGACTCCTTTCAGTGGGTGTTGAAGGAAGATGATAGGGATTTGTGTATATGCAGCAGAATGAGTATACGTGAAATTTGGTAGGTACATAACTAATTGTAAGAATATTTTATGTATATAATAAGAAAAGACATGAACATCGACAATGGTGGTTTTATCCCAAATTTGGGTTCCACCTAATATCTTGTTATTCATATTATTGATATATTTCTTGTATGTGTTTATGATATGTTTATTCATAGACTGTTCATATTTAACCAATGCATCATTACTATTATTAATTGGGTAGCTTAAATATGAAAACCAACATAGAAATCGGAGATATGAAACGAAATGTTTAAAGTGAATTAAATATTTGTTCGTACCCCCCTCCCCCCCACCTCTCCAAAAAAGCATTTTTCAAAAATTGGCATCATAGAAGAGTCATCAAAAAGAATTTTGATCACTTAAAGAGAAATCCATCAAGATGAGTAGTCAAGAGGAAATTTTATATTAAGCCGCTCTTGTTTAATGGAACTAATTTTATATTTTTGAAATTTACAATGACAACATTTTTGCAGGCACTTGGGTGATATGTGGGTAATTGTTGAAAGTGGATATCGATATCCAGCATCTATTCTAAATACGCAAGGAAGAAAAAATATGAAACGAATGCAAGGTTGTAAATTCTATCTTGGGAAGTCTAGTTGAGTGTGAGTTTGTGACATTCATGCAGGTTAGACACATGAAAGGCAATATAGGATAAGCTTATCCAAAGTTATGAAGGTAGTACTAAGGTAAAGAAATGGTTTAAACTTCAAATGTTTAGAATACATTATGAGACTCTTAGAATGCATGATGATGGAAGTATTGCAATTTTTTTTCCTTAGAGTAGACGAGTTCTTAACTCTGAAGAAAGAATCTTTGCAGCAAAATAAGATAACCTCTTTTGTTGTTAGAAAATATTTTGGAGATCACTAACTCAAATTTCGATTCCAAAGTCTACGCCATTGAAGAAATGTAGAAACTTTAAAGACAACACTCTTGAACAACTCACTTCTGGATCGTGACATGCCAAAATGAAAGGAGTTCATAAAGTGAAGAAAACAAACAAGCCACATATAAAGGAAATAAAGAAGAATTCTAAATATCTGTTCACATTTGAGATGAGAAAAGTAAATTTCATGAGAAAGTTACAAGTGTGGGTGGTAAGAATTCAAAGTGGCTTCCACTGAAATTTTTCTATTTACGGAAAGTGAGTGCCATAATAAATGTCCATATAAATAAAATCACGATAAGAAGAAGAATGAGAAGGATGTTGAAAATAAAAATTGTCAAAAAGAAGTTTTCTCACAAGAAAACATTTATTCTAATAAAGAATGCTCAAATCATATCCTATGATCAAGAAAAAATCGGATTGATTTTAACAATTGTTATCAATTACTTATGACTTGAAGATCAATTTGTGGTCATATAGTAATCAAGAGGATGACTTGATACAGAAAAATTTGATAGATTGAGAATGAAAACAAATAAAACAAAGAAATAAGTGGTAGATTAGCAAGAAGATAACTATTCAGGATGAAATTGGAAGAAACCAATAGAAGAACAAATATCTTAGGAAAACAACTTCAAGAAAAAGGAAATACATTGTGAACATTTAGAATTTGAAGTTGTGACTCTAGAAGAATATTATGATAAAATAAAAAAATGGGTAAGACATCGAAATCACTAAATAAAATTATCAACAAACCAATGTTCTCTATAATCAAGATAAACATAGGATACAACCATGGCTTCAGTTACGATGTAATAACAAGAACAACCAACGAGGTTTTTCAAAAAAGAAACACAAATGAAATTTTGTTGAAAAATCTGCGAATGAAAGTCGAATCAATCATGAGAATAAAGGATGAACAAAACGTTTCACTGTGTAACTCATTTTGGCATAAGGTCAGTTAACAGTCAGAATTTGGAATAGAGCAAATGAATAGTTCTGAAATTCAAGCACGTTGAAATTGGCCATATTTGGAGGAAGAAGGAAAGGACAGTACAATGAGAGTTGTCTATGTTGGAGTCCATTTATCATAAAATAATACTTCAACGATTGTAGAAGTGAATTTGAGGTACATGACCTCATGAAGAGGTGATAGTTGCTCGGGTCCATAGGATAGGTGATGTATGCATGTGTATCTAGTCAGGCTGACTCCATTTTGTTTTTATATTTGTGTTGATTTTTGTATGTGATGAAGTAATAGTGGACGAGAACATACATGACATGATCGGGGGATATGTGCTGTAAAACTTCTTGTTTTACACATTTTTGCATGTTCACACATGAAGGACAATTGTATGTATACACGGTTTTTAATTCAAGATAGTCATGTGCGATGAATAAATAGTGGCTTTTATATTCATTAAACCTCTCATATGTTTTTTATCAATTCGTTATTGGCATTATGGAACTAAAAACTGGTTCTTCTTGATTGTTAATAATGCCCCCATGCCGATTCTTAAGAAAAGATGTTGATACATGATGATTCATCATTTTGTTTCAAATTTTTATTCTTGTTATTAGTTCTTTAAGGTGAATTTGCTAATTGATGAATATGATCATATTTGTAGAAAATAGAATAGTTAGCATATGAGTTTAGGGAGGAGCATCTTCTGTGCTTCTAATGGTCCATTGTTGGTATTATGGTTTCTTTAGCATTTCTTGTTGATTTATGATGAGTATATATCATTTTATTTGATGTATATTTTGTTGCTCTTGCTAAAGATACATATGTTGTTTTCATTGTGATAGTGATGCATGGATTGCATATGATAAATTCCATAGATAGTGCATATATATTGATTGATTTTTGGCTTAGTGAAGTTGTTAATCCTGTGATACACTTGATGAAGAGATGTGCTTATGTTATGGTCATTTTTTGGGGTGGTTGACTGATGTTGAGTTTGTGATTCACTCTATTTGTTTCCATTGATATGTTTTTTCATTATGTCATCATTGATGCTATGGGTTTCATGTGGTGAAGTTATGGATGATGCTTATATGTTGTGAGCTACATTTAGAAAAGTTATTGCATATGATATGTTCATTGAGAATGTGATGTTGTTGTTTTGATCAATTCTGTTATATGTTTTGTGATGATTAATGAGTGTTGGTTCTGCATGTATTTGTATACATTTCTTATGGTGTTGTGATACAAAATATTGATATATTCTTGCATTACCTTGACCAACTTATGAAATTGATCAAATGAGTTGATGACCTTTCTCTTGCTATGTATCTCTTTTTATATTTCTTGACGGTATGAAGCAATGACATTATCACCGTTGATATTAATCATTAGAGGTGGAGTACTACATTGTCTTAACTTACATAATTGTTAGTGAAGATGTTCATGTTGTTGACTATGTTGTTTCTATGAGATGTTTATGTTAAATTCCTATGGTGAATGATGATTTGATGACTATCATAGGAGAAACATTTTACATAGTTTATGAGTGAAATATGTATACAGTGATGCAAAGATGTGAAAAGACACATGTTGCAATCATTTAACAAATTCAATCATGTATGGGCTATTAGGATGAAGTCATGTCATATAGCAATCCCATTATGTTGGGACGATGGTGCCAAATTTTTGGACCAATATTTTGGGTAATTGATGTAATCATGGGTGCATATAATCAATGTTTATAGTAAATTTCATAGTTTGTTGAGTATCGAGTCTTGTATATCTTGAGAAGGTTGACATTTGTTCGGTAGTTAGTATGGCTTTTAATATCACACCAGTGATACTATCTACAAAGGGGAGAAAGCCTCCATTCAACACTTGCTTTGTCCTTTTCCCTTGATGTCAAATTAGGAAAACTTGAGTGTTTGGAGAAAATGATAGGAGAAAATATTGGTAATTTTTTGAAGAAAATTGAGGAAAAATGTTGGTGTGTTTTACACTTGGTATTTGTAGAGTGTGTGCAACAAAATTGTCATATAAATAGTAGCTAAATATCTTTATCCTTTAAACAATTCATGTCAATTGTAGGCCTTTAAGTCTTATAGAATGTTACCCTTTAGGTTAATCTTCCACAGTTGTTTCCCTATTAATCCTAAAGAACCTATTGTTTTATGAGAAAAAGCTGTTAAGAAACTCCATTTTCATTTTTACTTTTCCATCTCCCTTCTTTCTTTAATCCATAAACCCCTTTCAAATTTACCTCTCATTCCATCACATTCCCCTTTAAAACTTGTGAAATCCCTTTACAAGGTTTAAAACCCGTCATTACCTCTACCATAACCCCGAAAACCATCTCAAAAACATTTATTTTATTTACTTTCTTGTACCATTTTTCTATAAGTACCTTAAGCCCTTTCGACTGTAAACTGACTCTTCTACACTTATATCACCATGTGACTGAGCACGAAGAAAACTCATTTATACATAAATATTCATCGCATCGCAAACACATTTATGACTTTTTTCTTGATTTTATTTTCCTCCACTTCGTCCGATCACGCGATCAATTCTCCGTCGTTGATCCTTTGCTCTATACCCCACGGATCTGACCCACTTATCAGCTCCCAGTTCCAAACTGACCTTCTATCTTTTCACCCCAATATTCGTCCCAGTACGATCTAGTTTCATATCGACGGCTCCAGCTCCGCCCGCAAGACGCGTGCAATTTCGCACCCTTTTCTTTCCCTCCTCCGATGTTGATCCTGATTTAATCTCATCTTGTTGAATCCCCACAGAGCGACGGCTAGATTCAATCGCGCTGCCTTTATAGCCTCAGGTATTGCACCGATTTAATCTTTGACGAGTTGATCTCTCATCCCGTCTGGCGGCCGTGCTTAATCACACATCACAAATCCAAAATCCGTTTCGTTTTCACCTCCGGTAGAATCCCCATTTAATCACGACCGTTCATTCGCCGGACCCCCCCCCTGTCAATGGTCAACGCTCAATCATGGCACATTTCATGCTTGCTTTTACCTTTCCTCCCGTAGATGCGATTTTGCGATGAAATCTTCGCGGGTCTGATGCTACTCAAATCAGGCACGACAAATACCTTTCCAAGCCCGCCATCTCTTTCTCCCCCGCTCCCGACGGATCTCGGCCATCGTCTCCTAACTCGTGACTCAGAACCATCGCTATGCCCTTTATAAGGTGGGCCCTCCCTTCTCACTCATTTTTTTCGCCGAATTCCTTCGAAAACCTTACCTTTTCTATATTTTTTGTTCCGAAACAAAAATAGTTTTAAACTAATCTTTGATTGACGATCTACAAATATCGAGTCATCGTGCCCCATACATCCTCTGCACAACTCTTCATCCATCGCATCCTTGGCATTGAATCACTACCTCATCATTAGCTCCAAAATTTCATGTCATGTAATTTTCACCTTCTTCCCCGATGCGCTAACCCGCGCGAAATAGGTGGTTTTAGAAATCCATTTGTCGGGCATTAGCAATATAACATTCCCAAAAGACCTTCACGCTTACCCCCAAACAACCGCAGCCGGCTGTCGATTTTTTAGCTATCCAGCTCCCCCTCACTTCGTAATATAACACGGTTTGATGCGGCCATCGATCTGCGAGAGATCGGACGGTCCCTAACAATCTCGACATTCTACACTTTTCATCATTTTCTCTCAAGCTTTATCGGTTGATCTTCGACCATTCATTATTTAAAACTGTGCTTATTGCTTTGTCTTAGCAACTTTAAGTCTTTTGCCTCTGTCTCTGACTGTCTAAACACTCCATCGAAACGATCTCCACAAGCCAGAAGTTATTCTAATCTGACGGTTGCTTGCATTCACTATCGCTCCCCAAACTCCACATATTCACACAGTTGGTTATTCTTGCCATAATTTTCCTCCTTTTCCACGCATCCACGTTTTCTTGTTTTGCTCCTCCACCCCAAAACTAGAAAAGGTTTTTGGCAATTCCTCGGGGTTGCAATGATTTATTATTAACACGGGTTTCTTAATAGTGATTGTTATGTGTTTTTCCACGGTCACGGACGAGGTGACAAAGAGAGCTCGGAGTGACGATTACGTATGCCTTAATCAATGAAGAAAAGGATACGCGAGGAGTGGCGAAATCAATTTTAAAACATACGGGTGCGATCCAAGGTTTAACGAAGCCCTTTAGTAGTAGAAATCACGTGTAAACAAGCCAACAAAGTGTATCGAGTGGTAATGTTAAAAGGTAATTAAAGCCAGCTTCGAAAGATCGGAGGTTTTAATCCGAAGGATTAAAGAGATAAAAAACGATTGTCAAAGAACAAGCCCGAAGCGAAGATCGAGGCTAGTTAACTAAAAACACGGAACCGAAAGCAAATTAAAGGTGTTTTTGAGTTAGCGAGGAGAGTTATGTCAGTCGAAGAGTATCCTTCACGATGAGGCTAAATAACTCCTTCCCGGCTACCAAAAGCGCCACCTATAACTTCAATTAATCAAAGGCATAGTTATTGCCTTAGTCGGTATTATTTTGTTTAAACGACGGAATTGTGCAAGCTTGTCTAAAAGTTCTTAAGCAAAAAAAATCTGCTAAGTAGTAAATACTTAATGAAAACAATTAATACGAAGAAATATCAGATCTCTCCTCTATTGATCCCCTCAAGGCAAGAAGCATTAACATTAATTAGACACAAAGATCTTATTTTTCATCCCATATCCCTACTAACCTGCAATACTTATGTAGAAGATTGTAGAGGTTGGTCTGGATATCTGTTGCATGTAAATAGTTTTTTGCAAATTCTTTAGCCTGTTTGCAATTGAAGATACATAAGTTGAGATGAGAAGTTTGAGCTGTGAGAGACCTTTGGACTTGATGATTATGTTGGTTTTGAACGTAATCTAAGTGATTTATAGGATCCTAGTCTATGTCGATGGTGATGTGTTTGTGTGTAAATAATTATTTCTTCTTTTTTCATTTGTCCCTTTTCTCTAGCAAAAACGAGAAAATATGAGGCTGATTTACTCTTAGTACCCTACTCTCCTTGTCCCCGCTTTCTTTTATATTTTCTTCCCCTTGTGTATTTAAGAATGATTGTATCTGGTCAGCAGGTCAAATAATGTTGAGTGGTATTGTAATGTACTATGCAAACTTTGTATTTGTTCTTGAATGTTATTTTTCATTACATGCTAGAAATGAAATTGGACTGAGAAGTTTATGGGTTTGCCCTATCTTCTAGTTCTTTCTCCAAAGGTTGTCTGAAAGTTTCCCTTAAGAGTATGTTGAAAGCAGGATAGTTTCAAAGTAGTTACCTAATCTTAGACTACTTTTTGTGTTTATCATGAATGTTTCCCCTTTGAATATGCTGAAAGCAGGCTAAGTTAAAAGTCTTTACTTGATCTTAAGCTATTCTATGTGTTTTAACTGTTTTCTATTGAAAGTGCATAATAAACAGGCTAGTTTCAAAGTACTTACCTGATCTTAGGTAAATTTGATGTCTTTCCTTAAGTGCATGCCAAAAGCAGGATAGTTTCAAAGTACTTACTTGATCTTAGGCTGCCCTTTGTTCCATCATTTGTTTGATTTCACTTTCTTATTGTTTCATTCCATAAAATCAACTTGAAGAGATCCTTTGACATAGATGACTTGCCCCATGGACCACTCTTGAGCCTTGCTGTTTCAATTAAATCCTCTTATGACTCCGTAGCCTAATGGATTGAAGCTGCTCCTTGCCTATCTTATCAACTGAATCATTCCTTAACTTTCATACACCTTCACCCTTAATTTAGACTTCCTTCACCTTCATATATCTTTTCCCAATAAAAAAAAACAAAAACCTTGTTCTTAATAACTAGCCTAATATCACATTTCAAGCCTTTAAAGATCACATCTTTAAACACACTTATAAGAGAGATCCCTCTCTGGATTCAGGAGGGCTAGATCCTAGAATCCCAAAGTGGTTCATAAGTAGGCTTTGCTGTTTGTATTTTCCAATCTTGCAAACTACAGAGACCTAACATTCTGGTGACTCCACTGGGGACTATGAGTTAAATCCTTAAAACAAAACACTCAGTGTTCAGTGCAGTATAAGTATCTCTTTTCAAGCACTACCAAAGCAAATGGTAATCATGATAGAACTTATTTGAATTAGTGACAAACTAAGTAACCCTTAGGATTCTTATACAGTCTTATCAAACCTTAAAGGAATCAACTAACTAAGCCATAAGAGTAAACTCTGTTTGTCTCATCACCGTAGCTAAGTGTTGAAACAGATTTAGGACACTCTCATAACTCATAGGACTGAAAAAACTTAGAAAACCCAAAACTATTTCAGATTGGTATTCAAATCATTAAATGGTGGTGGACCATAAAACATTTTACCTTCCAAAGCTAAAAATTTCCACTTGGTGACTCCAAAATCCTAAACAGACCTAAAGACTCCACGGGAAACCCATTACTATCATAAAATCATTTAAACTCAGTTAAGAGGACTTTAAGGATTAAAGCTTTCTTGTTAAAAGATCAGTTAGCCTCATAAAGATTGTCATATTTGGTTAAAATTTTCTTGTTAGTTGGGTCTGAAAAACACAACACTGTGGCTTCAAAAAGAATTCATACTAGGAGCCATCCTGACCCAAATCCCCCTGAGATAGTTGACAACCCTGAAAAGATACTTAGGAAGTCTCCTAAGGCCAAAGGCTCAACTATTGTTAGATCACTCCTTAGAGCTAATTCTATTCTTGAAAACCTTACAGCTCTACAAGATTCACAAGTTGACTTAAGAAACACATTCAGAACTAGGTCACTTGATGATATAGATTAGATAGACCTTGAGCCTTCACTTTCATCCCAAGATAGAGGTGAACATCCTGGTAGCAGAGAAACTACTCCACCTGATTTACATTTCCTTCACAATTTTGGTTTCTCTCATCCTAGATCTGCTCAACAGTCTCTTGCTGGTCCATCCACTTCTGTTACCCATACACCCACTGTTCAAACCACACCATTTCATCAACCGCCTCCCTTCTTTCATCCTCCACCTGTAAACCCCCCATTTTTCCCACAACCTCCTATCATGGCAACATGGTATGCCCCTCTAGTCCTTCCTTTACCTTTAGTCAAACTTCCACAGGACTATCAGTCTAAGACACCATTGTATGATACCAGTGGTGCTACTGTTGCTTCACACCATGTGCACAAGATGAATGACTACTTTGAAAGAAATGAGATTGATGATGAAACTGTCAAACTTATATTGTTTGCTCAAAGTTTAGGGGGAGAATCAAGAAAATGGTTCAAAGGTTTAACCCTTGACAATATCAATGACCTTCAAGCCCTCCATCAGTTATTCCTAAACAAGTGGGAAGTCAAGAAAAACCCTCTCCAAATACTTTCAGATTACAATAAACTCAAAAGAAACACTGGGGAAAGTGTTCAAGCTTATTTCACTAGATTCAATAGTGTGTATAATGCTTTACCCCTAGAATTGGAACCTTCACAAGGCTCAACCTTAAAAAAATTTCCTGAAGGATTTGATTCTGAAATGGCCTATCAGCTGAGAGAAAGAGACCCTTTAACTCTAGAAGACATGCAGAAAGGAGCATTGGCTATGGAAGTTAATCTAATGGAGAAAGGAGCCTTGGTTGTGGGAGTTAATCTAATGGAGAAAAGAGCTAGAATGATGAATGAAAAGAAAGTATCATTTAGGGAGGAATCTGCACCTTCCAAATCTAGCTCTAAAATGGAAAGAATGATGGAGGAAATGATGAAAAAGATGAGCATACTTGAGAGAGCACAAGCTATTCAAAACCAATAAGCTCCCCCCCAAAAAAATCAATCTCAAAACCAAAATCAGAATTTCAGGAGAAATCAGCCTCAAAACAGACCAAGAGACCCTAATTAGGAGATTATACCTCCTTTTCATCAAAACTATGTAAGTGAGGTTGAATAAACAATTGAACAAATAGAGGAAGATGACATAAACATGTTGGGAGTAGAAAATGATAATTTTGATGTTCATTACAATAGGAAACAAGGTCTATACACACCCTATGATGATAAAAGAGCACAGGATGAATATTACTATCAAGAAATGGAAAATGTCATCATAGAAACCCCAAAAGAGTATGACCTTAGGAGTAAAAGAAATAAGGAAACTCCCAAGACTAAGACCTCTGAAAATTTCGCAAAAACCAGCCCTGTGAACAAAACCAAATTTATAAAAAAAAAAGACAAAATAGTGGCTGTAAATTCTGATCAAAACAAAGACAAGGGACCTCAAATGAAGGAAAAACAGAGTGCAGATCTTAGCAGTGTTAGCACCTCAGCTAGTGCTCCTATTAAAACAATTTTGACCAATGTAAATAGAGGAAATCAACAAACTGATGTTGCTGATAGAGTGGTGATTAATAAGGCTGAAACAAACATTGTAAAAAATTAGATACCTTTTAGTTTGGAACAAGAAATTGCCAAGATCAAAATCTCTGTTCCTCTCACTGAATTAGTCACCCAAGATGTATATGGATCAAAAATTTTGAAGGCTTTCAACATAGAAGAAAGTAATGACACTGTCAACCTCAATGATGACCAACTAGAACTCTTATTTGGTCCTAAGATTGAGGGAAGATACCAAGAAGGGCCAGTTCCTCCATTTTATGTTAGTTTGAAGATTCATGACACGATTTTACATAATGCTACGCATGATTCAGGGGCCTCTCATAACTTAATGCCCAAAGCTATAATGGAGAGCCTAGGCCTTGAAATCACTAGACCATACAAAGATCTATACTCCTGTGACTCAAGTAGAGTGAAATGTTTAGGTTTGATCAAATACCTCTATGTAAACTTAGCACAAATACCAGCCAAGTGTTTAGTGATGGATATTGTAGTGGCTGATGTACCCCCCAAATATGGTATGTTGTTATCAAGATCTTGGGGAGCTAAGTTACAAGGAACAATGAAAATGGATATGACATATGCAACCATCCCTGTTTTTAATCAAACTAGAAGACTTTATAGGGAATCTCACATGCAATACATGGTAAGTAGCCAAGAGAGACTAGAAAACTCTCCTCTTTATTCTATACATACAGGCCTTGACTTATTTATTCTCTTCAATAATGAAACATTTAATGAGAAAGAAACCTTAACTAACTTAGTGGCAGATATAGAAAAGGAGGAAGACAAGACAGAAGTATCAAAATAGTTGGTCAAATCCGAAAATTACAGCAAATTAATCACAGGTCTTGAGCTACAAAACAGTCATCCATTTCTTTTCAACCTTGAGAGTCAAGAAAAGAATCCTCAACGTAATGAAGAACATGAGGAACTAAATCAAATTCAACATAGTGCTGACTTACAAGAACAATCCAAAAGCACACTAGATGAAGAGGATAGTAGTCAAACTAGTGAATTTGAAACTAGTCCTCTTTGGATTATGAACTTTGATGGGTCTTGCACTAAGAATGATGCAGGTGCAGGAGTGTGGCTTCACAATACAAACAACAATCATGTTGAAGGGAACTCATACAAATTGAACTTTCAATGCACCAATAACATAGCTAAGTACGAAGCTCTCCTTTTAGGCCTACACTTATTGAAGAAATTAGGGGCCAAAAGGATAAAAGTTCATGGAGATTCTGAACTAATAATTATGCAAGTGAATGGGGAATACATTGCAAAACATCCCAGAATTAGAGCTTATAGGAATGATACCCTGGATTTACTCAAAACTTTTGATGAATTCCAACTTATCTTTGTCCCAAGAAACCAAAATATCCAAGCTAATGGTTTAGCTTTTGCTACTAGAACATGTCTAACACCTTATGAAACCAAACAATGCACAACCCAAATCAAATTTAGACCAGCTATCCCAGACATTGAAAAATACTGGCAAGTGTTTGATGGAGATAAACAAATAGAGGACTTCCTACAGTCCAGAAATGAATTTGAACTGCCAAGTTCAGATTCAGAGTATGAAACAGACTGTCCCATTGAAGAAAATCTACTTGATGAAGAAGTAAAGTCTCCAAATATTGTTGATATAAATCTTTTATCTAAAAACCTTGAACATACCACAGAGATTAGTGTAGATTTAGAAAAATAAGACTTAGAAACACTGCAATCTAACACTCAAAACTTGCCAAAAGGACTGGTCCCATTAGAAGAGTTGTTTGATTTCAATGATGTTTCCAAAAAACCAAAACTAGAGCCTGTTGAAACTGAAGTAGAAGAGTGTAACATAGGCAGTGAAAAAGAACAAAAAATGATCAAACTGTCTAAAACTTTGCCATCTCACATCAAGCTGAAATACATTGAGCTGTTTAAGGAATTTTCTGATGTATTTGTATAGAGTTATGAGGATCTAAAGTCCTATGACACAGAGATAATTCAGCACAAAATACCTCTCAAAGAAAACCAAAAACCTTTTAAACAAAAATTGCGCAGAATAAACCCTGTTCAATTACCTTTGGTTGAGAAAGAAATCAAGAAAATGTATGATGCTGGAATTATTTTCCCTATTAGATATTCAGAGTGGGTGTCTAATATTGTGCCAGTTAGGAAGAAAACAGAAGAAATAAGGCTTTGTATTGAATTTAGAAACTTAAACAAAGCCTCATTAAAGGACAACTACCCTTTACCCAAGATGGATCACATTTTACAAAAGGTAGTTGGTTCTAAAAGAATTTCTTTGCTAGATGACTTCTCAGGTTATAATCAAATTTTAGTACATCCTGATGATCAAATCAAAACAACTTTTACTACACCTTGGGTAATTTCATGTATGTGAAAATTTCCTTTGGTTTAATGAATTCTGGTGCTAAATTTCAGAGAGCCATGGACATTGCATTCTTAGAAGAATTAGGACACTTCATCATTATTTACCTTGATGATATCAATGTTTTTTCTAAAACAGATGAAGAACACCTAGAACACTTGAGAAAGGTCTTTGAGAAATGTAGAAAGTATGGGTTATCTTTAAATCCAAATAAAACAATGTTTAATCTCCAAGAAGGAAAACTTCTTGGACACATCATATCAGAAGAGGGGATAAAGATAGACCCAAAGAGGATTGATGGTATATTGCAAATCAACCATCCTAGAAACATCAAGGAACTTCAATCTTTCGTTGGGAAGATTAATTTCTTGAGAAGGTTCATACCCAACTTAGCTAAAATCCTTAGAAATATAACAAACATGCTGAAAAAGGAAGGAGTTAAATGGACCTTAGAAGCAAAGAAATCATTTGAACTGGTAAAACAAGCATTAACCAAAACAACAGTTCTCATTAGTCCTGATTTTACAAAGGATTTCTTCATTTTTTTATTTGCATCAGAGCATACAGTGGCTGCTGTCCTATTACAGAAAAATTTGAAAGGACAAGAGCAGCCAATTGCATTCTTTAGTAAGGCATTGAGAGATGCACCTTTGAAGTACAATATTATGGAAAAATAAGCCTTTGCCTTAGTCAAAGCCTTGAAAGACTTCAGAGTTTACATTTTACATTCCCATATAATTACATTTGTGCCAAATTCAGTTGTAAAAGACATTTTAACATAGGACCCAGATGGAAAAAGAGGAAAGTGGATAGCTGTGATACTTGAATATGATTTAGAAATCAAGCCCACTAAGATCATAAAAGGCCAAGGACTAGCAAGATTAATGTCTGAATCTAATTTTGAAGCTCTTGATATAAATATGATAAATGCATTAGATGAATAGGAGGAGTTGTCAACTCCCATTATTGAAGATCATTTTCTGTTTTCATCTTGGTATGCTGATATTTTATATGTTTTGCTCAATTTGAATACACCTCTTGGTTTGTCTAAAACAAATGCAATATTTTTAAAGCTAAATGCTGTTAATTACTGCATTTTGGATAAATGTCTATATTGGAAAAATGCTAGTGGATTATTGCTTAAATGTTTGCCTGAGAATGATGCAGATAAGATCAAGCATGAGTTCCATGAAGGAGAATGTGGAGGCCACCTCTATTGGAAGACAATTGCCAATAAAATCCTTAGAGCTGGTTACTATTGGCCCACCCTCTTTCAAGATGTCCATAAGATGATTATTGCCTGTCATAAATGCCAACTCTTTGAAGGCAAAAGAAAATTGCTTCCCTTACCCTTGCATCCAATCAATGTTGAAGTTCATTTTCAATAGTGGGGTCTAGACTTCATTGGGGAAATCCATCCACCCTCATCTGCCCAACATAGATGGATCCTCACTGCAACAGACTACTTTACCAAATGGATAAAAGCCATCCCTTCTAGGAAAGCCAATGAATCCTCTATCATAAAATTCCTTGAAAATCATATCCTATCTAGATTTGGCTGTCCTAGGAAGATTATCACTGACAATACTGCTGCATTTGGATCCAAAAAGATGGTTGATTTCTGTCACAAATGTCATATTACATTGGGCCATTGTACTGCTTATTACCCTCAAGGTAATGGGTTAGCAGAATCCTCAAACAAAAGTTTGGTGAACATAATCAAGAAGCTGCTGGAGGACAATAAGAAATCATGGCACACAAAGCTAGTACATGCACTTTGGGTTGATAGATTAACACTTAAGAAATCAATTGGAATGTCACCCAACCAGCTAGTTTATGGAGAAGATGCAATTTTTCCAACCAGTCTAGGAGTGCCAGTCATGAAGCTGATCCAAGAAGTACAGTATAAAGACAACGACATGACAAGAAGAATTAATTAGACTATACATCTTAAACAAACCAGAGAGGAGGTATACAACAGAGCATTACAAAAACAAGAAAGCATCAAGAAGCTGTTTGATAAAAGGACAAAGGCCAGTGATTTCAGCATTGGTGACAAAGTTTTGAAGTGGGATTCTAGGAGAGAAGATAAGGGCAAACATGGGAAATTTGATAACTAATGGCTTGGCACTTATTTAATTCATTCTACTACTGGTAACAATGCTTATTTCTTGCAAGAATTGAATGGAGCTGAAATTTTTGGGGGTCCTGTCAATTGCAGGATGCTCAAAAATTATTTTTCTTAATCATATCAGTTTGAAGCTTTTCTTTTATTTTTCCTCATTGTAAAAAATCATATCCATCATTGCATTCAAAGTTAGAATATGAAAAAATACAAAAACAATAGAAAAGAAAAGAGGGCAGATTGTAAAAACAAGAAAGGTATAGCCCCATACCAAAAAAGAGAAACAAAATCTGAAAGTGTGCAAGCTAAAATGCCACTCTTGAAAACACACTTCTAGTTAGTCATACAGCCTAATCATGACTAATTAGTTTTAAATTTTATGCTGATAGGTTAGTGAATAGATCAACCAAACAACATAATCTTGGCTTATCAGTAAGGTAGATTAGGATAGAAAAAATGAAGGTTCAAACAAGCTCAAAATCTGAACTTATGAATTTCAAAAGATGAATGGCTCTAATTAGATCAAATCTTGAGCCAAAGATAGAAAACAAACTGGTTCTAATATGCCCAAAAGTTGAACCAGGAATGTGACAAAGACAGCTCAAACAAAATTCAAAATCAGAGTTGAGAGGATAATGAAGGTTGTTTTTAGTTTTCAGATCTTAAGCCTTCACCATTTTGCTTTAATTTTATGCAAATTTTAGTCTATGTGCAGCTTGTTTTTATGCCATAGATCAGCAACAAGTTAGACTGTTCAATCCTGGCTTGTCTACTTTTAAATTTCTTGTCTTAGAATTTAGAGAATAAAATCAGTCAGACAGTCTAATCCTGACAGATAGTAGTTAGGTAGAGAATGTATGAATTCAACTGCTTAATTTGAGTTCATGGAGAAATAAGAGTAAACTTAGATTAGTTTTATGTTTTCAAAAGAATAAAATATTGATGAAAAGAGTTTTCCAATCCAAATGCACTCTGAAAGAAGAAAAAATGTTAGGATCATTAGGATTGGGTAGGTAGAGATGTGTTTTGATAGCATTCCATTGGTTTAAATAGTTGCAGAAATCATCAGATCAAAAGAAGACTGGCAAAATAAATGAAAATTGCAGCCCAATGGATAAGGCCATGATCAACTTCCAGAGAAGGTTTGTCTAAATTTCTTGACATCTTCAAGAAGGTGCCATCTCCATGTGGAGCCACTGTTAGCCACCTATAAAAATTTTGTCATATCAAATGGTGGCTAGATATTTTTTAAGCCTTCAAGAAAAAATTTCATGGCCAAATTGTTAGTTCTTAAAGTCTTATGAAGATAACTAATCTTTAAGTTAATCTTCACTGTTGTTTCCCTCTTTATCTTAAAAAATCTGTTGTTGCCAAGACAGAGACTGCTTAAAACTCCATTTTTCCCTTCATTTTACTCCTCTTTCCACTCATAAATAAACTCCATTTTCATCCCTTTTTCCTCCATAAAATCCCTCCATAATCCTCATTTAATCTTCAAAATCACTCCAAAATCCCTTTAAAACCTTATATCTCCCCTTTATCTGGTTTTAAAATCCTTCCTTTCCCCTACCGGAACCCTCAAATTGGCTTAAAAACCCTGTTTTTAAGGCCTAAAAACACTCATGTTACATTATATAGAACTTAATCGCCCAAGGGCTTAACTCCTATAACCCCCTGTTCTCATAAGACCTACAGCCCCGCAATCTGGCGCTAAAGTCCAAAACCCTTTCCCAAAACTCGACCTTTCTTTGATTTTTCATAAACCTGACAGTTCAATTTTTCGGCGGATATCGACCGTTGATCTACCCAGATCAATGGCCCTCGCACTCTTTCCCTTCCGCCCGATCCCCTGCCTTACATTTCTTTCATTGCCCCGTCTTCAAATCTAGACCGTCCATTCCGATAAATCCAACGGTCGAGGTTCAATAGGCCCAACTCCTTTGGGACCTACCTCCTGCCTCATAAAACACCTATCCACTCATGAGCTGCTGCATGTATTTCACTATCGCCCCAACCCCGCAGCTTCCCCCGTCGCGTGCGATCTGCACCATCGGATCTGCGCCCATTCATTTGATGGCCTGAATTGTGTTTCACGTTTTTTTTGCACATGAAGTTTAACACAGAAAAAAACGCGAAATAGGCGGTTTTGGGAGGACGCGTGTCAGCCAGCGTACCATATCATCAAAATTTACTTTATGAGAACCAATCACATTTTAGGGGATGACATCATCCCTAATGGTTGAGGTGGCATTGCTTGAGTTAAATGTACTTACTTGTCACATTCTCAATGGTGGATAAAAACTCATGGTTAACCATGGTAATGCTCTAAATACTTTTAAAGTCAAAGTAAAGTACTCATAATAAATGTCATTTCACACTTTTTGAATAAAAATATATTATTGTCATTTCATATTTCTTGAGAAAAACAATGCATATCCCTATACATTTATTATATTATATTATATTATTTTTATATGGTATATTATTTACATGTTATTATACAATTTAAATAATAGAAATTTTAATTAATAGCATATAATATAATTAAGAATTTATAAATTTATATTTATATTTCATTTTAAGTTATTTAAGTACAAAGGACAAATGCATTAGTTGTTCAATGATAATGACTTTTTCTTGAAAAACTCATTCTTATTTATAGTCACATCAATACAATTTTTTTATTAATTTTATTTTAGTACAACTTTTGAATTGAATTTAACTATGGTTACATGGATTTTGGTGCAAAAAGTGAATTGAAAATTCATAAATATTATTTTATTGGTTTAGCTATTATTTTATTATTATTTCCTTAGGAGGCCCATTTTAGAACTAAAATTCTCAATGAAACAGCCTCAAGAGTTGGCAAAAAAGTATAGAAACCATTCTTCTTTCTTCTGCCAACCAAAGACTCCTCTCGCAATGCATTTTCTCATTTGATCTCCGCCATCATTTTAATCCAAAAATTAGACTATCCTTACATCACAACTCATTTTGTTCTCCGTCTGTTCTCCAAAAGGTTTCATCACAAGATCTTAACCGTCCATGATTTAAATCCGATGGCCCAAATCACTCTGCGAACCCAAGCCATTTCCATTCATCTATCCTCCGAAAGAACTCATCAGTTGATCTCCACCGTTCATCACTTTAATTCGACGGTCTCGTTTTAATCCTGTCTCCCATTCACTTTTCATTTGATTTACTCCTGAAAGAGTTCACCGAGCGATCTTGACCATTCATCGTCCTGATCGAACGACTATCATTGTGTTTTACCTCCATTTCGCTTGCCCTTTGCATTTTCTCCCAAACACTCCATTAATAGTTCTCCGCTGTCAATCTCTGAAGATCGAACGACCCCGATTTAACTTACCACCATTCACCCAACCGCCTCCCAATTGACCCCATCAAGTGATCTCAATCGTTGGTTGTTTTCATCCAACGACCACGATTTAATCTCGCACCCGAAACCTCCAAAGTAGCCTTGAACCTATTCTTTGCAGATTTTTTGTAATTTTTGTGTGTTTTTGTAGGTTATAAAGGTTTCTACATAGTTTTTAAATAAAGCAAAAAGCCTGGGATGACGATCCACAGAGCACAAATTGTGATTTTACCCATGTTTTATGAGCATTGGTGATAAATTGTAAACCTTATGTGCGCCTGCAATACAACAAAACACAATAAACATCAATTATACAAAGAGTATCAGTGTCAAAGGATGGGATCAAAGAAGAAATGAAGACTTAATTATTTTTAAGCAGAGTTTAAAGGGATTAAGGCAGAAATCTCAGAAATCAAAGGCCTAATCCACAGATAAAAAAAGTATGAAGACCATAAGACAAATATTAAGGCTAATTAGGCCTAAAACATAGAATAAAGACAGATTAAAGGTGTTTTAAGATAAAACAGAGAAAATATCAGAAAGAAGGCCTCCACTACCACATCAGAGGCTAATTGAATCCTCTCCAGCTACCAAAAAGCCACCTGCAGCCTCAAATAAATCAACAGAAGGCATAGTTATTCGCTATTCAAAAGATATTTGCCTAAAAGACAGCTGAAAAATTATTTCAACCAAAGAAACTTATTACAAACTGCCAGCAAAGTTATTACAAAGATAAGAAAAAGCCATGAAGTCAAATATTTTAATCCAATAAGCCTTAAAAAGTAGAAATAGAGTTATGAACAGAGTTGTAGATAGAATGCGTTCCTGCCTTATGCCTTGCATGGTTTTCAAGGCTAGGAATTGCATTTACTATGGAATTAATGATACTTAAACCCTATAAACTCTTCCACCTCCTCATTTTCTTCTAAAATCTCCTTGAGGAGCACATTGTAAAAGGTTGGTCTCTAGATATTTGTTGCATGTAAATAGTTTTCTGAAGCCGCTGTAGCACTGTTTGTAATTGAAGATACCTAAGCTGAGATGAGAAGTTTGAAGCTGTAGACCCACTGGACTTGATGATTGTAACTGGTTTGAACATCAAATACAGGCTGATTTATGGGATCCTGGTCTATGTCAATGGTGATGTGTTTTTGATTGTAAATTGTTATTTTCTTTTTGTTTCCATTCTGTCCACTTTCTCTGATAAAGAACAAAAAATATAGAGCTAGGATTTACTCTTACAAGTACCCTACTCTCACAGATAATCTTTATCTTTATGTTTTCTTCCAATTGTGTATTTAAGAATGATTTAATACAGTCCAAGCAGTTAAGGAATGTTGGTGAGCCCATGTCTTATTGTCTAAACTTTAAAAATTGTTCTTGAATGATATTTTCATTCCATGCTAAGTAGAGTTGGACTAGGAAAGTCTATGGTTTGCCCTGTCTTCTAGTTCTTTCTCCAAAGGTTGTCTAAAAGTTTCCCTTAAGAGTATGTTGAAAGCATGATAGTTTCAAAGTATTTACCTAATCTTAGACTACTTTCTGTGTTTATCATGAATGTTTCCCCTTTGAATATGCTGAAAGCAGGCTAAGTTAAAAGTCTTTACTTGATCTTAAGCTATTCTATGTGTTTTAACTATTTTCTATTGAAAGTGCATCAAAAGCAGGCTAGTTTCAAAGTACTTACCTGATCTTAGGTAAATTTTATGTCTTTCCTTAAGTGCATGCCAAAAGCAGGATAGTTTCAAAGTACTTACTTGATCTTAGGTTGCCCTTTGTTCCATCATTTGTTTGATTTCACTTTCTTATTGTTTCATTCCATAAAATCAACTTGAAGAGATCCTTTGACATAGATGACTTGCCACATGGACCACTCTTGAGCCTTGCTGTTTCAATTAAATCCTCTTATGACTCCATAGCCCAATGGATTGAAGCTGCTCCTTGCCTATCTTATCAGCTGAATCTTTCATTCACTTTCATACACCTTCACCCTTCATTTAGAATTCCTTAACCTTCATATATCTTTGCCCAACCAAAACAAACAAAAACCCTATTCTTAATAACTAGCCTAATATCAGATTTCAAGCCTTTAAAGATCACATCTTTAAACACACTTATAAGAGAGATCCCTCTCTGGATTCAGGAGGGATAGATCCTAGAATCCCAAAGTGGTTCATATGTAGGCTTTGCTGTTTGTATTTTCCAATCTTGCAAACTACAAAGACCTAATAGATCCTACAAACCATGTTTGATCTTTCCACATGTGGTGTTCTTCTAACTCCATCACCGATGACTCTTTCCGTCTTCGGTTGTTCTAGTGTACGCAAACTAGAGAAGCTTCTAAGTGGTATGTTGACTAGGCCTCCTCCTGTCATATTACTTTTGCGACTCTTGCCCAAGATTTTATGTCTTACTTCCAGCTTCCCCTCCATTATGACACTGGTACTAAACTTTTGACCTCTTTCTGTCAATCGTTTGTGAACCACCTATCTGATCATGTCCAGGAAGGGCAGAGAAGAAAGAGCCTATGTCAAGCCCCTACCTTCGAAGACCATGTCTACATGGAATGGTTCCTTAGATCCCTTTTTCTTGCTATTGACAAAGATGTCGCATCTCATTTCCCTCAGATAGAAGAATTCGCTCTCTAGATTGCGTTAAATTATAATCTGATCTACGCACAATCTGGTTATGTTTATACTTTCTTACCTGATCTCCCTAGACCTAGTGGTGCCAACGTACCAGGGGAATCCTATGCTGCTAATGGTATCGTTGGAGCCCTTTCTCACCCGTACACTCATCCTAGCATGGGTTACGATTTCCCTCAAGGAGGGGCTAGCTCCTCTAGCACTTTTCACCCCTCCCGGTAGCATGTATCCAGGATACAGCATGCCTCCTCCTTTTTCCCAACCTGTTTACCACAATTTTTCCCAACCTCCTTATTATCCGTATCCACAACCTAGTGCTCCAACTCCTCCAACATTAGCACCCCCGCCTCCCTTGCCTTCAAAACCCCCGCAACAACAACCACCACCCCCCCAGGGGCAGGTGTATGCACAACAGGGCGTGACTAATCCTCCTACTTCCAAGAAGAAGAGGAAAGGCACCCAAAATCAATCTGCCCCTGGTAATCTAGGACCTAATCCCCAAGGGAATGCACCTAACACCGCTAACTAGAAATAGGGCACTCAGCCCAAGTAGGATAGGCTTGTTCGCATGAATAAGCCTTGTTCACGTTGCGGTGTCTATGATCATTATGCCCATGATTGTCCTCTTTTACCAAAAATGTGTCAGATGTGGGAGACTCAACCAACATTGTGAGGACAATAAGCCTCCCCTTTGGTTCCTCCCAATGCTACACCTATCCAGCCAGCTGTGTTTACCAATCCTTTCCCTTAGCAAGGATTTGTGGCTACCCAACCACCTGAAGGTCAGGCAGCCACTTAACCTCCTCCATCTGGTACCTATGATTACCAGATCCTCATGATGAACTTTGACCAACCCATTACCATTAACCTCAACCTTCAGACTTGGTCCCGTCAGTACAACGAGCCTCCCACTAAGTCTGCTCTTGAGCCCCCTTCTTTAGGTTCCACAGAGCCTCTTTCGACAACCAATGGTCCTTTATAGATCCCTCAGCCTAACATTAGGGGAATTTTGAGGTCTAAAATGGCCCTCCTAAGAAAAATGTACAACAAAAATAAAATTTATAAGAACCAATAGGATTCAAGATGATGATGTCAACCATGGGGGATGATTCACCACTTTTGAAGTAAAAAAGTAAAAATTATAAAAAATAATAAAATAATAAAACTACTTTTTCAATTCATATTTTCAACTTACCTCCTTATGTTTTTACTCAAATGTCGAGAGGAAGTACTTGTTGGATGAAAAATTTAGTTTCTCATCCAAGGAACACCCATGTTGCATACTTTTGATGGACCCTGCTACATGAAAAATGAGAAATACATGAAAAAACGTGTTTGCAATCATGTTTTTCATGTATTTATCAATTTTCGTGTAGCGGTCATAAATGAAAATTTGCATCCAGCGAGTTTTTCTGCTCGAAATTTGAGTAAACCCATAGGGAGATAAGTTGAAAAAATAGTTTTTCCTTTTTTCCCTCTAAATTTTGATGATGTAATCAAATATTATTTTATTATTTCCACTTATTTTATTATTTCCCTAGGAGGCCCATTTTAGACATCAAAATTCCCCTAATGGGCAGAGGTTCATACCAAGATCCCCAAGGGACCATTACGTCGAAACGCTACTTCTGGAAAAGCTGCCCATTCGTATAGTATAGTATATGATTTGGCAAAATATCTTACTGCCATCTTAATGCTGGAACTCCTCCAGTCGTGCCCTTCAAAACGAAAAGCTCTACTAACTGCTATGGGCATTGTGGATCCTTCATATGATCATTTAATCGTCTTCGATGTGGACCGATCAGAACATCCTCCCCTTCTTGCTTCCGTCGCCTTCCAAATCTCTGTCAAGATCCGGAATGCCAACGTCTCCCATTGTATCATTGATGAGGGGGTATCCACCTACGTGATTTTTGCTTCGTTTTGGAAGCAACTCGGATCTCCTGAGTTGGAACCTTCCATTATCACCCTCCGAGCATGGGATGGCCACTCTTCCCAACCAATTGGCCTGTTTCGCAATTGTCCTATTACTCTTGTGGGCAAGACTATTTTCATTGACGTAGAAGTCATTGATGCCCCCTTATAATACACATTATATTGGGTCGTAGCTACACTTATGCGATGTCTGATGTCCCATCTGCGGTTCATCGCAAGATGTCCTTACCTCATAACGAAAATATAGTCACCATTGACCAGTTGACATATTACAAACTGAAGTCTCAGACCTCCCCTGAGTCCATCATCTCTTCGGTGGCCAATAAGCAAACCGTCGAACCTTTGACCAGTGTCTCACCTAGAGTCTATAAAGACTCCTCTTTTCTTGGTTCTTTCCCTAGTCTTCCTCCCCTATCTCTAATCCTAGCTCATCAAACGTTTGCATGATGTAATCATCTCAGGCTACCCTCAAGTAGCCCGCTTTGACTAGTCAGCAGCCCCGCCCTCCGCAACCTGCTCCTCGCACTTCGAACCAGCCTTCAGGAACCCCTCCTCAAGGCCCCTCATCTGTAGTTGGTAACCATGAGCCTCTTTATCCTCCTAGCATGGTTCCTCCTAGCCTTAACCATCTTGGAGTTGTCTCGCCTAGCCATTACCCCTTGGGTCAGATACCGTTCCTATATCCCCCTCCTAGAGTGTTCTTGGTACCTGTTATGGCTACCTTATACCTTCCTAACTTGACCATGGGGATCCTAGTCTGGTACATTGATCCCCCGACCTCTACCCCACCTGGTCAGCCCAAATCTTATCTTGCTTTGATCCCAGTTCAACCGGTCCCCATGACCCCTCCCTCTGCTACCGTGCCTCAGCCACCTCAACAGGAACATCCTCTTGTTATGACAGCTTCAGGTGAAGGGGGAAAAGCTCGCAAGAAGGCACCTAAAGACAAGGTTTCCCCGAAAAACCCTGCTCCTCCTAAGCCTCCAAAGCATACCCCCCCATGTGCTTTGTGTGATGTTGTCGATCATGCCACCCATCATTGTCTCGAATTGCCTCATATCAAGCCCATGGTCAATGTTGTGTTCCTTGAGTATATAGTCCCTGAAGCCTTTTTTTATTCCTTGACTGCAGCCAAGAACCCCAAGACTATTCACACCAACCAACCTTGTGCTTTGTGTGATCTCCATGGCCACTATACCCACCGTTGTCCCCGCCTTACGCATTACCGCGCCTCTTTGGAGGTAGTTCAGGAGTAAGAGATTGAACAAAATCAGTCAGCCTCTCCCATCCTTATGCATTATGCTTCAGGCTAGCTTGAGGATTTACCCTCTCCCATTGACATTCCCCATCCTAATGTCAAGATGACGGAGCCTTCAGCCACCATCCTCTACTTATCATCATTCATGAGATCCACGATGGAAGCTCCCTCTGAGACTTCCCCTTATGTTTCACTTGACCTCCCTTCAATGATCACCCTGGGCTCAACGTTAGTGGATCACTTATCTACTTGTTCTTCCATCACCCCCCTTGACGATGCACATGTGAACCTTTCTTCTCATGATGATGAGTCAGGTAGCTTCGCCACGTCATTTGGTCTCTCTTCCTCCAGTCACCCCATCTTTTACTGTGATGATGACATCATGGAAGCCTTTTCCACCCCTGACTCCATCTTTCCCGCCCATAAGTGGAATGGAACCATTCGTGTCTAAGGTGATTTTTGTGACCTGAGCACAAGCTATCCCCAGGGAAGCTCCCACACACCACCTACACGTCAGTGTGCGGGTGGTAGATATCCTACCCAGAGTACTCCCTCTAGCAGTGTTTGTTTGATTTCTACCTTGCGTTCAGGTTGCTAGCATTGTTCATCATCCTCTCATTTGTTGTCTTGTGGCACCTTTCATATGGAATCCCCGTCCACACCTTATATCAGTTATGTCGATGGTGCAAGTCGCTACTCCTAGAATTTAGCCTCTACAGGTTGGGTCATTTTTACCCCCTTACATTCGCTTGTTCTCTTGAATGGTGTATGCATTGGTACTGCCACCATTAACTGGGCTGAATATGATGCAGTGCGAGGTTTATTAACCGATGCCCTTTCCCATCGCATCCTCCACCTTCATGTTCATTTATATTCCCTACTTCTTTTCATGCACTTAAATGGTGTCTGTTGTGTGCATAATACTATCCTTTTTAGAAGATATTTACGAGTGAAGATTTTGATGTGTGAATTTGAAATCATTACATTCAGTTATGTACCTAGAGCACAAAATCACTATGTAAATAACATTCCAAATAATATTCTAGATTGGCACTTAGCACACGCATTTAAGATGAGACAATAACACAAAACCCTCAAAGCGATGCATATCCATTATGTGTGTCGTATAAAATGTTTTAGAGTCCATTAACTTTGATACATATGACATGCCCATAGCATGTTACAAAAAAATCAAAACTGGCGGCACCACCTGCCCCTACATATACTCACTATCTGGAGGATCCCACACCAATGGCTCTGCTTCTGCAGCTCGTAGATCACGCATCCCCTATCTGGCCATCGCCATGTGCTGGATGAACCCTCGCCACTTCGAGGGTAGACCAATACATGGCTCTATGTATTTCTCATCCAAGTCTTGCCAGCTTCGCTATGAAACACCTATCAGAAGCCTCTCACATCTACGATGGATGTCCTCTAGGAGGGCCACTGAATCCTTGTTTTGTGGTGCTCTCGACCCACTAGGTCCTGTAGCTCCTGAAACTGTGGATCATCCCATATACCCGACCGTTTTTACCAGTGCTGTATCTGCATACGAAAAGTGAAAGAATTAGTACCATATAAAATATTCTAAAACTTTACAATGCACACAAAATATTAACAACTTGTCACTTACCATTGGCCCCCATACTCAACCAGGTGACAGTGGCAATTTCGGGTCCCCACGATAACTCATCCCACTATATGGTTAGTCATCTATGTACAGTGGCATCTGATCCCAATGAGCAAATAAATCAGGTCAAAACACCCGTACGACCAGCCCACCTCCTCGTCTGCACAGTAGCTGCCCCCACCGGCGCATCCTGGGCTCCCTCGGGCCCCCATCTTGGATTTGTATGCGAGGTCAAAGTGTCGGGATATTCTCAAAGAAGAGCGAGCATGACATTGTGCCATATGCACATTCATGGTTCACTTGCCGCTTGCATAGAGACATCTGTCGTTTCAATGACGACAACATCATTTGGGCCCACCCATAGTAGGTCCACTGAACACACTCTCAACAAGCATCATCTGACCCCCAATGATGTGGTGGAGTTCCTGGTTGCCCAAAATCCGCAGCACCACTGCGGCCACAACACGGGTCTCTGACCTCTCTAGATCCCCGATCGGTATCAGTGTCCCCTTGACATGGAGACCTGGTCGGCAATGGCGCTCTACAAAATCCATGATGTTTCGCCCTCGCGGTAACACTGGATGTGTATTCCCCACCATACCAAGTGGTGGGAGACCATTCAGAAAATATATATCCTGGACCGCCAACTTGATTTGGTGCCCCTGCACTATAAATAACTCATGGTCCATATCCCAATAACTGACAATCCGGGCCAACAAGGGCTCCCCAGCTCTCATCAAAGGGTTCTCCACAAACTTTAGGACCCAAAACCTGACCAATGCATTGCGGGCACCATGATCCTCTCGGATCTCCAACCGTAATGTGTCCAAGTCTTTCTCTCTCCAGTTGATTCGCAATTCTACCATATCTGCACAAAACCATTATATTTGTCAGTGTACAGAAAGGAAATATTGCATCCAACCATAAAATCCAAAATCTCAGCCAAGAAACATCATTAAAATACCCCTCTCTATCAGGTTTCACTTTTCAGGAAAAATCCTGGGACAAGTCGCAGTTTTCTGCCCAAAATCTACTACCCAGGTTGCAGATATTGCCCCAAAAAGTGTGTCCCGACTGTGAAGAGGAGTAGGGGTCTATTCGTGAGCTTTGGGCACCTAAAATGAACTTTCAATCCACTGAAATTAAAGACTAGGGTTAGGCCTCTTACCTGCAATGGATGGATCTCGATTCCAACGGTCGATTTGTCCGCTACGATTGCTACAAGATTTAGGGCCTTCTCTCATCTCTACATTCACCACATCTACACTTGTGAATGAGTGAATTTGGAGGGAAAATGCCTTATTAAGAGAGAAACCCCATATTTTTCTTTTGCATGTTGTGGTCAAATCATAGCTTAGTTTGAAAAACCATCCGTACCATTGGAAAGCTCTCACTGAGCTCTCAAATGGGTATCTGCTAGTTTTTTGTGATTTGATACTTCACCCAGACACATTTTTTCCAAGAAGGGTCACTTTACCACTCCTCAAAATCAAATTTCTTCACTTGCAACACTTGTACTTTGGGCACCACTTTTCCCCCATACTTTTCCATGCTTGTGTCAATTTTCATCATGAGTAATGATCTTGTACTCATGTTTTTATGGTCCCCACTGGACCTTTTCTGTGTGGAAACATCATTGAGTTGCCCTTGTTTAGAGCATCCAGTTGGGTCATCATCAAATCCATGGAGTCTATCTCAAGTCCCTTTGTATCCCGATATAGTCCTCCATCCTTCATTGCTTGGTTCCTCTCTCGTGTCGCACATTATGGCCTTCAGTCCTACTATCCCCTGTCCCCTTTGATATTGTATCAGTTGCTGCTAGGTCATCCATGCCCTTCATGCTCTAATAAGGGAAGTCATCAACCTGCTACTTAGTACCCCCCATTCCATCATCATCCCTAGTGTCAGTCTGTCAGTTGGTCTACTATTATCTCTCGTGCCTTAGTTGAGAATCCCTTATTGCCTCACATATTACGGACCTCCTTCTATCGACATCAGCTCATTCATTCCAGAAGACAGGTCTAGAGGGCAGTGTACCTTGGTTCCAACTTCCACTCTTGTTCAGTGCCTCAGATCAAGCATAGGGACCCATGATTTCCCTTTGTCTTGATTGTTTCTCAGCTCCAGCTCCATACGACATGATCGAGATCTGTATACTTGATGGTTCAGTGATGCAAAAGATTGTACCGATGATCCTCGGGTGTGTGTGAGATGTTTCAGACCTGATGAGGGGGTGGCCCTTCAGGTAGCCCCCCACACGCCTGAATGAACTCTTCATTATAGTATTTGATGCAGCTCCATAGATTTTATGGTTCTAACCTCATCCGCGTGCAACGCCTTTTATTTTGCATGTATCATTCAGTTGTTCAGAGCCCTCTCCTGTTTACAGAGCCTCTTTGGTGGTACTTATATATCATGTACTTAGATATTATTGTATAAGTCCTGGTTTTTATCCTGTTAGCCCCCCTATGAAATTCTTGAAAAGCAAGCAGGGGGATAAATGATTTTGAAGCTTTCAAGGAGTGCCTTTTCCCTGAAAACTCATCATCCTTGAAGTCTGCCCATGCTTTGCCTTATATGTTTTACCTCTGCTATTTCTGCTCCAAAAAATCCCTGCATTACCCCTGTACCCCTACAAAGTGTCCCTTTTTCCCCTTTTTCATCCTTCTGTCAAAGTGTTTTGGTTCCCCTCTATTTCCCCTATTATCTTTCTAAACATACCCAAAATCCCCTCTAAACCCTCCATTTAACCTATGTTTGGCCTTTTTCCCTTTTCATTCTCCTATCGTTACCCTTGGTCAGCCCGGAAATGCACTCAAATTAAGTAAAAAATGATATATTTCATATATAAGGGCACCAGCCCCCTTCGGCCTAGCCCCCACGCCTTTTCCTCCACGTGATCCAATGCCGGAACCACCCTCCAGCACTGAAAAGTGCCTATTCTCCAATGTGCATCGGGTGCAATGTCGACCGTTGATCTTATTGATCGGACGGTGATCGTTGACCCCACAACCTTTCGTGTTTCCCCTGTTATAACCCTGACAGGGCAATCGCCGTCCATCTAAACTGAGATCAATGGTGCGGAGCGCGTCCGCCGCGGTGGTTCCTGCCCGCTGTACTGTTCCAAAACCATACGGTTTTCATCGCACCACCATCCGAGGTCAGGCGGTATTTTCCCTTCGCCCAACGATTCCATACAGTAGTTGACGCGTGGCTCCTATACAGTTTTAAAACCACTTGCCCATTGCGCGTTAACTATCGACTCAGGATGCCCAGCGATATTCATATCAGCCGTTAGATCTCGGGCGCCTCATCTGACGGTCGACGCTCCTCGAAGCTGCGCGATGTTTAGTCCGTGGGTCTGTACCCCTGGCCCACGTTCATTTTCCCTCCGATGCGTTTCCCACCGCCGATCTCTGCCAAGATCGGACGGTCCAGATTCATTTCTCTTCTGTTGACTTTTCCACCACCGCCCGGTCCCACCACGTCACCTCCATGTGTCTCTGCCGTACATCCGTCCATTTCGTTGCATATATTCACTCAAAGGTCGTTTTTCGTAGGTTTTATTTAATTTTCTGCTGCGCTCTGTGCACGTCTGCCAGACCACGTCCCACTGTCATAGCTCGTTTTCCCACCATGATTATGCACCTTTCCACCATCTCACCAGTCTGCATGGCCATCCTCATCATCCGCACTGCATCCATTACCCTGTCCATGGTTTTCTTCACAAGTTCTTCGTGTTTTTGCAGGTTTATCAGGTGGTAAAACTCGCCATGGTTCATATACGCCATTATAATGGTGCAGTGCACAGAGGAAGCTGGATTTAGAGTCAGGTTTCGCAGAATAGCATCCAGGGAGGTGGTTACCGCGTAAATTTGACCAAAGAGCAGAGTTTGGCCCTGTAGAACCCTTCCGGCACCATTAAAAGCACAGGTTTCACTGTAAGGGGTACAAACGGAGCGGCAGAGAGCTTAAAGCACGCAAACGAAGGTATTTAAGCCTTATGCTCAGGAATTTAAAGGCAAAACACCAGATTGAAAATCCAGGGAGCTCTCAAAGCATACTACGCGTAGAAATCAATGCACATCAGGGTTTTCTACGGCAGCAGGATGTTTTCCTCCAAAAAGGACAATGCGCCCATGTAGTGTTCAATCCATGCCGTGTTCTGGAGATCTTCTACCCTGAAACAACCCAGCACGATCAGAGCATTTAATTCATCGGTATGGCAGATTTATTTGTCATTCCTTTATCTTTTGTTCATGCATCAAGGGTACCATACAGTACTGCAGTCAGAACACATTGGAGTCAAATCAGAGTAATCCACAGTCTGAAGAAGATCATTCGTCCACCCAAAGAACATCAGAAATTAATGCACAGGATTTATATAGAATGGGCTTTGGCCCTCTTTCTTCTCAGAAGTTTAATACTGTATTTATTTTTCCACCTACCTCCTTTGCTCCTCCGGAGCTATAAATTGAGGAAGGAACTCATTGTAATGGTTGTTGATCAGTTATCAGTGAATTGCAAGTAGTTTCTTTTGAGGCACAGTCTCTATGTAAAGTGTAAGATAGGTTGAAGGAAATGTTCTCAGACTGAGTATTCAGCCATTGGCATGTTGTACTTGACTGGTATTGCTATTTTATATGACAAGTATATTTCTTTGGATCCTGATCTGAAGCAACAGTGATGTTTTCCTATCTATGTATTTACATTCATTTCATTTCGTTTCTACTGGCTTGCATCAGAAAATTGGCATAGGATTTACCCTTGTTAGGTACCCTATGTTCCTGCTCTCCTTGCCATTAATGTTTTCTCTTCTAAATGTATTTTCTAAGAATTTATTTCATTTCGTTTAGCCAGTGTAGTAGATGATATTTCCTGCTCTCTTATGTATGAGTTAATTGAATTCAGTTCTTAGATGTTTCTTTTTATATATTTAGTTGGAAGATTTGGGAACATTGGGGATTAGAGTTAGCCCTGTCCACTAGGATCCTTGTACGACCAGCTGATCTGTAATTTTGTGCTCTGAACATGTGTGATCTCCTCCCCTCCTACCTTCCATCTCACAACCTTCCTTAAAGATCCTATGTCTCAGATGACTAGCCCAATTGAAAGCCTGCCTATTGAGTAGCAAGCAAATCCTTTCCTGACTCCATTGCCCAATGGTTTTGAATACTTCTTGGAATACTTCACCTCTGCCTTATCCTTCTTTGCTCACCTCTGTCTTACATTTAGCCCTTCTTTCCTGATAACCAACAACCAAACCAAACCAAATCAAATCAAACAAACAAACATTGTGCCTTATAACTAGCCTAATATATTAACACTAGAACTTCAAAGACATATATACTTTGACTATCATAGAGAGATCTCTCTCTAGACCCAGGAGGGCTAGATCCTGGGGTCTGAAAGTGGTTCTATGTTGTCTCATCTTTTTGGTATTGCCAACCTTGCCAAAACATGGGAACCCCAACATATCCCAAGCACAATATGTATTTGGGATCGCTACAAGAAAAAACGACATTGGTGAGGGTCATGCTTGTGATGGACCTTTAAGGTCTGTCACCAATGTCACATATGGTGACAGTCCTTAAGAAAACATCACTATAAGTGTATATAGTGATGGTCCTTTAAGGTTCATCACCAAAGCCATTTTCAATGACACTTTTGGTGAGGGTCGTTAAAGGCCCATCACTAATTATCTCTTTGGTGACACTTCTAGTGACGAACTTTTAATGACCCTCACCAATGCTCTTTTTGTTACTTTTGGTGACGGTCAAAAAATGTTCGTCACCATTGATCATTCCAATGAGTTTTTGATGATGCTATATGCCTGTTAATATATTTTTTTTCAAAAGATAACGATTTAAGGCCTTTATTGTGGAGTATTTTTTATGATATTTCCAAGGCCATAGTAGTTATAATCAGTCAATTTTTTAAGAAGTAATTAGTGTGTATTATCTCCCTCAAGTAATCACTAGTCGAATAGAGTTTTCCTATGAGTCAATACATGATTCATATCTATTAAGTTTATTATCTATAAAATTCCCTTTAGATAAAGTTCCACTAGTGTGTATAGGAAATATATTATTTAATACATAATCAAGCTATGACAATTCTATTAATGAGAAATACCTAACACTCCTCAGCAATACAGGAACACCTTAAATTAATTCTTTGTCACACAATAACATTTCTTAGCACCTCGCATGTCTTGGAACATCTTTGTACCTAGAACATCTTGTCATGAAACTGATGCCCAAGCACATGGTGGCATGCACTAGCACAAAATGGAACTCTCCTAACATGCGTTAGCATGCATGTAGTCCCTAGCATGCCCTGGAACACCTTGGTTGAATGCATTGACATACATTAGCACTTGGCACACAATGCCACTTGGCATGTATTGGGACCTATTATTAGTGTGACTAGCATGCCCCTTTTGAAAAAGATAAAGTCCTGACTTATTAAACCTTTTATGTGTCCATTTCCTTAAATTTTCGCTTGGTTCTTCCTTTTGTTGCCTTGACACTTCTTGACACATATTGACATACCCTGGCACCCTACACATCCTTAGCACACCCTGGAATTCCCAAGATATTGGCATATCTTGGAACTATTTGGAACATATAATTAGCACACCCTGGAACTCCCTAGCACATTTTGGCACTTCTTTACATGCCTTGATATTCCCTAGCATGCCTTACCAATGCTTATCATACCTTGTCACTCCCTCCTTGGCATGACAGCGAGCACTCATTAACACTAGTCCCTAGCACACATTCCTCATATTCATTAAATTCCATGAATTTTGACCTAGTGCTCCCTTAGTGTTTTGTCCTATTACTCCTTAACACTCCTAAACATGCATTATCACTCTCTAGCACACCTTAGCAGTCTTCAACATGCCATTACACTTCATAGCATCTATAACAGTCTTGGCCACATATTGGCGCTTAGCACATGTTGGTGCTTGGAAAGTCTTAGAATGTATGGAACACGTTGAGATGCCTTGGTATGATTTGGCATGGTTTAATATTAAATTTATTTTAGATCAATTTTTGGAAAGTATATGAGAAGCAACAAAGGAAGACTTGGCACTTAGAATACACTAATACTTTTCACTTGGAACCTATTGGCGCCTAGTCATGTTGGTGTGCCTAGCATGCCCCTCTTAGAAAAGGTAAATTGATGACTAATTAACCCTCTTATGTGTTCATTTCCTTGTAGTTTAACTTGTTTCTCCCTTTTGTTTCCTTGACAGTCCCTGGAACGCATTGACACACCCTTGCAAATCTTGGCATGCCTTATCACTTGGAACATCTTATCATGTTTGACATGCCTTTGCACTATCTGGCACATCTTAGCATTCCCTAGCACGCCTTGGCACTCATGTCCTTACAAATATCCTTTATAGTTTTTCACGACTTGGGAACCCAATCAAGTCCTTGGAACCGCAACTTGACCTAAGAACTGCCTATAACTCATCTTATGCCACTCATGTCCAATCTCAACTTGTCCCACTTAACTATTTACCAAGACAAGGATCACATGATCTAGCCATGGCCATAAAACAACTAAGCAACATAGATTACATAGGAAATATTTCACATGTATGTTCAGTTCATATAAACAATAAAACATTAACTGAGAGTTTGCAATAACCATGAGATTTACAAGGCACACAAGATATAAGCTGACACAAGCTGAGTGCCCCAAAACTTATACACCACAATGTACAATATGAAATTATCTAGAATAGTTTAAAACATGAGCATGTAGCCAAAGTGTGCCACATCTCATATAAAAAAGAGAACTAAAGGAAAAACAATGTTGTGCCTAGCACAAAGTGATTTCTAAAATTGTTATGTCGAGCCCCTTATAACAACCATAGGCTTGTCTCCTGTAAATCCTATTCTAAACTTCTCCTAACACACTTTGTCTTTAGCACATTTGAATTTGCTAACACTCCCTTGCACACACTCTTATTTGTTCCTTTCCATGCATTTTGACCTAGTTATCCCTTGATATGCCCAACACTCCCTAACACTCTATTTCAACATGCATTGACATTGTCTGACATGTGTTAGCACGCCTTTTCATTTCTTTGCATGCCCTGACCCTCCCTAGCTATCATGCCCTCACAACTACCCTTACTTAATTTTCGACTTGGGAACCCAACCAAGCCCTCACTTGACTACAAGAGCTTGACCAAGTTATAGTGACTACAACTAGACTATATTGTTGAATTGTGTAGCATGGGAGGTACTCCACAAGCCTAGTGAGATGGCTTTTTGTGAGTTTGGTCGCAAAAGGCTTTGTGGGAATAGAAGCAAAGAAAAGGGATTTTGGACCCAAGACGAGGTTTAAAATATAAAAGAAAATTAAAAAGGAAAATTAATATTTCCTAAGGTCTAAGTGGATAAAACTCGTAAAATCTAGAGGGTTCCTAAGAGGTCTAGGAAAAACTATTTAAGGAGTCCTTAGGATGAAGGAAATAATATCAAGTGAGAAGGAGCTCATTTGATAAGGGGGCGAAGAGACATGTAGCCCTAAATAGGCCATGATCATTATCATGTATATCATTCATTAAGATGCCTCAATATGCTTTGGAATGGTTTAATATTAAAGTTATTTGAGATCAGTTATTGGAAAGTAAAAGAGAAGTAACAGAGGATGATTTGGCACTTAGAATGCACTAACACTTGGCACTTGACACTCATTTCCACCTAGTGTTGGTGTGCATAGCATGCCCCTCTTGGAAAATGTAAATTGATGACTTATTAACCCTATGATGTGTTCATTTCCTTGTATTTTAACTTGTTTCTCCTTTTTGTTTCCTTGATAGTCCCTAGCATGTATTGTCACACCATTGCAGATATTGGCATGCCTTAGCACTTGACACATCTTAGCATATTTTACATGCCTTCAAACTACCTAGAACATGTTAGAAATCCATAACATGCCTTGGCACTCATGCCCTCACAAATATCCTTACATTTTTTCATGACTTGGGAACCCAATCAAGTCCTTAGCTACTCCAGTTCATGTGACATTGGTCTGCTTCAGCCGTAACAACTTGATCAATTGCACCTACTACAAGTAGATTTTGCCTTGTTCACCTAAGAACTTCCTATACCTCATCTTAGTCCAGTCATGTCCAAGCTAAAATTTTCTCACTTAAGAACTTACCAAGACAAGGATCACATCTAGCCATGGCCATAAAACAACTAAGAAACGTAGCTTACATAGGAAATATTTCACATGTATGTCTAGTTCATATAAATAGTAGAGCATTAAATGAGAGTTTGCAAGAACCACAAGATACACAAGACACAAAAGATATAGGTCAACACAAGTTGAGTTCCCCAAAAATTATACATAACAATGTACAATATTGAATTGTCTAAAATAGTTTAAAACATGAGCATTCAGCCAAAGTGTGACACATGTCATATAAAAATAACATATAAAGGAAAAATAGTGTTGTGCCCAACACAAAGTCTCCCTTTGTTTAAAATTGCCTTGTTGAGCCTGTTTGCACTCTATAATCCAGAAGATTGGAAAAACTAAACTATAAAGCACAACATCAAACTGCTTTGGAGTCTAGGACCTAGCCTTCTTAGACTCTGAGAGGGCTAGGCTATGTTTTATGATTTAAATCGATTTAACTTGCTGGTTATACGTACTGATATTAGGATAGTTAGAGTGATGGGGGTTGTTTGTTTGATTGATTGTGTGGTTGGATAGATAGGGCTGCAAAAGCTATTCCATTGGGCGATGGAGTCAAAGGCTGGAATGTCACATCAAAATCAAGAGAAAATCACAGGGCAAGCTAACTGTGCTAAATGGATTTTAAGAGCTGTATGAATTATGAGGTGAAAGAAACAGTAAGGTTTCGTAGTGACTAAAGAGTAATTAAGATTTCTTTAATCAGAATTCAGCAGAAAACATTCAGATTGTAAATGCAGCCAGAATTAAGGCGCTCCGACAACAAATCTTAATCTAAATTTCTGATTTACAATTATATGAGTAGATACACAACAAAGAAAACAATGGAGACATTTAAACAAAGATGAAACACATCACCATTTTGACACAACTCAAGAATCTTGTAAACAATCTTTGATTATTGATGTCTAGCTCCAAAAATTAAAGTGCTTCAATAGTATTTCTTACAATATAGGTGCTAAAATATCCAAACTTTTATAATGCGAATTATAGTGGTATTTAACTAACAACTAAGTCAGTTTTCTGTAATCTACCCTGAAAAACTTTCATTGATTACAATTTAAGAAGAAAATGGACAAGTATGGCCATGCAAGGCTATGATGAGGTGAATTTTTCAGCCACAGTTGGTTGTATTAACTTCGATGACCCTTCGTGAATTATAAGGTGAACGCAAATGGGCTTTTAAAATTCCGAAAAGGCAAAGTGAGACAAAATTGATGTCTGACCCAACCTTTCTTGCACCGCCTTGGCTGGATCATTAACTCCAGTGTGGCAATGATTGCTTTGTTGTCCTAATGTCATACTATCTGGCACTATTTTTATGGAAAAAAATTGCCTAAATATATTATCCTTGTTCACATCTAAGAACCATCATAAAAAAATAAATTCCTGAAAATCTTGGGATGTTTGTCATGCCGTGAAAAATGGGAGAAATTGCTGAAAATAGGGGTCAAATCAGACATTTTTTTCCCCCAACGGTGACACCTATGAAAAATATGAGAGAGATTATTTTTCTTTAACCCGTGCTGGTCAAAAACCTCTCTCGTATTTTCAAAATTCATCTCTAGTCCCCACAACAATCGCCGCAAAATCATGACTAACACAAAAAAAAGGAAATCCGAAAAATAGGGCTCGGAGATGGCTTTTGATTATTCCAACTGAAGACACCTGTGAAAAATCTGGGAGAGGGTTTTGTTCTTCAGCCTGTTTTGAATAAAAACCTCTCTCATTTTTTCAAAATTCATTCCCATTTGCCCGAAATCTCCCTAAAAAACGAACTGGTAAAACTAGCTAAAAAATGGTTTTTCATTTGGGGAAAACGATTTTACAGGAGAAAAGTGGTATTTTGGACCCTTATGAAGTGGTAAGTGGTAATAGAAAGGTGGGGGGGGGGGTGCGAATTCATGAGAGAGTGACACATAATGGGGTCCCTTTCTTGAAAACCATTCGTTTCGGCCCCCCCTTGCAAGGATAAAGTAAGGATGGTAAAGGGGGATTAGAATGAAACATAGGCCATCAGATTTAAAGATGACAGTGGCACAATGAGGTGGAAATCCTTTGCTTATTGCTGGGTCTTTTGACCTATTTATTCATGAAATGATCTATAAACTTTGTATTCCCTAATTGACCTGTTATACACACAAAACATAGTGACAACTGGTTCATCTAGACCTGAAATTTTGTAGATTTTAGTTATGAAGTGGCATTGCATCTGCGCACTTCGCATCAATGATTAGTCCCTTTGTGATACTATGAAATACATGAGTCTAACAGAGCCCCTTATCGCAATCATAGGATAACCTCTTACAAATCCTATTATGAACTTTTTCTAACACACTTCATCCTTGGCACACTTGAATTCATTGAGAATCCCTAGAACACACTCTTATTTGTTCATTTCCATGCCTTTTGACCTAGTTCTCCCTTGTGATACCTCGACACTCCTTAACACTCCTCAACATCAATTGACATTGTCCAACATGTGTTAGCATTCCTTTTCATTCCTTGGCATTCCCTAACCCTTCGTAGTTATCATGCCCTCACAACTACCCTTACTTAATTTTCAACTTGGGAACCCAACCAAGTCCTCGCTTGACTATAGGAGCTTGACCAAGTTATGATTACTACAACTAGACTATATTGTTAAATTGTGTAGCTTGGGAGGTACTCCAAAAGCTTAGTGAGATGGGTTTGTGTGATTTTTACCACAAATTTTTTTGTGCGAAAATAACCCAAGCGAAGGGGCTTTGGACCTAAGATGAGGTTTAAAATCTAAAAGAAAATTAAACAGAAAAGTAATATTTCCTAAGATCTAAGTATATAAAATTCGTAAGTTCTAGAGCATTCTTAAGAGGCCTAGCTAGGAAAATCTATTTAAGGAGGTCTTAGTATGAAGGAAAGAACATCAAGTGAGAATGAGCTCATTTTATCAAGGAGGCTAAGAGAGATGTAGTCCTAAAATAGGTCTAGTTAGAGGTTTGAGTAAACATTGCTAAAGGGAGGCCATGATCATCCACCAAGAGTAAGATCATCATGTGAGGGTTCACAAGAATGTCACATACCTTAATGGGTTCAAGATAGGAATTTCACACACCTAGAACTCATTGAAACTCCATATCACACACTCTTATTCGTTCATTTCCATGCATTTTGATCTATTTCTTCCTTGTGTTTACCTGACACTCCCTAGCACTCCCTAGCATGCATTGGCACACCCTAACACCTGACACATATTGGCATGCCACCCTAACACTTTAGAATTCATTAGCACTACCTAGCATACCTTTTCACTCTCCCCTTAGCACACCCAGAGCTCATTGAAAATCCCAGTCACAAACTCGAATTCATTCATTTGCATGCATTTTTACCAAGTACTCCCTTGTGTTTCCATATCATTCCTTGGCATGTGGTGGTACAACCTAACACCTAGGACATATTGGCATGTCACCCTGGCCTCTAGCATGCCTTAACACTTCCTAGCATACATTGTCAATTCCTCCTTAGCACACCTAGAAGTCACTGACACTTCCAATCACAAACTCTTATTTGTTCATTTCCACGCATTTTGACGTAGTGTTCCCTTGTGTTTCCTGGGAACTCCTAGTTAACACTTCCTTGCACGTGTTGGCACATCTTGGCTGTATCCCACCCTATCACTCTATCATTCCTTATCACTTCCAATCATGCCTTGTCACTCCTTATCACACATGGAACTCATTGAAACTCCTTTTCACACACTATTATTCATTCATTTCCATGCATTGTGACATAGTGCTACCTTGTGTTTCTCTAGCACTCCCTAACACTCCTTGGAACACATTGGCACACCCTGGAACTTGGCACAACTTGGCATGCTTTCCTAGCACTCTATCATGCCTTGGAATTTCCTACCATACCTTGTCACTCCCTCCTTAACACACCTAGAACTTGCTAACACTCCCTCCTTAACACATGGCATGTCTTGGCATGCCTGGCATGCCTTGGCACTATCTGGAACATATTAGCACACCTTGACACTTCTTGAAATGCCATAGCATTCCATAGTATGCCTTATTACTCCCCCCTTACCATGCCTGACACTTGATAACACCCCCAACACACCCTCTTATTCATTCATTTCCATTATTTTTGACTCGATGATTTATGTTTGATGGGGTGCATGTATAGAAAGAGTTCCTTTAAGAGAATAAAAAAATGATCTCACCATTATAGACATAAGTAATTGAGAGATTCCACTTGAATGACATTAGGAAACTACACAATAGATTTCAAGAATGGCATTTTTATGGTTTTTTGTTATGGTGTGAGAATGGTAAGAATTGAGTGGTCAATAAGGTGTGTGATTGCTTAGAATAACTTCTCACTCCCTCCTTGGCATGACAACTATCACTCATTTCCATTCCCTACATACCCTCATATTCATTCACTTCCATGTATTTTTACCTAGTATTCCCTTGTGTTGTCCTAGTACTCCTTAACACTCCTCAACATGCATTGGCACTCTCTACTTAGCACTTTTCAACATGCCCTACCACTTCATAACATGCATAACACTCCCTGACAAACATTGGCACTTGGCTTCTACGTAATTCAAAACTTAGGAGAAGTTTGAAAAGGTCCAACCTCATCATCAACAACAACTTCACTATTGAAGCTTACCCTATCAGTGTTAATATAAATCATCCTATAGATATTATACTGTTGTTGTACCATATAATCATTAACTTTTCTCTTTGGATCTAATTTGGTTATCTTCTTAGCTAGAATCCAAGTGTAGGCAATAGAACCAAAAACTTTAAGATGACTTACTTGGACTTTATTCCAAACCATGGTTCTTTGTGACCTTCTACTTCATCACCATTTTGGGAGATCTATTCAATAGGTATACTATTGTGAACATTGCCTCAGCTCAAAACCTATTTCGAATATACTTCCTCTGCAACTTAAACCTAGCCATCTTTGTGATAGTACAACTTTGCCTTTCAACCAATACATTTTTTTATGGAGTGTAAGGTGTAGTATATTGTTTTTGGATCCCATGTTTAGCATAGAAAATTATTGAAATCTTTTAAGTATAATTCCCCACCAGTATCATATCTAAGAGAGGCAATATGACAACCTAACGGTTTCTCTATTAATGCTTTGAACTTTTTAAGTTCATTAAACACATCATATTTTAATTATAGAAAATATACCCACATTTTTCTACTGAAATAATCAACAAACGGAAGGAAGTACCTAGCACCAGTGGTTGATGTCATGTTCATTGGTCCACATATGTCTGAAAGTACCAACTAAAGGACCCTCTATGCTCTCCAAGTTTGTCCTTCATAAAATGGTATTCAATGTAGCTTCCTTGCTTGACAAGCTCTGCAAACTCTATGGATCTTCTACAAAATGTTCGGAAGTCGGTATTGTCACCATGACCTAGACCACCTATATCTAGATCATAAATTACTAGTCTAGGAGACTCATCATGCTCAAAATCTTCCACCCCCCTTCAAGTGCAGCTACCTGAAGCTTGACACCTGAATCCTCAACCCCTTCCAGCTTCTAAGTAATTCAAAACTTAGGAGAAGTTTGGAAAGGTCCAACCTCCTCATCAAAAAAAACTTCACTATTGAAGCTTACCCTATCAGTGTCAATATCATTCAACCTATAAGCCTTATAGTTTTGTTATATCCTATAATCATTATCTTTGCTCTTTGGATCTAATTTGGTTATCTTCTTAGCTAGAATCCACGTGTAGGCAATAGAACCAAAAACTTTAAGACGACTTACTTGGAATTTATTCCAAATCATGGTTCTTTGTGACCTTCTACTTAATTTTATTTTAATAATTAATTAATTAATTAATTTAAAAACTCTTCTAGATAAATCACAAATTTTTTAAGGTCTACACCTTTCTATGTGGTTCATCACCAATGTTTTTAAAATAAATTTATTAGAATGAAACTGAATTGATTTTTGAAACTTCCTTTTAAACAATTTTTAACATCACAAATAATCAAGGAGTGCGCTCACCATCCATAAAAACAACAATAGGTATGATATTAAAAATGATATTTGGAGAGCATAATATTAAAATTAAAAATATGTTTGGAAAAATGAAGAGATGGAATATTCATTTAAATTTAAATTTTAGACCTCGAGTTAAAAAAACACATCTCCCACCCAAAACACATCTCTCGCTCATCTCCCGCTGGCTTAATGATTAGGGCTTTTGTTGTGGGTCTTATTCTATCAGGGCATGAGGGAAAGCTATCAGTCAACAACATGGAAACAATTTCGTCTCTCTCTGCACGTGCAGTAATTTATTCTTCCATCTACGGCAGGAAGGGTCTTTATCTGTGTAAGTTTCGAGCATTAACAACCTCTTTAATATTTTTGAAGCAACTTCTTTATCTCTGCATTCATTTCCTGTGTATTTCTTAGTATCTGGTTTGGTTTCATAATTGCAAGGAGTAGACTTTCTTCCCCTTAAGGGTATCATCTTTTATACAAGGATTTCCTCTACGGCCAATAGGTTCATTACTGAACAGTGCGTAATTCAAATAACTCCCTGCGGCATAATTTCTGAGCAACACCCATGTCTCTGCGATTACTATAAATCGATGAACAGTAAGGGTTAACGATCCATTTAGGATTGTTTGAAAACCTTTTTTTTTATATATAATTTCAACCCTCTTTAGGACTTTATTACTAAGCATGAAAGGTTTGGTGGTATCACATTTCACTGAAAGTTTGGCTCTAAAATAAATTGCATGAAAAGTTGACGACGTTTCTAGAATTATATCATAAGCCCTCATCTCTGTGGAATATCACTCAAAAAACTTCAGTTGGGCATCCATGTAGTCAAACTTATATAGACAAAGTGTATGGTTTGTAATTTCCTTCGCAAAAACCCAACCAAAAGAAGCTCCTACACCAGAGGACAATATAGCTCTGATTCCATGTCTAGAATATTTCCATGAAACCCCAGCTATTAAAACCACACCGATCAGACTCCCAGTGGCTACTATCTTGGTAGCTTCTCACGTGAGCTTTAGCTGAGGGCCATAGAAAGGATCCGATTGGATGAAATCCTCCACATCTGCATCAGTCCACTTGGGCAGAGGTTTGTCCCTGCCAAGGATATGCTTATACTTGTTCAAATACGCAAGCCTCTGCTTAAAAAATTTAGAAACTCCTGCACTGAAGGACAATATAGCTCTGATTCCATGTCTAGAATATTTCCATGAAACCCCAGTCGTTGAAACTGCACTGATCAGACTAGGTAGGGAGGCCCACATTTAATGAAGGACATCGATCATACATGTTATCTCCTCATTGCATAAATTCAGATATGAAATCTCACATATATTAATAGGTGTTACGCAAGGATTATTTCTTTGTCTCTTCGACTTATTGCAAAAGCGTTAATGGTAGATTACCATGGAGATCCCTCTTTTATAACCTTAATCCTTCTCAATGTCGATTGGTGGCGACTCCTAGAACTCGAAGCGTCACAATCATCTAGAACAGTGGCCAAAGGGACCTCATCTCAAACAAGGTTGCGTGGGTCTGGCTCAGCACCTTTGATACCACAGAGCAGGCTGATCGTGCTTACGATGAGGTTACTTGTAAGTTTAGAGGCTCATGAGAAAAACTAAATGTCCCACATGAAATTTTGTGGAATTCTCATCACCCTCGTCGCCCTACTAGTGTAAGGGAATCAGAGCATTTTGGTGTAGCTGGTCATTCAAATCTAATCAAAACCATTAACATGAATTTTTTTAGCTCTAACAATCATGACAACGTGATTTTTCAGCCTTTTTATTCGTTGTCTCAATGGCTGACACTATTTCTTCCAATACAAAGCACTTTTATTCAACACTACTAAACCAAAGCATGACTCGATGCAGACTCATGCTTTTCAAATACAACACAAAGAAGGCATATATAGGGGTTTCAAAACATGTATGCTTTTCAAATACAACATAGTCACTGGAACAACGCAAGCTCCAAACTCATGCAACAACACTTTAACATTTTACGTTCAACACATAAATATGATATTAACTAGCCAATGATATTTGTAATCCAATGCAAGGATCTACTTATACTTGTTCAAATACGAAAACCTCTTCTTCCAAAATTCCTTCCTCACCCCTCAGAATGACGATTCCTGTTATGATGAAATGTTCTCTCCCCTCATTTTTCTCCAACCTCCTAGTGATCCTTTTATCTTGTAGACTATTTGAACATTCCCCAAAATATTGTTTATAGCTCCTTGAAGCATTTCAGTCATCTCTGGTTAGGGCAAGGGCATATGACCTATTTCAGATCTGCGGATAACTGTTTAACTGATATTTCTACAACCCATTTTAGATCGCGATTCTTCTGCACATTTTTGGTCATCAATTCAGTCATCTACGACCCAAAACTATTATAAAGATGAATAATTCAAACAATTGATTCAGAATTCTGGAGTTTGAATCTAAATATTTCAAGGTCTATTCATATGTATTATAGTTTTTGAAGCATTAAAACTCTGCAACATGTAAGGTATTCCAGCAGAATTTTGTGTTTAAGTTGGCTTCACTATAGCGTTATTATTGGGAATATAATAATTTTGTCAAAGGCTTCCTCTATATGCAGCAATATGAATAGACAGAGGACTAATATTCATAGTTCTCACACTACTTCATTTTTTCTTGTAGTTCTCATATAGGTGTCACCACTGCTCTTCATGTTACCCAAAATAAATCTCCAAGGTTATCTCATGATGGCATCAGTGCATCATGCTCTTCAAGAATCTTCAATAAGCTACTCCAAAACCAGTTCAAGATGTATATCAATTTTTCTCCAAGAAACTTCAAAGAGCTGCTCCAATTTCTTGTCAAAGGTTAGTCTTCACAATGATTCAACACTTTAGATCAAGGAATGTCCCATAATATCTTCAAGGTATCTTCAAGGTATTTTCTTTGGATATGACTGTTCCAAGTGATTTATAATGCTGCTACTCCATTAAGTACTTTAACCATTTCTTTTGTTTATTCCAAGACTACTTTATGAGGGATTTTGAAGGTGCCCTTAAAAAATGTTTGCTATAGGCCTGAGCCTTTAAAGGCTACGTATCCACTGGTCAAAGTATAGTTCGAGTTTCCTATGGTGACTATCAAATTCTATACTTCAATCCAAGCTTGACTACTTTAGGCTTGTCAGAGAGTATAAGTGTTAAGCCTTCTTGCCAACCCAAATCATGTTTCTTCCACAGTCCAAGGTGAGTGACAGTACACAAGTCTTCACTTTAGTAGCAACAAACTTCTGTAATGACAAGCTACAGGACTAGGTGCAGATCCACGTTATTACAATGGGTGATTGTTCGTTGAGTTATTTTTGAGTTCCACACCCACAAGAAACTCACACCTTTCTACTGACGTAATAGAGGATGCCTTAATCAAAGACCAAACTGTTCCAACCCTTTTCAAATGTCACTATATTATTGAGCCTACAATTCCGAGTTGTATTGAGCCTTCAGGTGGGCTGTCAATCTGTGGCTTGAAGAGAGGGCCTTATACTAGGCCTCTTGGCCCTTAAACAGTCCTGCATAGTTTGAGTCTATTATAAATATGAATAATTCAAACAATTGATTCAAAATTCTGGAGTTTGAATCTAAATATTTCAAGGTATATTCATATGTATTATAGTTTCTGAAACTCTGCAATATGTAAGGTATTCAAGAAGAATTTTGTGTTTAAGTTGGCTTCACTATAGCATCATTATTGGGAATATAAATTTTTTGTCAAAGGCCTCCTCCATATGCAGCAGTATGAATAGACAGAGGACTAATATTCATAGTTCTCACGCTACTTCCTTTTTTCTTGTAGTTCTCATATATGTGTCACCACTGCTCTTCATGTTACCTAAAATAAATCTCCAAGGTCACCTCATGATGGCATCAGTGCATCATGGTCTTCAAGAATCTTCAATAAGCTACTCCAAAACCAGTTCAAGATGTATATCAATTTTTCTCCAAGAAACTTCAAAGAACTGCTCCAATGTCTTGTCAAAGTTTAATCTTCACAAGGCTTCAACACTTTAGATCAAGGAATGTCCCATAATATCTTCAAGGTATCTTCAAATATTTTCTTTGGATATGACTGTTCCAAGTGATTTATAATGTTGCTACTCCAGTAAGTACTTTAACCATTGCTTTTGTTTATTCCAAGACTACTTCATGAGGGATTTTGAAGGTGCTCTTAAAAAATGCTTGCTATAGGCCTGAGCCTTTAAAGGCTAAGTATATCCACTGGTCAAAGTATAGTTCGAGTTTCCTCTGGTGACTGTCAAATTATATAATTCAATATAAGCTTGACTACTTCAGTCTTGTCAGAGAGTATAAGTGTTAAGCCTTCTTGCCAACCCAAATCACGTTTCTTCCACAGTCCAAGGTGAATGACTGTACACAAGTCTTCACTGTAGTAGCAACAAAATTCTGTAATGAAAAGCTATAGGACTAGGTGCAGATCCACATTATTATAGTGGGTGATTGTTCTTTGAGTTATTTTTGAGTTCTACACCCACAAGAAACTCACACCTTTTTACTGCCATAATAGAGGATGCCTCAATCAAAGACCAAACTGTCCGAACCCTTTTCAAATGTCACTATATTATTGAGCCTACAATTTCGAGTTGTATTGAGCCTTCAGGTGGGCTGTCAACCTGTGGCTTGAAGAGGGGGCCTTATACTATGCCTCTTGGCTCTTAAACAGTCCTGCACAGTTTGAATCTATTATAAAGATGAATATTTCAAACTATTTATTCAGAATTCTGGAGTTTGAATCTAAATATTTCAAGGTTTATTCATACGTATTATAGTTTCTGAAGCATTAAAACTATGCAATATGTAAGGTATCCAAGTAGAATTTTTTGTTTAAGTTGGCTTCACTATAACACCATTATTTGGAATATAATAATTTTGTCAAAGGCTTCCTCCGTATGCAGCAGTATGAATAGACAGAGGACTATTATTCATAGATCTCACGATGCTTCCTTTTTTCTTGTAGTTCTCATATAGGTGTCACCACTGCTCTTCATGTTACCAAAACTAAATCTCCATGGTTACCTTATAATGGCATCAGTGCATCATGGTCTTCAATAATCTTCAATAAGCTACTCCAAAACCAGTTCAAGATGTATATCATTTTTTCTCCAAGAAACTTCAAAGAGCTGCTCCAATCTCTTGTCAAAGTTTAGTCTTCACAAGGCTTCAACACTTTAGATCAAGGAATGTCCCATAATTTCTTCAAGATATCTTCAAATATTTTCTTTGGATATGATTGTTCCAAGTGATTTATAATGCTGCTACTCTAGTAATTACTTTAACCATTGCTTTCGTTTATTCCAAGACTACTTCATGAGGGATTTTGAAGGTGCCCTTAAAAAATGTTTGCTATAGGCCTGAGCCTTTAAAGGCTAAGTATCCACTGGTCAAAGTATAGTTCGAGTTTCCTCTGGTGACTGTCAAATTCTATACTTCAATCCAAGCTTGACTACTTCAGGCTTGTCAGAGAGTATAAGTGTTAAGCCTTCTTGCCAACCCAAACCACGTTTCTTCCATAGTCCAAGGTGAGTGACTGTACACAAGTCTTCACTGTAGTAGCAACAAAATTATGTAATGAAAATATATAGGACTAGTTGCAGATCCACGTTATTACACTAGGTGATTATTCTTTGAGTTATTTTGAGTTCTACACCAACAAGAAGCTCACACCTTTCTACTGTCGTAATGGAGGAAGACTTAATCAAAGACAAAACTATCTGAACCCTTTTCAAATGCGACTGTATTATTGAGCCTGCAATTTCGAGCCGTAGTGAGCCTTCAGGTGGACTGTCAACCTACGGCTTGAAGAGAGGGCCTTATACTAGGCCTCTTGGCCCTTAAATAGTCTTGCACAATTTGAATCTATTATAAAGATGAATAATTCAAAAAATTGATTCAGAATACTGGAGTTTGAATGTAAATATTTCAAGGTCTATTCATACGTATTATAGTTTCTGAAGCATTAAAACTCTGCAATATGTAAGGTATTCAAGCAGAATTTTGTGTTGAATTTGGCTTCACTATAGCATCATTATTGGGAATATAATAATTTTGTCAAATGCCTCCTCAATATGCAGCAGTATGAATAGACAGATGAATACTATTCATAGTTCTCATGTTGCTTCGTTTTTTCTTGTAGTTCTCATATAGGTGTCACCACTGCTCTTCATGTTACCCAAACTAAATCTCTAAGGTTACCTCATGATGGCGTCAATGCATCATGGTCTTCAAGAATCTTCAATAAGCTACTCCAAAACCACTTCAAGTCGATGTATATCATTTTTTCTCCAAGAAACTTCAAAGAGCTGCTCCAATGTCTGGTCAAAGTTTAGTCTTCACAAGGCTTCAACACTTTAGATCAAGGAATGTCCCATAATATCTTCAAGGTATATTCAAATATTTTCTTTGGATATGACTATTCCAAGTGATTTATAATTTTTCTACTCCAGTAAATATTTTAACCATTTCTTTTGTTTATTCCAAGACTACTTCATGAGGGATTTTGAAGGTGCCCTTAAAAAACGTTTGCTATAGGCCCGAGCCTTTAAAGGCTAAGTATCCACTGGTCAAAGTATAGCTTGAGTTTCCTCTGGTGACTATCAAATTCTATACTTCAATCCAAGATTGACTACTTCAGGCTTGTCAGAGAGTATAAGTGTTAAGCCTTCTTGCCAACCCAAATCACGTTTCTTCCACAGTCCAAGGTGAGTGGTGTACACAAGTCTTCATTATAGTAGCAACAAGCTTTTTTAATGACAAGCTACGGGACTAGGTGAAGATCCGCATTATTACAGTTTGTTAGATGATTGTTCTTGGAGTTATTTTTTGAGTTCTCTTTGTAATATTCCGAGGTACTACCTGAAAACGAGTGGAACATTAGATTTTGCTACTTTCACCAAGGAGAGGAATAAATGGGTAAGGGAGCCCATGAAAAATAAAAATATGAATAATTTCCACCTTAATAAGGAAGGGGATCACTTCAAGAGCTAAAATTTACACTTACAAGTGTAAACGTGGGCAAAATAGATGAGGACATAGTCAAGTTTGACTAAGTCAACATGCATTCTTGAGGAGGAAGAGATCACCTAAGAAAACTGGTTCAATGTGAACAAAGATTAACCTAAGACACATATGTAAACTAGATTGAAGATCCCTAGTGTGAAAAGAGGCATTGGAGGTGGATTAGTTGACCAAGTCAACAACGCAGCCACAAGAGGAGGGAAGCAAGCTAGGGCAGCACAGTTTTGAAAGAGGAAGCTTCATGAAGAAGTCACCTCAACTTTGAGTGGGGTCCGGGGTGAGGAGGCTCACCAAAGATAAAAGGAAGGCATAGAATCAAAGGGGATTCATTCATGTATTCAGATATTTTTTTCTAGAGACCAATTTCATGCTTCAACTGTTTAGTCGAAGTTGCTGCACTGCTTAGTGCAAGGAATTCCTGTGCAGGAATTCCATCCTCCCTTGAGATCAGCTTGCTTAAGGGATCAAAGGGGAGTGATTTGAGCTTCATTTCAGTATTTGGCTTGAGTCCATTCCTTCACATTCAGCCATAGCACAATATACTTCATAAAATTGTGTCCTTGATGTAGGGGCAGCAGCAGCAGTGTTGTACCCTTAGCTGTTTAGCCGGAGTTGCTACACTGCTTAGTGCAAGGAATTCCTGTGCAGGAATTCCATCCTCTCTTGAGATAAGCTTGCTTAAGGGATCAAAGGGGAGTGATTTGAGCTTCATTTAAGTATTTGGCTTGAGGCCATTCCTTCAAATTTAGCCACATCATAGTCTACTTCAGAAAACTGCATCCTTGATGCAGGGGCAGTAGCAGCAGTGTTGCATCCTTTGATTTTGTGCTCATCTTGTAAGAGGAGGTGCTTATTTCCCTCCGAGAGTTTGTTAGAGAGGCCTTTGGCGATATTTATATGTTATTAAGCTCTGATATGTTATATTCAATCATTTTTAATGTAGAGTTGCTGTAGAATACGTTATTTTCTGCAGTCCTACCTTTTGTACATGTATATTGTCGGAAACCCTTGCCGGGTGTTTTTTTTTTCTTGATGTAAAAGAGGTTAAACCTCAATTTCTCTATTATTTGATTAATATAAGCTTCATATTATAATTATTCCATCATTTAATGTAGAAAACCTCATGGGAATTACACTCTCACTGTATTCATAAATTTCTGTTTAGCAAAGTCATGGGAAATCAATGTTTTCTAGCCTAGTCAGGATAGGAGGAGTTGTTTAACATAGTTAGAAGCATTATTTTGAGCTGAAATTAGGATAATAGGTCCCTCATGACCTAAGATATCATATCCAGCCGTTTTCCCTGCCTATTTTTACGCTCATTTATGAAAACACCCTTTTTAGGGCATAACATACCCTTTTTCCCCACTCTCAGGATCATGAAATGAAGTACAAGTTTCTTCTGTAGATAGAAATGATGCCTATGTGTTTATTATGTATATTTTAAGCTTATTCATCATAACATGACTGTTATACAACTTATTCATTGCAGAGTTCCAGTTCTATGCCCTATATTGCTGCATTTCCCCACCCGGGAAAGAGAATATAGGCCAACATCTTGCTGAGGTTATTTCATCTGCTGGTGTGATGTTATTTGAAATCCAATGAGCTACTCTTAATTTCCATGCTCATGGTTTTTTGAAGCTCCACATTTGCAATAACTCAGGTTATTCCCAATAGTGTAGTTGTTCCTTATTTGGGAACATTACAGTGGTATCAAAGCACCCTTCTTGGCTCAACCTGTGGATTTAAGATCCAATCAGAAGATAAGGAGGAGAGGAGGAAAAAATTATGGAGAGGATGAGCTTACTCTCATCCATTTTCAGATCCAAGAAGAAAGAAGAAGAGAAATGCATTGAAACTCCAAGAGGGTTTCAAGGAGGAAAGAGTTATAGTGAGACCTCTAGAAGGTTTCAAGAAGCAGAAGAAGATGCATGTAATTCCTATTCTCATAGAGGAAGTGAAGAGCAAGGAGACCACTTAGAGCATGAAATCCTGAGTCGGTATTTGGCAGAATACAAGTGCCAACCTAGGGCGTCCAAAGAGACCCTAGATTTTCCTCAGTTTGTTCAACTGAGAGAAGAAAGAAGATCTTGTAGCAAAGTAGAAATAAAGGGCAATAGATTCCTATTTTCTAAATTTTATGGGTCAACTATAGCAAGAGCTTGGGCAAGAAATCTTGAGGCATTTTTCCTAATTCATCTAGTGGAAGAGAGGGAGGCAGTAGAAATTGCAGCACTGCACCTGGAGGGTGAAGCCAATACTTGGTGGTGCAGTCACTTAAGCCACACAAGAGTGACTTCCTTTTCTGAGTTCACTCAAGAGCTGCTCAGAACTTTTTATGAAGAGAGATCAGAGGAGAGAGGTTCCACACCACCATGGGAAGAGACAAGTACCAGCACTTTCAAGTATCAGCAGTTGGGGCAGCCATTACATTAGAGGGAGGAGCCTTTGCAACTCTACAAGAGGTTCCCACATCTCACCAAGGTATGGGAAGATTTCCACTTTTATTTATTGCAGCAAATATTTCTAAAATTTGTGGAAATATGTTTTCATATGGCCCAGGATCAAACATTGTTGCTAGGGTAGAGAAACAATATTGCACTGCGATGTGCAGACTTGAATGGTTCAAGAAACAAATGAACCATCATCCTCGTGGACCCTTGTTGAGTTGCACTCAACCCTTGAGGTTCAATTGTGATCTTTTGGTGGGAGTCATGAACCTTGAGATGGAGTATGAGGCAGCAACTATGTCTTTGGAGGGACTATCAGCGCTGTCAAACAATGGTAGGGAAGAGGCTTTACCTTTTTCACCTTTGGATCTTGATGGATTTGAGATGACCATGGACATGAGATCTTATCTAAGAGATCTCCAAGGAAATGCATTCCAGCATTTCATGGCATGCAGAAGAAAGGAAATGATTATGGAGGGTGATAGCCCACATGGGGAGAATGCCAAGGTAAAGAATAACAGAAGGTATCTACATGGTGTTGAGTGGATGTGGGGGAATAGCAAGAGGTTGGTAAGCCACTTTCAAATTTATGATACATGGCAGAAAGAGGAAAAACTGCGTTCTCTGCTCTTGAGAGAATTTGGCCATCATGAGACATATCCTTTTTCCAAGGGCATGTGGGAGAAGAGTACTTGGAAGAGTACATGCATCATGGGGCAGCAAGGACTGTGGATGCATTGTGATGATGAAATCATTATGTATTCACCACATGAGTCATATAATTGAGGTATGTTGAGGCAGCAAAGACATTTGTTTCTTTGGAGGATTGAGAGAGAGCAAAGGCAAAACTGCTCTCACATTTTGCATGATGTTGCAATAGGAGGAGATGGCAACATTATGGGAGGAGTCATTGACATTGGGCATGTCAAAGAATGGAGTTATGGGTTGGAAGGAGCTTATTTGCATAGGCCAACAACGTTGTCATTTTGGAGCATGAGATTATTGATGGAGTGTTCCTAGGATCACTTCATATTTGATGCACTTGGTGGGCATAGAGGAGGTGAGATTAGCATAATGATGGATGGACTCATTGATTATTGTGGTATGATCTCCTTGACTTGGATTTCCAAGCATGAGAAGGAGGATTTTCATGCAGCATGTGGTTCATTCCTCTTCATATGGGTATATCATGCCACTATGGAGGATTCATATATAGATCTTGTCACCATCTTGTCTTCATTACATGGTAATAATTCTATTATTGCATTTATTGATTATACCACACAATATTTTTCTCTTACCATTTCTTTGCAGTACATTGCTCTTCAAAGGGGAAGATTTCTCTTTAGGCTACATGGTCTATTTTTGGCCAACTATCATGATGGAGACAACCATCTAATGTATGATCTAGGGCAAGTATATGGTTGCTTCTTGTGTGCTCAGTTGACATACTCAGCCATCTACTATTTACTAGTGGGTGTGATGACTTATACATAAAGCCATTTTTTAGGAGACAACTTGCCAGGTTATTTTCTGAAGCTGCAGTGGGGAAGACTGCACTGTGACCACTTGGGAGACTGTTGGTACTCTCCAGCACTTCATAGAACCTTCAGTCTTTCTATCATTATGATGTTGATCATGATCCTATGTGCTGATGTTATTCTTGCCTATATGAGGAGCATGATTGGAGGAGGAACACATGAAGTGGGTGTGTTCTTGGGGGAGGAGCATCCCCACACTTTCTACATTACATGCTCTAAGGGGAGCATGGGAAGAGACATGGCCTCTACAACAAAAAATTTGTCTCTTTATGAGGAGGACCATGAGATGGATGGAGTGCCATATGATGATGGTTTCTTATCCATCATGTATGAGATGGTTTGGGCCAGCTTGATGCACAACGCTGGGAGAGGGACCTTTGGAGGTCTAGCTTCCTTCTTGCCATTTGAGGGCAACATGATGGCAGCCCAAGATCAGAAAATCCTCTATACTTATCTTAAGTGGACAGGAAGACAACATGGGGTAGGCTACTATGTCTACCATGTCCAAAATTTCAGCCCACCTACCTTGCCAGAGCTTCAGGTGGAGGATGATTTGCATGAGTTACCATTTTGGAGGGTGGCTCATTTTGCTTGGTTGATAGCTTGGGGAGGAGAGATTCACATGGGGATGATGATTCCCAGCCTATATCAACCCTCATGCTTCAAGAGGATCTTCAAACAGCCCATTGTTGCTTCCATGGATGTTCTACTGTCACATAATGTCAGCTATTTAAATAGCTTACACACTTGGGAGGAGCAACTTGGAGATATATTGATGATGCAGCACCTTGATCCTTGGGAGACTTCATCTTATAAGGGTGCTACATGGGAGGAGAGGATTCTCTTCAGTCCTATCCTTGCAGTTGCTTGAGGACAAGCAACATTTGGGAGGGGAGGACTATAATGTTCCCAATTTTGCAACAAGCAAATTGGAACATTAGATTTTGCTACTTTCACCTAGGAGAGGAATAAATGGGTAAGGGAGCCCATGAAAAATAGAATATGAATAATTTCCACCTTAATAAGGAAGGGGATCACTTCAGGAGCTGAAATTTACACTTACAAGTGTGAACAGGGGAAAAATAGATGAGGACATAGTCAAGTTTGACTAAGTCAACATGCATTCTTGAGGAGGAAGAGATCACCTAAGTAAACCAGTTCAATGTGAACAAGGATTAGCCTAAGACACACATATGTAAACTAGATTGAAGATCCATAGTGTGGAAAGAGGCATTGGAGGTGGATTAGTTTTAGTTGACCAAAGTCAACAACGCAGCCACAAGAGGAGGGAAGCTAGCTAGGGCAACACAGTTTTGAAAGAGGAAGCTTCATGAAGAAGTCACCTCAACATTGTGTGGGGTCTAGGGTGAGGAGTCTCACCAAAGATAAAAGGAGGGCATAGAATCAAAGAATATTTATTCATGTATTCATATATTTTGTTCTAGAGACCAATTTCATACTTCAGCTGTTTAGCCGGAGTTGTTGCAATGCTTAATGCAAGGAATTCTTGTGCAGGAATTCCATCCTCTCTTGAGATAAGCTTGCTTAAGGGATCAAAGGGGAGTGATTTGAGCTTCATTTTAGTATTTTTCTTGAGGCCATTCCTTCACATTCAGCCACAACGCAGTCTACTTCAGAAAACTGCGTCCTTGATGCAGGGGCAGGAGCAGCAGTGTTGCACCCTTTGATTTTGTGCTCATCTTGTAAGAGGAGGTGCTTATTTCCCTCCAGGAGTTTGTTAGAGAGGACTTTGGCCATATTTCTATGTTATTCAGCTATAATATGTTATATTAAGTCATTTTTAATGTATAGTTGCTGTAGATTGCGTTTTTTTCTGTAGTCCTACCTTTTGAAAATGTATATTGCCGGAAACCCTTGTCGGGTGTTTTTTTTCTTGATGTAAAAGAGGTTAAACCTCCATTTATCTGTTATTTTATTAATATAAGCTTCATATAATACTTATTCCATAATTTTATATAGAAAAACTCATGGGAATTACGCTCTCACTGTATTCAGAAATTTATGTTTAGCAAAGTCATGAAAAATCAATGTTTTCTAGCCTAGTTGGGATAGGAGGAGCTATTTAACATAGCTAGAAGCATTAGTTTGAGCTGAAATTCAGAGAATAGGTTGCTCATGACTAAGATATTATATCCAGCCGTTTCCGCTACCTATTGTTACGCTTATTTCTGAAAACACCCTTTTTAGGGCATAAAATACCCTTTTTCACCATTCTCCGGATCATGAAACGAAGTACAAGTTGCTGCTGTAGATAGAAATGATTTATATGTGTTTATTATGTATATTTTAAGCTTATTCATTATAAAAATACCGTTATATAGCTTCTTCATTGCAGAGTTCCAGTTCTATGCCCTATATTGCTGCATTTCCCCACCCGGGAAAGAGAATATAGGCCAACATCTTGCTGAGGTTATTTCATCTGCTGGTGTGATTTTATTTGAAATCCAATGAGCTGCTATTCATTTCCATGTTCATGGTTTTCTGAAGCTCCACATTGGTAATAACTCAGGTTATTCCCAATAGTGTAACTATTCCTTATTTGGGAACATTACATCTACACCCACAAGAAACTCACACCTTTCTACTACCATAATGGAGGAAGCCTTAATCAAAGACAAAAATTTCTGAACCCTTTTCAAATGTGACTGTATTATTGAGCTTTCAATTCCGAGCTGTAGTGAGCCTTCAGGTGGGCTGTCAACCTGCGGCTGGAAGAGAGGGCCTTATACTAGGCCTCTTGGCCCTTAAACAGTCTTGCACATTTCTGTCCACAGGTTAGTTCTGCAATCACTGTTATGTATAAGCCTTTATAGCAAGTCCAAGCTTGAACCTTAACACTAAAAATGCCTAAAAAACCTTCCTTCCTTGGCCTCCTTTGAACTCTTCTCTACGTTTGCTGTTCCACTAGTCCAGGACTTGGTCCGGGCTAAGTGATGACTGCTCTTAAGGTTTGCAATTAGCAAGGTCTGTCTCCACAGTCAAATGTCCGAGGTCTCCTTAGGATTTTTCAACACTACTTCCACTATTATGATGTTTTTAATCCTTAAAACAGATTTAACCCATCTAAGACACTTCCCCTTGGCCTCCTTTATACCTTTGATCCTCGTATCTGTGTTCTTATTTGAATTAATCACCGAACGATGGCTAGAAGATGAGTTTCAAACTTGTATTTATAAAACTTTTCAACCTTCAATAAATAGACACAACTTTTTGGAGGAGAGGTCGACTTCACAAGTAGGCTCATGTCAGCTAGCAGAGAAAATATATTATTCCAACTTTAAATTTGTTTTCTCTCAATCTATGAGGAGTTAGAGGGTGTGTGAGGTCTCGTTGGAAAGGTTAAAATGTCCTGTATGAGCTTATGCCAATTTCATATTTAATTAGGGTCATTTTACCACCAATAAAATTACATTTGTGAAACTGTCATCATTATTTCATTTATAGCAGCCTTTTGGATTTTATGTTTTGGAGAGTGTTTAGGGCTTCTTCATTGTTATGACTCCAATTTCTTCATCATAGTATGTAATCAATATCATTCATGTCATCATGATATTGTAGCATCCATTTCATGTAATAGTGCAGTGATATGTCATTGATATGTCAAGGTGCAACATCCATTAATATGCCATCAAGAGAGCTTCAAGTTCTTCATGTCATCATATAGTTTCCAACCGTGTCATGAATGACATCATAAAGTGTAGTCTTATAGGTTACCAAACAAGGTACATGATTGACACTTGGCACCTTACGAATATTTGTCATCTTGACATCACGTTGGTTCTAGGATTCTTCGTGACTTGACATCTTCATTGATAGCATCAACCAAGAGTCAGGGTATCAACATTTGGAACCAGGCATCTCAAGAATATTGACATCTCGGCCAATTCCATATTGAAATCAATGAAAACCTTAGAACAACACAAACTCGTTATTAGACAATGTTTCTAACCTCTTAGGAAGGAGCTCCTTAGCGGTGGCTGCCTCTCTGACAATTGCTGGTATTGATTTTTCATTAGTATATTGAAAAATTCATCGTCGGGGATTAATGTTTCAATTTTATCAAGTGTCTCTTGTTTCATATTCAATACAAGATGGACTTTGCATGCACTCAGTTCATTGGAGCAAGGCTTTTTGGCTTGCCTTGAATATTGAAAATAAGTTACAGAAGCAATCCCTAAAGATGGAGCATCATTGACAACAATTCAAGCTCCTCTCAGTGGATGTTTTCTAATCCCTCTTCTTCTGCTCCTTCCCCTTGTCATCTTCATTTGTTTACAAGGCATGACAAAGATACCCATAATTTTAAATTTTAGCCCAAAAGCAATTGTAATGATAGTGGAAATGTTACGAGAATATTGTTATTATCACTAATGGTCTGCCCATTCTAATGAGGGATTTCTTAAGCAAATAGTTCTCAACACATATTTAAGTGGCTGAGCAAAAGGAAGGAGAAGGTTAAAATGATTATAGTCAACAGTCCCAGTTACATAAGTGGTTGTTGTGGACTTTCCAATCCATGGTGGAAATTCCTCTGCTACTAAGTATGGTAATTCTAACAATTCAAAAAAAAATGGAAAAACAATTCTAAGCCCACAATTAGTCTTAATCATCACTAACTACTTCACTTTAGACAAGGATGCTTTGTTTGTGCAAAATTGTTGCATCATAGTTAATGTAGTGATACAAATCTTATTTCACAAGATCATGTGGCTTTTCTTAATTTCCCTTCAAAATGTTAACCTTGGTCTAAAATTTTAGGGTTGGATGAAGGATAAGGAACCAATGCAAGTTATGAAGGTCCATCAATTCACTTTTTCTATTGACCACTCTTTGATAGTATTAAGTATGATGGCACTCTTGTTGACTGCTGTGGTCTTATTCCTTGGAAGGTTTTGTTAACACGATTTCCATGCAAGCTATTATACATTATCTTGAAACTTCCCTATTTTTGCAAAGAAGTTAGCGTCATGCTAGTGATTAATTTGAAATTGTATTTTAGTGGAAAAATTCACTATTTTTTGGTGGAATAGTTCATAATTTATCCTGATATTTTTTTGCAAGTGTACTAGTCATGATGATAAATGTGTGGTTTACTTCAGAGGGTTCTCAGTTCTTTCTAGATACACTTTTCATCATTTGCTTTGAATAATTCTCTAGTGCTTTACCTTCATATTCTATCCCCTACACAATTTCTCCTCAAGTCCATGTTGTTATGTTTATTGGTTATTTCTGTGGAAACTTTTACCTGAGGTTCTGCAAGGTAATCCAAATGCAAAAAATACTATTTTACATATTGGTATTTGTTCAAGACATTCTTGTGTGATACTTGAATTTCATAAATCTAGATTTCTATTTCGTTATCTATATCAATATATAAGAACATGCCCATGGATTGTTTATATTTCTCAAACTGTGGAGTTGTTCCTTTCCTATTGCATGTTCTTTTATATTGTTATGTTGTGATTCAAATTTCTAGTTATGCTTTCCAGTTATTCTCCTACGTAGTACATGATTTGTTAGATTATATCAAAAGTTATTCTTATTGTCTTTTTATTTTGTATATTGAACATATTATTTCTAGCAAATTTTGATAGTCCTATATTTTCTATTCCTTAGGTGTATCTTTTCACCTTTAGGGGAAATTACTAGTTTAAATGCTAATTCTTTAAAGGGTGCTAGCTCAATGGAAGAGAACCTGCTTTAAAAGCAGGAGGTTGGTGGTTTAATTCCATCGTGCCCTAATATTCATAGGGAATGAGGACGATATATTTTTGGTGACAGATGCTCTTTGGACCATCACCAATGAGCTTATGGTGATATTTTTCGACCCTTACCAAAATATGAAATGGTAACGGTCAATGAACGCCACCATATATATGCATCAATAGTGACGACCATTAAATGTTCGTCACCATAAATATTTATTGTTGATATGAAATGGTGAGGGTCACTGTTTGTCATTATAGTCATTATTCGTGACAGACCTTGATGTCACTAATGAGTTTATGGTGACGGTCAATGAACGTTGCCATATATATGCACTAACAGTGACATCCATGAAAGGTCCATCACAAAAAATCGTTGTTGTTCATATGAAATGGTGACGGTCACTATCTGTCATTATAATCAATATTCGTGATGGACCTTGAATGTCACCACAACACATACTTTTGGCGATGCCACCATTGGTGACGTTCAATTTTTTGGTGATGGAGGCTATTGTCCGTCACCATTGCTCATATGAAATGGTGACGATCACTATCCGTCACTATAAATCATTATTGGTGACAGACCTTGAATGTCACCACAACACCTATACTTTCGGCGACGCCACCTTTGGTGACGTTCAATTTTTGGTGACGAAAGCTCTTTTGACCCTCACCAATGAGCTTATGGTGACCATTTTCGCCCCTCACCAATGTCATTTTTTCTTGTAGTGGATCCATTATCATGTTTTTATATGGCTCATATTCATCTCAACATGTACAATATAGTTTAGTCCCTTGTTTATTGGACGCATTATTCTTTTTACTTTGTCTCGGCGGGCATAGGTATGCCTCCCCTGCCTCTTGTAGCACAGGTACTCACTCATGAAAGAGACTTCTCACACTTGTAAGTCTCGCCTCCTCAGGGTCTTGTCCTATAGTGCTTTGGTCTACCTTATATTTCTCTCTCTCTGACTTCCCCTTTGGTGTCTAGTGATTGAGTTCTTACAACGTACTTTGGTCATACGATTAGCTCCTAATGCTCGCACGCTGGGGGGAAATCTGTTACACCAATTTTTGGTCATCTAACCTATTACTATTAGATGGACCAAAGTACACCATGTCTTTCACTATGAAAAATAACTTAGTAATCCTTAATTTATTAAGTTTTTTATGGTCTAAATAGGAAACCCAATGAGGAAATATTGAATAAATCCATATTTGTTTGATTTTCCTCTAGGAATAATTAGTTAAACAATAATTTAATTAATATTCTTGGTGATATTTAACCTAAAACAGGAAAATTAATTAGATAAATCACTATTTATCTTATTATTTTCTATGAATAATTATTTAAACATTATTTAAATAATATTCCTTGTTAAATTTGACTAAATCATTTATAAATAATTGAATAAATCACTATTATTTAATTATTACTCAACCACACTCTTAAAATAATAAATAAATCATTTATTTATTTATTATTTACAAATAAAGGGATTTGACCAAATTCAAATTCCTTTTCCCTCCAACAAATATAATAAAATATTCCATAAAAGTTGGATCTAGATTTGGTTAATAATATTTTAATTATGCACCAATATTTAGACTAACTCAATAATTTGCTATAAATAGAAGGGTTTTTCCATTCCCTCACTACCGTTTGTTGCCTAAAGTTCACTATGGATCTATACTTTTGTTCTGATTTTGATCCTCCATCATTGTCATATTTTGCTAGCATTTTTCTTGTGAGCTCCCTTTGAGTTCCATTTTTTGTCTGGGTTTTCTACATCATCAAGAGAGAGAGATATTAGATCTGAAGTGCTGAGGACATACAAGAACCCATCCCATTGAGGGGGACTGGTAACATCTTTCTATGTTCCCTTCCCAAGTGTCAAAAATACAAAAAATCTTTAAAAATATTCTTGTCTTGTCTATTGGATGCATGGAGAAACTCTTTCTTTTATTTACTGCTTAATGTATTTAACTGCATAGATCTGGATTTTGTAGCATTTGTCTTGGTCAACTAACTGCAGATCTAAAGAAATTGGCAACCATCTTTGATGTTGGGGTTGTTTGTTATGCACAACTAAAGTAAGATTTTTTTGTACGCTTGCAATTAAAATTCATCCTAACAATATCTCTATATCTATTTGTCTTAGAGAAAATAATAGTTGTCTTTATTTTGTTATTCTGAGTGAAGGAACACCATACTCAGGGAATTTAGTTTATCCATTGATTAAAATTCCGTATAACACCACATCTACCCAATTAACCAGCCAACCGGGTTAAAATGTGATGAGAGGATACTATAATGAGATTCAACCTCCTAAGTGACCTTAAGGAAGTGGAACAAACAAAAACACAACATACAGACATTTTACAACAATAATAACACCCCCAGGAGGTAAGCCAAACTTTCAGGCCTCTTACCCCTGGGTCACACTGACATTTTGACCTCTTTGATCCATAGACACAGGAATAAGCTTGCAAGCTAGCTTCTAGGAAGCTATATATGCAAGAATAACACTGCATGCCAGCATCTAGGGCCCTAATTCCTTAGTTTTCTGCAAGCGTCCCTGAGATTTGAGCCACCTTTTCAGGCCCAAAACCCAATGCTTTGCCCAAAAATTTATGAAAGGTTTAGAGATGATAAATAACAATAAGAAAATGATACAGAAGAAATCACATCAATAAGAACTCATCTAGACCCCTCCTAGCCATGACAGGAATTTTTTCAAACATGTCACAAACATTAAAAGTACAGGTGTAAACAACAAATCTGAGTGTAGGGGTCTCATACTTATCTGAGAACCACTATGAATAATTTCTCCCTTACATCATTAGCTGCAATAAAATCTATTTGACCATAGATATAATGTACATTCAGTTACAAGTAAAAACATAGATATATCCACACATCATCACTGGTAAAACACATGCTTATAGAAATAATAATAATAACATAAATATCATGGATACAACAATAATAGAATCCACATATAAACCGATATATTTTCATACCAAATACCAAGGGAATTAATTACTCATTAATGAATGTAGAAACCAACCAGAGATGGGACTTTCACGTTCCACCCGACTGTAGACATGGCTGAGCCAATTCTCACTTCAGCCAATCACTCCCATTCCATATTCCAAGCATGAATGTGGGATCTCATTAAACACATAAATCACAACCAATCCAAGGCTTCTAGAGGCCAAACCGACTCAACCCTCAACCAATGATTGCACCTCACAGTTGGAAATCAAAACCATCATGGATTGGTCTCTATCCAAGCTATTCCAGGGCTATAGAGTGTTTGTTCCAACCAGGGCTTCTAGGACTATTAACTCAACCCCAACTGTTACATGGATTCCAAAGTGTTTGTACAACCAGGGCTTCCAGTACTAGTAACTCAACCCACCTATGGCTTCCAGATAATTTGTCCAACCAAGTCTTCTAAGTGTAGGAATTTATAGCATAAGTTCTGTAGATCAAGAACCAAAGGTCACCACTCACAAACAAATCACAAATAAGTACACCAGTATAATCACGTGGTTAAAACCCTCAAAGAGGGAAACATTCCACGGCCTGAGCCAATGCGGCCACTTCAGGCAATTTATTAATATAAAAAGAAAAGTTACATATGTTTCTCTCATAAATGATTACTGAAAAAATGACCCTCCATGCTCTTTAAATAGAGATCGTGGACCAGTCGGGTGCTAAGCCATGGATCAAGTATCGTTAATACCGAGGTGAGAGATAACCGTCAGATCACTACAAATCGTGACCGTCAGATTATAAGTTACAAATGTACATGGTAAAGAAACACACTTTACCTAACTCTACACTAGACTAAGTTATTCTTAAATATTTCCTATGTGTCGGAATATCCTAACATCCCCCCTTAAGAACAACTTGGGATATGATTGAAGGATTTACAAAGGTGACACAAAAGGAGCCTATTTCCTATGTGTTGAAATATCCTAACATCCCCCCTTAAGAAAAAATTGGGATAGGATTGAAGGATTTACAAAAGTGACACAATAGGAGAAGGAAGGAGGCATTAGAGCCTATCCCCCTTAATGATAACTTTCCTAAACTCCAAGCATGGATCGAAGTTTAGTAAACTTCGCTTCTGTGAGAGCCTTCGTAAAGATATCAACTACTTGATCATTGATTGGACAATAGTGCACTTCAAGAACACGATCATGAATGAGATTTCTGATGAAGTGTATGTGGCGTTCAATGTGTTTCATACGCTGATGCTAAACTGGATCTTTACATAGATGAATGGTACTCTGATTATCACACCAAAGTGTAGTTGGATGCTGTTGATGGAGACCAAATTTAGACAGGATTTGACGAAGCCACATGGCTTCCTTGCTGGCTTCAATTGCACCACGATACTCTTCTTTTGCTGAATAAAGAGAGATGGCACTTTGTTTCTTACAAGACCAAGTAATAGGTCCTGAACCAAGAGTGAATACATACCCTGCAGTAGACTTTCGATCATCAGGGTCACCAGCCCAATCAAAATCAGTGAAACCAATCAACAATGGAGATGCTCCTGCACTGTAATGAATCCCGAACTGAATTATACGTCAAATATATCGAAGTATTCTTTTAGATGCTTTCCAGTGAATTTCATGAGGTTGGTGCATAAACCGAGCGACAAGACCAACGACAAAGGAAAGGTCAGGACAGGTATGGGTTAGATACAAAAGTTTACCAACAAGTTGACGATATAAGGGAGCATCCACTTCAGGGGTAGTACAGTTGACTGAAAGCTTGAATCCAAACTAAAAGGGAGAAGGGGCTGGCTTATAGTCTTCCATGTGAAAGTGGTGTAGAAGATCACAGGCATACTTGGACTGAGAGAGGGTAATGCCTTCCTTGGATTGCAAGACTTGAAGATCAAGGAAATAATGCAAGTGTCCTAAGTCTGTCATTTCAAACTTATTTTTGAGGCTAGACTTCACATGGTTTATATGGTTTGGATCACTACCAGTAAAGATGAGATCATCAACATCAAGAACAAGGATGGTTAAGGACTTACCCACTTTCTTGGTGTAGACAATGTTGTCAGAATGACACCTAGAAAACCATTATCTAATAGAAATCTATCCATTTTGGCATACCAAGCCTGAGGAGCTTGTTTGAGACCATAGAGAGACTTCCTAAGGAAAAAAATAGGGTTAGAGTCATTTTGGATAAAGCCAGGGGGTTGTTCCATGTAGATTTCTTCATGTAAATCTCCATGTAAGAAGGTATATTTAACATCCATTTGATGGACTTCCCATTTAAAGGCGACCAAAAGGGAAAGAACAAGGCAGATAGAATTAATTTTGGTAATAGGGGAGAAGGTTTTAGTATGGTCAATGCCTTCAACTTGTGAAAATCCTTTAGCAACAAGACGAGCTTTATGTATATCCACTTTTCCATCTAGTGCAAACTTGGTTTTGTAAACCCATCTGCATCTGACAAGTTTTCTTCCTTTTGGAAGAGGAACAAGATCCCAAGTATTGTTTGCCAATAAGGAATGATACTCTTCATTCATAGCTTCATCCCAATTTGGATGACCAGAGGCTTCTTCAAAGGTTTCTGGATCAAGTTTTTCTGGAACTTGAGCCAATAAGGAAGAATCTCTTTCGAACTGAGAATGTGTACGTCGTCGATTGACAGGGTCACCTGTAAGAGAACCTGCTGCATCCCGAGTAGAGTGGACCCATATTGGAAGCAATGGAGTATAAAAAAAAATTTCAAGAGGTGGAGGAGGATTGTCATCCTCACTGTCATCATCTAAACTAGAAGGAATGCTATTAAAAATAGAAGAGAGAGAGAGAGGTGGCACATATGCCGAATCGGGCTCGCAAGCCAAAGGTGGCACACCCACCAAACTAGGCTTGCAGGCCGATATATTTTCATCAAACTTTACATCTCTTCTAATGATTATATTTTTGGATTTTGGTTGAAGAAGTCTATATCCTTTGACATCTTCATGATATCCAACAAAAATACATTTTTCACTCTTAGGTTCTAAGGCTTATGTTTCGCATATGGAATATGGGCCCAAGCATCACTTCCAAAAACACGAAAGTGACTTACATCTGGTTTGATTGAGATCCAAGCTTATTCTGGAGTTATATTCTTTAAAACCTTAGTAGGAGTGCGATTTACTATGTAATTTTCATAGTTAATGGCTTCTGCCCAAAAATTAAGACCAAGTCCTTTAGATTGAAGCATACAATTAGCCATTTCTTTTAAGGTGCGATTATTCCTTTCAGCTACACCATTTTGTTGTGGAGTATATGGAACAGTATGTTGCAATTGAATGCCATGCTCAGTGCAGAATTTGATAAATTTGTCGTTAACATATTCTCTGCCATTGTCTAATCTTAACTTAAGAATTTGATGTCCAGATTGTTTCTCAACAAAGGCCTTAAAGGCCGAGAACATGTTAAAAACTTCACTCTTGAGTTTTAAGAAATATATCCAAGTGCGTTTGGAAAAATCATCAATGAAATTTAAGAAGTACTTGCAACCAGAGAAAGAAACAACAGGAAGTGGACCACATAAATCACTGTGCACAAGCTGCAAAGGGGCTGAAGCGTGCCAAGAGGCACGTTTGTCAAAACTATCATGATGATTTTTTTCGAGTACACATCCGGAGAAAACACCATCTCGGCAAGATACTATAGGAAGGCCCATCACCATATTTTCCTTACATAGAGTTTTAAGAGAGCGATAGTTTAAGTGACCAAATCGCTCATGCCAAAGTTTGCTCACATCATCATTATGAGCAAAAAAAACATAGGGAAGAGAGGAGGACCCAAATTTGTCAAACTTATACAACCTTGTGGAATCATTAGCAATTCTAGTAGCTAAAATATGTTTAGGATCTTTGAGATCCTTGATTACAACATCATGAAGTGAGAATTCTACTATTTTCCCTTCACTTAAATGAGTTATCTGATAAACAGATAGAAGGTTGCATGAAAAGGTAGGAACACATAATACATCATTAAACTGACCATTATCTAGATGAATGGTTCTAGATCCTACAACACTAAGAGATCTATCATCACCAACATAAATATGTTTAGTGTTACAATCATTTAAAGAAGAAAGCATGGATTTATTTTTAGCCATGTGGTAAGAAGCTCCAGAGTCAATGAGCCATTCATGAGAAGGAGAAGAAGAAGATACATTTAATGCATAAGCATATCTTGATTCTTGACAAAAACAAGCATAAAGTGCCATGCTTGAAGATGAAGGTGAAGAGTGCTCCAAATTGATGTTGTGCTTCTTCATTGCTGCTTCTAAAGCTTCCATCTTCTTAAAACATTTGGACTCTATATGGCCATCTTGATTGCAAAATTTGCAATGTCTATCTGTCTTCTTCCCTTTGTTTTGATTTGCCTTATTATTTTGGTGATTTTTTTTTTTCAGTTTGCGGCTGAAATTGCTTAGGGCCCTTGTTTGGGTCAGGACCATATTTTTTAGGATACTGCTTCTTGGGATCCTTTTGATATGGTTGTTGTTGGGCTGCTAAGGCTTTCTTGGAAGCGTTTCCAGCAGTGATAAGACCAAGGTGTAAAAGTTTTTCTTGTTCTATTATCAAAGAATCACAAAAGGCATCAAAAGAGGGATTGTTGTAGGTGGTTCCTGAAGAAATGATGGCTTCTCTGATGGAATGGAAGGCGGAAACAAATACAGAGTATGCAGGGCCAAGCTTAGCAAGAATGCAATAGATGAGGCTACCATCATCCTTTTTGATCTTACAAACTTCTAAAAGAATTCTGAGGGTCTTAAATTTGGACAAAAAATCTTCAATGGAGGAGAAATTATTAGAGGCCAAGTTAAGAAACTCATTTTCAAGCTGGTGGGCCCTGATTTTATTTTGAATGCCAAAAACAATTTTTAGCTTTTCCAGGGCTTCATCAGGGGTGTCAATGTCAAGGATATGAAATCAAAGATCTTGAGCAAGGACATTCCTATCAAAGCTCGTGATTTATCTTGTTTATTTTCCCATTTAGCAGCTTTATCATCATCAGAAGGTTTAGTTTCTTGTCCTGTGGCTATTCTATAAAGCCCTTTACTTCTAAGTATATCTACCATGTGAGGTAGCCATTGGAAATAATTGGTGCCGTTAAGAATAACCGGGCATGAAAATGAAGCTGATAAAAGCTAAAACTAACTGCTCCAATGGAAATGTCTCGGAAAATTAGGCTGTTTAAAAAAAATGGCTCGAAAAATGGCTTCTGGATGAAGAAGTTATGCCTTTTGAAAAATTTGAGTTGTAGATGCCGAATAGTTACGGGAACGGGATGAAGTGCGGTTTTTTTAAAAAAAATTCTGCCCCTTTGAACAAAATTTTTTACAAAAAAAGCTTGAGAAGGAGACTTGAACCCAAGACCTCTATTCTCATAAACTAACCCCTCACAAAGTGAGATAGTAAAAGGATCACACTTTTTTTTTTTTTAAACTCTTTGGTGTGCGTGCCTTTTCCTGCACAAAAAACAAAAAAGAAGATCAAAAAATGAAATGCAAAGCCTTACGGCAGAATGTTAGATTTTTGGTTAGCCTTACTAGCAACTATCACTTTTTTCACTATTTCTAATTTCCCGAGATCACACAAAGACGCGGGGAAAGAGCATACGTAGCAAAAAAAATCCCTTTTTCCTGTTTCTGATTTGCCGAGATCGCATGCAACGCACAGAAAAGAGCATACACAGAGAAGAGGGTATAGATCCAACAAATAAATAAAACCTAAAAACTGAAAATAAAAAGAGGGAACTGAAATAAGCAGAACTATTAACAAATATAACTGCAAAATAGATGCTTTATACCTCTAGATCTAAACTGTCATAACTTGGGCAGTCGGAAACCTTTTTGCATGAAACAAAAGGCATTCCTTACTATAACAGATGTTACAGACACAACCGAGCAGTTTACCAAACCCAAAAATGTTCAAAAATATTAGATCTACAAAACGACGCTCTCATGCAGTCAAACCGGCTTCGGATTTTGATCAATAACAGACACGTCCCTCAAAATAGCTCTGATACCATGTAGGAATTTACAGTGTAAGTTCCGTAGATCAAGAACCAAAGGTCACCGCTCACAAACAGATCACAAATTAGTACACCAGTATAATCACATGGTTAAAACCCTCAAAGAGGGAAATAGTCCACGGCCTGAGCCAACGTGGCCACTTCAGGAAATTTATTAATATAAAAAGAAACGTTACATATGTTTCTCTCATAAACGGTTACCAAAAAAATGAACCTCCATGCTCTTTAAATAGAGATCATGGACCAATCGGGTGTTAAGCCACAGATCAAGTGTCGTTAATATCGAGGTGAGAGATAACCGTCGGATCACTACAAATCGTGACCGTTGGATTATAAGTTACAAATGTACATGGTAAAGAAACACACTTTACCTAACTCTACACTAGACTAAGTTATTCTTAAATATTTCCTATGTGTCAGAATATCCTAACACTAAGAACTAATAACTTAACCGACAACGAAAGGAATAATGAGAACGCACCAGAAAACAATCAATGGAAATAAAACCACAACACCATGGCTATCCAAGAAATGGAAAGGCTAGGAAACTCCACATCCATATACCATGCATGCAAAAACTAGTGAGGAAAACATACATGCAACTTGGTACCTGCAATCACAACCCATTGTAGCTGCTGATCCCTATGTCTGGTTGCGCTTTCCTACTCTTCCTTTGCCTTATTTCTCCCAATCACCAAGTATCCACACTCTCCAAGAGTGATCTAAGAAAACTCTAAGTATCCAAGAGTATGAGAGAGAGAGAGAGAATAATAAGAGAGATCCAAAAATGTACTGACAAAAGCCCACTAGTTGATCCTCAAAAGCCTTTTTATCACTGAGGCCTCTATTTTATTCAATTTCCATTATTTTCTTTCATAAAAAATCCAATTAATGCCTCATGCCTTTCTAAAGCCTTTGCCATTTCCTTTGCCAATTTCCTTTAGCCATAATAACATAAATGAACACATGCCATGATGTTTTTCCCACCATTCAGCTTGGAATACGTGTTCCATCATCGTGGTCTTATATATTTTTTACATGGGTTTTCACCAGGGCTGTTATAGAACCCTCCCCCTTGGGGGAACAATGTCCTTGGTGTTCAATGAAACCTTCAAAACATCAATATGCTAAAAAAAAATACTACCTATGGAGATTTATAACATAGCTCGTTGCAATATTTACAATGACCACTGCTAAAAACATGACAAACATACTGTTTATTGGAGATTTATAACATAAATCATTACGTTATTTACAATAGCAATCACATTTACTTCAACGAGAAAATAATCATATTGTTTATGGATATTTATAGATCTAACTCGATACAATATTTACAATAATATACACATAGACACATTTTCTCAACCAGCAAAGAGAAGGATACGATGCCTGTATCAACAAAAATGGAATCCGAAGGCTCACACCTCCACCCTCAAAGTAGTACCGGGATTCACTTCCTTCCTAGGAAGTCCAGAATCCACTACCAAATTCAAAGTTGCATCAAATGTCCAACGCTACAATATTGGGCCACTTGTCCTCTTAGTGAACAGTTACCGATTCATTATTCTAGGGCACACTCCCAATGTGCATTTGATTCCATATGGCAATGATAATGAGCAAAATAAATCCATCCCTAACCTTCCCTTCTCTGCTACATAGTCCCTCGAGAAATCTGGTCAACCCCTTCCGTGTAGTCACACACCTTCCAAGTTTCGCTGGCATCCCCATCCCGGGCAGTCCATCCTCCTGCAAGGCTTTCTCGCATCATACTGGTCATAGCATGCTCATGGAAATCAATGGACACTTTTGGGTACCCATGTCCCACAATGGTCTTGCTCCTAAAGTGCTTTACCAACATATTGTTGCATGTTCCAATTCCTTTGTCGTTGCTGCTAATTATTGCAATTAATTTCAACTATCCCAAATAGGGCATTGCATACTTTCCTGTACCAAGCACATAATTTCCATTATATTCAAATTAAATTGAAATAACTTCAAATAATACTTCATTGGTAGCTCGTCATAAGGTACACTTACAATTCTGTTTACTTCCTGTCACACAAGTCAAACTAGTTGTTTGATAAAATCATCATGTATAAACATATAACATCTAGTTATCTCAAAATATTATCATCATAGGTCAAAATCATGAATCAAATGCAATCATCATAAAACACAAATCATAAATGACATGTAACCATCATAACTCAGAATCGTAGATCACATGCATAATATAATTGAAATAAAACATCGATAATTATGCTTCATCGGTCCTTACTTCAACCTCTGTTCTTTCTGTACACACATCGGATCAGTTTCCACACCCGACAAGCACCTAATTCATTTTCTTCTCTTCAATCACATACACATAGACACAATGTACATCATAACACATACACCCACATACGAAAAACCACACCATATATATACATATACAAAGTACAAAACAATGAATACACATGTTACGATACCACAACTACACCATGCACATCCATAGTATTGAATGCCCGCAGCACATCATTTACAACATGCGCACAATACCACACATATACTAGTACCATATGCATAACATATACACAATACGACCTATACACAACACTACCTGCACAACATGTGCACAACATCACATGTAGATGACACCATCTGCAAACTGTGTACACAACATGTACATCGCACCACCTGTACAATGTGTACACAATACCACATGTACACAACACCACATGCATGACATGTACAAGACACCACATGTACACATCACCACATGCACGACATGTACATGGCACCACTTGAACACAACACCACGTGTACAACACGTACACACCATCACATGCACACAACACCACATGTACAATCATGAACACAACATCATATGTACATAGCACCATATGTACAACGCACACAAAACACCATATGTACATAGCATTGCATATATAACATGTACATAACACCATACGTACACAACACCGCATATCCAACCTGCACATAGCACCACATGCACACAACACTGAATACCCAACATGCACACATTATGATATGTAAACAACACCGCATATCCAACATGTACATAACACCATCTATACCTAGCACCGCATATGCAACATACACACAACACCATATATACAACATACATACAATACAATATGTACACAATACTACATTGTGCACATCACCATAGGTACAATAACTGAATATACAATATGCATAACATATACACAAGATTAGTACTGCACATCCATAGACCACACACTAACTCCATAAAGCAACCTTGCTTCAAGTGTCTTTCCACTATACATGCTTATCCTAGCATGCTACAGATCACACTAATTTCACTTTGCTGATGTACCCCTCAACATTACCTGTCCATAACATAAACATAGGTAGAGTACAAGCATGTCCACATGATACTTACCTCATAGATATGTCAGAGTTACTCTTCCCACTTGATTCCTCATAAGACTAAGAACCTCTTCATGCCATTCACCTGCATAAGCAATCATTCCTCCACAAGAAAGATCCTTGAAAACCCTGTCATACAATGACATAGATACATATATACATACATATATATAATCATTAGAAAAAAACAATCATGATCTTGTCAGACAACCACATACATACACACATATATACACATAAACATTTAGCATTAAACAACCATGATCCATGATGACCTTGTTAGACCTGACATACATACATACATACATGTATACACATATAAACACCAACATAATCATGATCACATCATAATTACCAGCTAGCATAAGTTCAAGGTTAAGATAACTTCCTTTATCTGTGCACACTATCCACCACATTGAGAACCACATTTCCCAACTTAGCCAAGGAATCTAACACCTCAGATCCATTTTCTTTACCTTTCTTCTTACATTTCTCATGTCTGTACTACCACCATTCATGTACCACAATGGACCCAACAAGTCCAACCAATTGTCATATTCTTACCTTCCTCTATGCTTACTCATGCACTGAGCTTCATCCATGTCTTACATTACCTGTTGGGTACCACACAACTCTCCTAAAGCTCCATTAACTTCCTCTTTCCCCAACCAATCCCCAAGACTCTCAAAACAAAAAAGGAAAGAACAAGAGAAAGTAAGAAGAAGAACATGAAAAACCAAAAGCAATATGGCACCACAACAAAGTCGCATGGCCATGCACTATACACAAACAAAGCCACAAATCATGCACAATCAACCACAAAAGACCAAATGCACAATACTAGCAACAACCACCATGACTCAACCCCATGGTTCCCAATGATTTTGAAGGAAAACTAAACCTAATCCTTCTCTAAGATTTCATGGCATTCTCTTTCCATGCAACCCCCCGCATCATATTTCCATAACCACATAAATGTCAATGCATAAATAAATATAACAATATACGAATTATCTGAATTTGTTGCACCAAACATGCTTCCTTGTAATTGAACACATGCATGCCATATCTCAAGGGACTCCAATTCCCTTGACAGATCCAACTAGAACTAGAAACTAGTTATTATTTGTTTCAAATACATCTTCAAGAGTATAACACATATCCACATAATGTCAAACAAAATCAAGGTTAAAAAGACTTCCTGTATGTAGAGCACTCATTCACTTGGAATTAGGGTTGCCAAACATAGCTAAGGAATTATTACCCAATTCCTTTCTTTTACCATTTAATTTGCTACAATTGAGTCTTATCATATGTTGTCACATCACCCAGATATTAGTTATATAAACAGTTCAACTATTACTTTGTCATGCTAATGCCAAGCATGTTTCCCTGCAATTGTTCACACATGTCAACCACATGTTCCAAATATTAAGACAATCACATCTATCAATTTGAAATCAACCTTTACCAAATCTAAAAACCATGTCATAATCAACAATCAACTCACATTCTTAAGTTATAATACATAATTCCAGTGACTATCACCTAGTTATACTCAAGTACATATTGGTTGCCTCAACACATATTGCGTTAGTACAACCATCTTAAAACCAAATCATTTATTCATGCAATCTTATAAATTCAGATGCATATCATGCAACTAATCAAAAATTCAAACATTCATATATAATAGACATCAAACACTCAAACACTAAGTAGACGACATAATCAAACAATAAAGCACAAGGTAGACGACATAAGCAAGCTCATACCTTAATGTCATAACCCTAACCATCTTCCTAGGCCAATCCAATTTAGCATGATACATATAACATCAATATATTAATTCTATAACCTAATCATCTAGTTAACTAACACATAACAACAATAAGTTAACATATAACATGCTCATCAACAACATATAACATAATCATGTAGTTAATACCATGTTTGACAAACCAACACATGTAGATATGATCACACTAGTTAACTAACATCTATCATGTATGTAACCATAAAATAAATATAATGAAAGGCATACACATAACCATAATCCATATGACTACATTGATCAACTAATATTTATCATAAATGTAACGATAATAATAACAAAATGACAAACATATAAGTAACCGTAGTGCTTATAACAACTATGAATCACATACCTGCATGCCAAACATGCACACTTGTATGACGATCTGCTCCTACCCCATAGTCCATTGTTGCAACTTCAATGATCTGCATCTCCTACTCTATCTCAACCAACATATTAGCATCATAACATACCAATATCATCATGAAGACCTAATTGCATACAATTACCTTATGCATAACAACCTTCAACATGAAAATTTATGCATATCAATCATATAGATACTGACATGCATAAAAAATGAATATAAAACCATACACTCACGACGACACATAACACAACAACACCATCAACCTTCACATGGCGACATCACTCTAACCATGATCAACACCATGAAAATGCAACAAGCTCATGGACTACAATCATGAGAAACACATACAAAACTGACATGAATGCATGATAAATACACCACCCATCTAGTCCAAGGGTTGAACCATGTTTTGATATCACTTTGTAACACCCTCTTCTCACATCTACACAAGCAATCGACCAACCGGGGTAAACATGTGACGAGAGGCTACTATAATGAGATTCAACCTCCTTGGTGACCTTAAGGAATTGGAATCGAAGGAAACACAACATATAGACCTTGTACAACAAAAATAACACCCCCAAAAGGTAACCCAACCTTTCAAGCCTGTTACCCCTGGGTCACATTGACCTTTTTACCTCTTTGAGCCACAGACATAAGCACATGCTTACAAGCCAACATCTAGGAGGCTATAGACGTCAGCATAAAATTGCATGCAAACATCGAGGAGGCTACAGACGTAGGCATAACACTGTATGCTAGCATCTAGGGCCCCAATTCCTTAGTTCTATGCCATCGTCCCAACCTAGCCATCCAAACCCCATCGTCACATCAATAAGAACTCATCCAAACCCCTCCTAGCCATGACAAGAATTTTGTTAAACATGTCATAAAAATTGAAACTACAGTTGTAAACAACATATCTGAGCATAGGGGTCTCATACTTATCTGAGAATCACTATGAAGCATCGCTCCCTTACATAATTAACTGCAATACAATCTTTTTGACCATAGATACAATGTGCATTCATTTACAAGTAAAAACACAGAGAGATCCACACATCATCACTAATAAAACACATGCCTATAACCAACATAATAACAATAGAAAAATCATGGATACAACAACAATATAATCCACATATAAACCAGTACATTTGCATACCAAATACCAAAGGAATGAATTTCTCATTAATGAATGTAGAAACCAACTAGAGATGGGACTTCCATGTTCCACCTGACCATAGACATAGCTGAGCCAAATATCACTTTAGCCAATCACCCCCATGTCATATTCCAAGAATGAATGTGGGATCTAATCAAACACGACAATCACAACCAATCCATGGCTTCCAGAGGCCAAGCCACCTCAACCATAAACCAGTCATTCCACATCACGGTCGGACATCACAACCATCATGGATTGGTCTCTATCCAAGTTGTTCCAGGGCTCTAGAGTGTTTGTTCCAACCAGGGATTTTAGGACTAGTAACTCAACCCCAAATGTTACAGGGCTTCTAGAGCATTTGTCCAACTAGGGCTTCCAGGACTAGTAACTCAACCCACCTAGGGATTCCAGAGCGTTTGTCCAACCAAGGCTTCCAGGAACTAATAAATCAACCCACAACTAAAGGAATCATGAGAATGAACCATAAAAAAATCAATGGTAATAAAACTATAACACCATGACTATCTAGGAAATGACAAGGACAAGAAACTCCACATGCATAGACCATGTATGCCAAAACTAGTGAGGAAAACATACATGCAACTCAATACCTGCAATCACAACCCATTGTAGTTCTTGATCCCAATTTCCGATTGTGATTTCTTGCTCTTCCTTTTCCTTCTTACTCCAAATCACCAAGTATATACACCCTCCAAGAGTGCTCCAAGAAAACTCTAAATATCCAAGAGTATGAGAGAGAGAGAGAGAATAATGAGAGAGCTCCAAAAATGCACCGAAAAAAGCCCATCATCTGATCCTTAGAAGCCTTTTTATCTGTGAAGCCTCTATTTTCTTCAATTTCCATTATTTCCTTCATAAAAATGTCAATTAATGCCTCATGCCTTTCCAAAGCCTTTGCCATTTCCTTTGCCAATTTCCTTTAGCCATAATAACCGAAATGAACACCTGCTAGGATATTTTTCCCACCATTCAGCTTGGAATACGTGTCACATCACTGTGGTCTTATATATATATTTTACATGGTTTTTCACCAGGGCTGTTACAGAAAGAGTGCAGAGAGCATAAAATTGGCCAAAAAGTGTGTTCCAGAATGAAAATAATAGACCAAAAAGTGTGTTTTTCTCTTGGAACTCTCGGTCAGCAGATTTATCCTAGATTGTGTCATCTCCTATTTGACTGGTATTTGTGACCTGTAGAAAGAACCGAAAAACCAACAAAATCAAAACGTTTTACATAAAAAAAAAGGATAGATAAATATAGAAATTGAGAGGCTAAAAATAGCTTAAGAAAATTCTAAAAACCATTGAAAATATAGTCACCAAGGATCTAAATTACTACACCAGTGGAGTCACCATTTGTTGATGATTGTATAGCTAAAGACCCAGTGGAGTCGCTATTTGTTAATGTAAATATTTTAGGAAGATGTAACAAAAATACTTCACTTAAGTCATTGGTGACAAGTGACCCTAATAACAATATGTGGTTGTTTACACTTCAGTTATGCAATGACGAAACAATTAAACCCTGCAACAAAAAGATTATATGTGATGTAAAACAGAAAACAACAAGAAATATCTGATGTAATAACCCAATAGAGAAATAATTTTAAAATGCATAATATTTTATTTATAACATTATATGAAGGAGATCTACAACAAGGGTCTACGGAATCCCCCTCCGTGGGATGGGTCCTTGATGTCCTTGTGCTTCGATGATCTATTCTCTCTCTCAATGTGTGAAAAACCCAAAACAAAAGATAGAACTCAAGTGGGAGCTCGAATGTGAGAAGACGATAGTGGTGACGATGATAGTAACCATGGTAAAAAATGAATGGAAAACCCTCTTATTTATAACAAAGTATTGGGTTGATCTCGAAAATGGGAAAGAATAAAATAGTATTGACCAAATCAAGATCTAACCATTAGGAATACTTTATTATATTTTTTGGAGAGGGAAAAGATATTCAAAATGGTCAAATATATTTATTTAGAAATAATTAACAAATAAAATGATTTATTAATTTTTTGCGAGGATTAAGAAAGGTGTTTGAAATAATTATTAAATAGTGATTGAACAATTATTCCAAAAATAGAATTATGAAATAATACATAAATAATGATTTATTTAATTATTCCTAGGTGATTTAGTCAAATGTGACAAGGAATAATTATCAAATAATGATTTAATAATTATTACTAGATAAAATTAAATAAATAATGATTTATTCAATTATTCTCATGGGGTTTTAAAATTTTAATCAGAAATAATTTATAAAATTGGTTTACTAAATTATTTGATGGTGTATTTCCATCCACCTAGTTAGAAATGGCTAGGTGGTCATATTTTAGGTGATAACACAAGTTGTTGTAATAGTTCACTGTTTAATGTTAAACTCTCCAAATCAAATTGTTATAATAGTTCACTCTCAACACACCAAAACCATTGTTATTACACTCCAACATGTAACAGACTCTGCACACAATTTTGAAATGAAAACACTATGGTAGAATAAAAACACTCTTGCAGAATAAAACCACTCAATCATTCCAATAGAAAAGGAAGCAACATTCCTTGAATTCATTCACTCAACATCCCATTCAAGAAAAGAACTCACTACACCATCACTTCATCAATATGAGTAATCACACTATAACAGTCGCACAATGATAAATCAATTAAAATCTAAAAGTTGTAGCAGTAAATTAATGAATAACACATAAACTAACAAGTGGATCAATCTGATACTTATGTTGTTACATGAGTGACAAATATTATTATTCTACAAGTCAACCAAATCAGTAACTGCAATACATTAAAGGAAATTTATAATAGTAATAGAAAAATGACCATAAAATATAACTGAGAGGAAACTAAGAACTATATACACTACCTTATTTTCTCAAAAATCCCTGCTAAAAAGGAGTGTCCTTCCTCGTTAACAGGGAACTAGTAATGCACAAATCACAAGCTAATCAATAAAAGAATATGAAGCCACAAATCATGAGAGCTGCATTGATAGTAGCAAAGGACTAAATACATAGTTTCTCCAAAAATTACAATGATTTGGCCCACCATGAGGCAAAGGGATATCAGTGTTATAGATTACATGTTGTCTATCTTTAAAACATAATTGGCCATGAGAATCTCTTGATCCTCATTGTAACAACCCTGGTCAAAAATACATGTAATCAAGTTGATAAAGGAAAAAATAAGACCAAGGTCATGGGACACATATTCCAAGATGAATTTTTGGAAAACCATCCTAATGGGTATTAATTTGGTTTATTATGTCCAAGGGGAAATTGGAAAAGGCAATGGAAAATGCTTCGAAAATGAAAATAGGCATTACATGGCATTTATTTATGAAAATAATGGAAATTAGGAGAAAAGGAAGGTGAATGGTCGCAGGTTGTAAGTGAGGAGGAAATTGAAGGAAAAATAGAGGAAAATGAAGAAAACAGAGGCCTCAATGATAAAAAGGCTTTCGAAGATTATTTCACATACTTTTAGTTAGTTTTTCAGCTTGGAGCTCTCTTTATTCTCTCCCTAACACAATTAGAGCATTATTGGAGCACTCTAACATTGGAGAAATGAAGGAAAAGGAAGGATAAGAAAGAAAAGGAAAGCAAAGATCAAGCAAGGAAGAGTTGGATCAAGTGGATACAATGAGATTGCTTGCAGGTATCGAGTTGCATGTATGATTTCCTTTTTGGTTTTGGCATGCATAGTACATGCATGTGTGTATTTGGTTCTCTTGTTGTCATTGGCTTGAGTTTTGTTGGATGTGATAGTGGTTTTCAATCTTGCCTTTCCATTTTAGGATAACCATGGTGTAATGGGGTTCTTTCATTTGGTTGAGTTGGATTGTCAGATGGTTTTGGAACAAGGTGAGGTGGTCTCAGAAAAAATCCCAAGGGCCTAGGAATCCCTTGACCGGTAATGGTAGGATATAGGGTAAAGCCAAGGGTGGAGATAGGAAAATTCCTCAAGGTATTGGTGAATAAATCTGGAGGAATCCATGCTTGTTTAGGGCCTAGTGATCCCTTGATCTTTTTTGGCGGGATTGTGGTAAATCGTGGTAGTGTATGTTTATTTTTTGGCCCAGGAATCCCTTGGCCAGTAATGGTCGAATTTTCATAAAGCATGGTAGTGTATGTGTATTGTTTGGCCTAGTAATCCCTTGAACGGTAATGGCAAGATTGCGGTAAATCCTGATTGTATAGATGAGGTTTTCGAGCCTATAAATCCCTTTACCGATAATGGTGAGATATGCGATAAATTTTGAGGAAGCCCTTATTGTTTTGTTGTGATTCCCACATTCATGCTTGGAATATGGCATGAGGGTGATTGGCTGAAAGAAAGATTTGGTTCAACCGAATCTATGGTTAGTTGGTATGTGGAAGTTCTTGACTTGGTTAGATTTTCATATTTTTATAAGAGCTTTTATTCTATTGCATTTTACAAGTATATGTATTTTTTTATTGTGTGGCTTTAATGGTTTTTCTATTACTATTATTATTTTTGTTATATGTTGGTTGTAAGCATGGTTTCATAACATATTCTAGTTATGGCTCTTATCATGTTTTGATTGGTAAATGAATGATTATTGAATGCATGACCTAATAGATGTTATTACAGTTATATGAGAGGGCATTAGAACTTCTTGGTGATTCTCAAATAATTTCCAGACTCCTATAATCATATATGCATTCATGACTTGTAGATTACATGTTCTCAATGTGTTTGAAAAAATGTCTGTCATGGTTAGACCTGATTAGGTTAAGTTCATGTTGAATTTTTGTATGGAAGGTTTTTTCTTTGTGTCATTTTTTGTTCTGTAAAGTTTCATCAAGTTTTTGGCAGTGGTCTAGAGACTAGCCCTAAAAAAGTGGCTCAAATCTCATGATTGCTGGCATAGAACTGGGTGAAAAACACCGCATTCACTCCCTTACAGGCTTACGCAAGCAACTGAAGGGTTATAATTGAATTTTTGCACTGTTGTGCCATTGTCTAGGAGTCTAGGACACTGAAAAAGAGGTTTAACTCGGGGTTTGGGCAACTGGAATGGTGTTTTAGCCCTTGGGGGTCTTGTAGCACCTGAGGGAAGAAATTAAGGTTTTGGTTTGTCGACTCCACTTCCTTAAGGTGATGTAGGAGGTTGAGTCATGTCATAGTAGCTCTTAGCTCATTTTTACCCTGATATGCCGGTGAAATTGGGTAGATATGGGAGAGTTGGTTACATGGTGGTATCAGAGCTTATAGGTTCAAACACTTGGATTGGATGGGAGGAATGTGTTTTTCATGCATGCATGTTAGTTGTCTATGTGATTTTTATGCATGCATTGTGATAGTCATTATTTTGGTTTGTATCATCATGATGTTGTTGGTATATTATGTTGCTGATATGTTGGCTAAGATAGAGCAGGAGATGTAGATCATCAAAGTGAGGTTGCAACATCGAACCTCGGGGTAAGAGAATATTGTCATATAGGTTTTTATGTCAAAGCATGCATGCATGTTGGTGTTAGTTTGAATTCTAATCGCAAGCGTATGAAAAAAGTTCACTTTAGATGTGCATAAAAAACAACCCTGACATCAAAGATGGCTGCCAATTTCTTTAGATCTGCAGTTAGTTGACCAAGAAAAATGCTACAAAATCTAGATCTATGCAGTTAAAGACATTAAGCAGTAAATAAAAGCAAGAGTTGCTCCATGCATCTAATAGACAAGACAAGGATATTTTTTTAAAGAATTTTTGTATTTATGACACCTAGGAAGGGAACATAGAAAGATGTTACCAGTCCCCCTCAATGGGATGGGTTCTTGTATGTCATCAATGCCTCAGATCCAAGATCCTTTTATCTTGATGGTGTAGAAAACCCAGACAAAAAATGGAACTCAAAGGGAGCTCACAAGCAAAGAGATAGAAAAATATGACAATGATGGAGGATCAAAGTCAGACCAAAAGTATAGATCTAGAGTGATCTTTAGGCAACAAAAGGTAGTGTTTGAATGTAAAAACCCTTCTATTTATAACAAAATATTGAGTTAGTCTAGATATAAAAATATTATTAACCAAATCTACATCCAACTTTTCAGGGAAAATTTTGGGGGCAAATTTTAGCCCAAGGGCGAATTTTAAAGGGTTTTAGATTTTGGAGGGGAATTTTTTTTATATAAAACCATTTTTGTATAGTTTTATATAGTTAGCCCTACAATTATTTTAAAAACAATTAATTATTAACTGTTAGCCCAAAAAAATAAATGTGCATAAACATTAAGCCCATGGATTCGCCTCCCGATTTTTTGGTTTCGAGGAATTGAATGACATTTGCCATGATTTACTCTTTTGGAGGGGGATTGGAGTTACATTCGCCCCCATTTTTTATTGGTGTAATGTTCCCAATCTTAGCCTCAAGCTAAAATGGAACATTATAGTTGCACATTTTATTTTTGTTTAATAAAATGGGCAAGGAGACACCTTAGCCCCTTTTAGATGAAGAAATAACACTCCTAATGTGAAAGGGGAGTGAATAAAGCAGCTGAAATAAACACCAAGGGTGTGAATGGAACCCATCTCACTTGATTAGTCACCATTGACTAAAGTCAATAGCGCTGCCCAAGGAGGAAGAGGCTTCCTAGAGAAGCTGCGTAGTTTTGGAGGGAAGACATTCATGCAAGGGTGGAAACCCTAATTGGTGGGACCATGGTGGAGAAGAGTTCTCTCACTTTATATGGAGGAGATGGCAGCCCATTTTGGTTATGTTATGTTTTAGATTTCAGACTTGGGTCTACAAGAGCTTGCATCCCCGGGCTGTTTAGCAAGGTGATGGTGCCCTCGGGCACTAGGGTGTTCCCGGTCGGGAATCCCTACCTCTTCCTCAAGGAAGGATGAGGATTGAGCCACATTTCCTCAATCTAGAATTGGCCACAGCTACATTCATCTTCTACAACGTTATTTCTACAGCAGAGAGGACGTTGTGTTGCTGGGTGCAGCAAGAGAGGAACTCACGAAGTCTCTATTGTCTTGTTTTCTTCAGTGGAGGAGTGATCCACTCATTGGAGGAGCTACAAGGAGGATTCTCGGGCTTCATTTCAGATCTGTTGGCATGGGCCAACATTCCATCATCTCCCACTGCGCAGTCCATGGAGGAAACTACATTATTTTATGGAGGCAGTGAGAGAGGGTTTCATTGGGCTCATTAGGAGTGTGTTTCTAAGACAAAGTGATCAACACTTTGTATTAGAGACATTATTAGAGGAGGGCATCTACATTTCAGATCTACCGTGGCCTCATTTATATTTTGTATCAGTTGCAGTGACAACTCAGTTGTCACATTTTTGTATGTTCCGACATTTCTAGCAATCTCTCCTAGGTTGGCTAGAAATCTTATATTTCAGCCCATTTCTTGTTATTGGGATTATTTCTTGTATTCCTTCAGCCATTTATGTATTTAATTCATATTCAGCAGCTATGCCTTCATATACACTGTGCAGTTGCAGCTACTCTAGAATTTTGTGGAGTTGCAGCTACTCTAGTATTTCACTGCTTATTCATTGAAGGTTGGATCTTAAAGATTGAGTGGCTTTTCCCTCAACTATTTCTTGTATATTTATGCTAATGTAACATAATATAATGATGGCTGTAGCATTTCCCTCTTATGATGTATTCATATTTGCAGAGTTTCATATTCATGTCCTTATGTTTCTGTAAGCTCTCTCATTGAGCATCGTTTTAGAGACCTAGAATGGGGAGATCTGAATAACCCATCTAGATGTATTTATTTGAGCTCATATTCTGCATAGGAGTTGTATGATTTTTTATCTAGGGCATCCCAGCATTGGTATGTATTAATTTTGCAGCAGCTTCCTTATACAGTGTCCTCAAGGACCCTGCAGCAGAAATTCCCGAGGTGGAATATTGCATATCCATAGACAGAGTCTGTGAAGGGCCAGCTAGCCTCAGGATTTATCCCTTCTTTGGAAGGAGTCATATACTGTAAATTCCCCAACAGTAAATCTCTGAAATGGAATTGCAGTGTTTCACTGAAGAAGGAAAATGGAACATCTTCAGATGTTCCTGATGGAGCAGTAAGTTCTAGATTTGGAACATTACAGTGGTATCAGAGCATGATCTTGGCTCAGCCTGTGCCCAAGATCTATTTACATCAGAAAGAGGAACTTCTATCTCCAAGGAGAGTAGGTTGATAGAGGAAATAAGGAAAAGGAATGAAGGAAGAGGAGGTTTCCCTTCTTCTTTTCCAGACCATTGAGCACACCATTGAAGATCTGCTGAAAGGGGAAAATTTTAGAGAATTTTCTGAAAAGGGTTTGTGAATGATCAAGCCCTAGCTATTTTCATGAAGGGTGTGAACATTCAGCCACACATGTAGATCCACAGTGCAATACATTGCCCATTTCTACTGCAAGAAGGGTGGAGGAAAAGAGTTGAGGCCTTTGGAGGAGCAACGCTGGAACTCAAAGGTATGATTCATGATGATTGATTTTAGAGTTCTATTTCATGTTCTCATGCAAATGAGAGATCATATGTTGAAGTCACAAAGAGTTTTGCAAAGGATATTGATGAAAACCAATGTGAAACATGGTGTGACAAAACTTCAAACACTTTGCATGCATGGAAGGGAACCATGAAACAAAGATCATTCCATCTTTCTAGAGGGGGAGAAATCAGGAGAATGACTTGCCAGAGGCAAGACTCCCATTGTATGAAGGGCACTCTTCCATTTGTGAGGGGGTGGAGATTTTTCTCTCTAAGGAAGGCCAAGGCCTCTCATTGGGGAGGAGATACACTCACATGTTGGTAGAGAGGAGGTGTATACAGTGCTGCACCATTGGAAGAAGAAGAATATCAGGAGGATCAGCATGAAAGGATGATGGACATTCACCCTTATCCACTTCAGAGAATTTCTTCACATGGGAGAAGGACTGCACTGCACAGTAGAGAGAGAGGACCTTTCATTCCTCTCATAAATTCAGTCCACTTCCTATCTTGTTGTCTCACTTTTTTGGAGGTTTCCATCTAGGAGGCCATTTGATATAGAGATGATGAGAGGCATCATGCTTTTTGGTTCACCACTCTTGGATTCCGGGGAGGTGGAGACATTGGAGGAATCCACTACATCGCAGAGAGTTTGGGGACAAGCTCATGGAGGAGGGTTACACACTCTCATTTTCAGTACCACACATTCTCATCAGTTTCACTATGCAGATAGAGTTGATGTATGGATGGAGGATAGAATCTTCATGATTCATGATGGCTACTCCATGGATTTGGTAAGAGAGGATACTTCCTTTGAGGAAGGACTCTTTCATGCATTGGAGTAGATGGAGGCCACTCATGCTTACATTGCCTAGGATCAGTAAATTATTTGGAGATGATAGTCTCTCATGGGAGGCTTATTTTCAGAGATCATCATTTCTATTTGAGCATGAGTAGCTGCATGATGGGCCTAGAAGCAACTTGGAGGTTGAATTTGACATGAGGGGATGTCAAGGTAGAAGGCAGCAGCGTGATGGAGCACCACATTGCAAAACACCAGCGCTTTATATGTGGAGGATTGATCCATGTTGGAGGACTCAACTTCTGGTTGAGAGGTCCCAGGATCTTGGTGCATGAATGATTTTTTGGATGGCCTTGATGGAAATGGAAGATAATTAATGGATGATATAATCATCTATCATCATGGTAGAATCTTCTTGACTAGAGTTTCTAGTCTCAAGGATAAATTATTTGCATGCATCACATGAGGACTTCCTAGCTATGCACTTGGATGCATACTTTGCCTTGCTAGAGGAGTTCACTTTGGAGGGCATTCATCATGATATTCATCAGCATATGGATAGAAGCATAGCCCAGTTGATTTTAGAGAGGTTGGCACAACCATTCCCTTACTCATTGGAGGAGAGGGAGAGCATTCAGTTGAACCATTTCAGCTCAAGAGCTCTAGTGCATGATGGAGGAGGTATAATCTCATATTTTGTATTGTACTTCTTTTCATTGATTGAGGAGCATGATGTATCAAGGAGGCTTGTTACTTCTTGAATTTTTCATGAGGATGTACTTACAGCTACTTGTAGCCTTGATTTTGGCTATTCTTATGATGGTTTGTGGGGGAAGCCACATGCTTCTTGGTGTGCACCATTGGCACCAAATTGTTATTTCATGTTTCACCTTATGAGAGGATGTTGTGGCAACAAACAAGTGGCTAGTTCAACACTTGTTACTTTTTATTTTGAGGCAGGCCAAGGAGGCATTGTGCATTTCCATGAGTGGAACATTGAACCAATCTCCAGTTGTCACTTGACAACTTGCTTTTATTGCATATTGCTCCCTTGTATTTCAGATATTTGTAAACTTATGAGGAGAATTACTTGGAGAGTATTTATGTACAACTCCCCATAATGCTCCTCTTTGTATATTTTTTATCTTAGGAGATACCATGGGAAAACCATGATTGCCACATTACTACTTGTCTCTTCTTGTGGGAGAAACCCCTTGGAGGATTTGAGGAGGCATTTCATGGCTGGATTTCTTGATGGGGTAGCGTGGGCCATTCTTGGAGGCCATACCATTTTAGCCCAAGGATAGAGGCAGCCCCATGCACATTTCAAATGGAGAGAGGGCCATCATGAGAAAACAAGCACAACTCTCCATTCCGCCCCAACACATTGCAGAAACTGGGGGTTGAGATTTTATTTGGATGATTACATGGATGAGAGGATCATCATTGGGAGCCAAATTTTCCCATGCACATCATCACTCCTACCTTAAGGAGGCCTTAGCACAGCAAGAAGGATTCCACTACACCTTCTATCTTTGCATGAGGAACATTTTTGCCGGCTTGCATACTTGGGATAGAGCATTGGTGGACAGATTTATTGCAGCATGTTCCTGAAAAAGGGACATTACAGTGGTATCAGAGCATGGTGATAGGGAAATTAAATTTTTCATGAATTTGTGCTTCATATATCATGAAAAGTGTTTAAAAACACTCAGCAGCCAATTCCAAGTGCTGTAGCAACCTTTACTCAACTTTTATGGGCAAAAAGGTGGGGAAAAGTGAGGATTTTGGCCCTGAAATGAGTATAATAAGAAATATGTGTAAAAATAAGGGTCATGGATATGGGATATGTTATATTAGGTCAATAGGGATCTACATGCCAAATTTCAGAAAAAAAAAATGCGTTTTTCTAAGTTAAACAGTTCCTCCTTCCCGACTAGTTAAGAAAAACCCTGATTTCCCATGACTTGGAAGATGCAGAAATTTACTGAAGCGATGGAAGAATATTTTATGAAGGTGTATGATTTAAAGAAGTATGGAAAATCAGAAAATTAGTTTAAGAAAATGGCATAGGCATTAAGCAAGGTTAAACAACAGTTTCACATGGAAGCTTCATTCATGAAGCAATAAAGGATGGAATGATGGATGGTAGACATCTTGGAGTGAGAAAAAATTTCTCCCTTCCAGATGAATCTTTCTCAATGAGCACAAACTTTCTCAAAGAGAAACTTATACTTGCAGAAAATCCAAGGCCCCTTTGGTTTCGGAAGGTCATGCATGAGGCAGAGACCTCATGAGAAGAATTCATTGGAGGTGCACTTCAGCACATCATGAAGTGCAAAGTTCTTCAAACAGTTTGAAGAGGATATTCCCTTCTCACAGGAGCAGATAGTAGATGGAGGACATCTTCAGATGGATAAAATCTCTCATGACTGTGTTGGACATTTCTTGAGCCATGCACATCATGATGGGAGGTTTTTTCCTACCACCTATTTGGATCCTCAGAGGGTCAAATTTATCCTTGGGAAGATTGCATTTCAAGATCCCATGAAATGCAGGAATTTGATTTGGGATGATGGTAGCCCTCATGGGAGGTTTACCAAGATGGAGGATGGAGAGCAAGAGGCTAGAAATCCACTTGCATATTTTTGATACCAGGCAGCAGGAGGCTTGGCTGCACTAGCTGCTCTTGGGAGAGTTTGATCATCACACTCTTTCTAAGGGTATGTGGCAGGATACTTGCATCATGGAGCAGCAAAGAGTATGGGCACACTGTGTTGGCATAACATTTTTCATGACAAGCACCATGTTTTCACTACATGGATGGGATGATGGAAGTATGAGAAAGCAACAAAGGATTTTGTTGCTTGGGATGTTCTTGAGAGAGCAAGGGAAGATTTTCTCTCACAGTTTTCATGATATTGCAGGAGTAGAAGATGGCACTATCATAGTGCAAAGGGGTTACTCCTTGACCTTAGATGTTCAAGAAGGAATTTATTCATGGGAAGGACTTCTCATATGTAGCAGCATTATGGGACATGCCTTTGACATTCTGCATGTCAAATATTGGAGCTATGAGTTGATGGGAGCCTACTTGCATAGGCCAATAGCGTTGTCACTTTGGAGCTGGGATTTATTGATGGAGTATTCCCAGGATCACTTCTAATTCGATGCACTTGGTGGGCAAGAGGAGGAAAGGAAGATGATGTATTCTTCTTGTCTTGGGTTTCCAAGCATGGAGAAGAGGATTTGCATGCAGAGCTTGGTTCATCTCTCTTCATGGAAGTGTGCCAAACTACACTTGAGGGTTCACTCCTGAATCCATGTATCTTCTTGCTTCCAACATATGGTGAGAGATTTAGTTTGCATTCTGTTACCATCTCTTGGCAGTGCATTGCTCCACAAGAGGGAAAGCTATTTATTGAGCTCCATGAACTTCATTGGGCCAAATTGCATGATGTAGACAACCATCTATTATGTGGCCTTGGGAAAAGATGTTTTCCTTACATGTGGATTCTTTATTCATATGATTAACCATGTCACAGGAGGCAATTTGCCATATCCTCTTCTTAAGCAGCAGTTGAGAAGATTGTGCCGTGAGGATTTGGGGGACTGTTGGTAATCTATTGCATCACATAGAACCTTCAGTGTTTCCCTCATTATGATGATGATCGTGTTTTCTTTTGCTGATATTTCCATTATGTCTTTTGAGAGCATGATTGAGAAAGAGACACATGAGATGAGTGTGTCCTTTTGGGAAGGAGATTCCCAAAGTTTCTGTAGCACATGTTCTAATGGGAACATGGGGGGAAATTGTGGCCACCATAGCCAAGCACTTGTTTCTTTTGGAGGTGAGCCATGTGTGTGATGGAGTACCTCATGGTGATACTCTTCTATCCATCACATATGAAACATTTTTGGCTGACTAGTTTTACAACGTTGGAGGGAGGATTGTTGCAGATCTAATCCTCATGATGCCACTTGAGGGAAATGTCCTTGCAGCCCAAGACCAGTTTACACTCTACACTTATCTTAAGTGGAGAGGAGAACAATGTGGGGTAGGCCATCTTGTCTACCATGTGCAGATTTTCAGCCCACCTATTTTACAGGAGCTCAAGGTGGAGGACCATTTTCATGGAGTTGCCATGTCATGAGGTGACTCATTTATGGTGGATGATTGCTTGAGGGTGGAGAACTCACATGGGGGATGTTATTTCCAAATACACTTCAGATTCCATGCCTCAAGGGAGCCTCTAGGAAACACCTTATTGCCTTCTTGAGTATTTGACTGTTTCATGATGATAGCTATTCAGCTAACTTGCATGCTTGGGAGGGGCAATATGGAGATTCATTGTTGACACAACATCTCATTATTTGGAGGAGTTCATCATATGGGGATGCTACAGTAGGAGGAGGAGACATCTTTCAATTCTATCCTTGCAGTTGCTTGAGGACAAGCAACATTTGGGAGGGGAGTACTGTAATGTTCCTAAATTAGCCAAGCTAATTGGAACATTAGAATTTTGTTTTATTTTTCATGTTTATGAATAATAGACTAAAGGAGGACATGCAACACTCCTTAGATCTAAAAATAAATACATGCTCAATGTAAAAAGGATTAAATATGAGCTGGTTGCATAAAAACCACTTGTGTATGAACAGGGCTAAGCTATTTGACTGGGTCAATAGGACCAAATCACAAGACAGTCCAGGTGCACTGAACCTCCTAAGTGACCTGTGCAGTTCTAGAAAGAGCTTCTAAATGTGAAAGGGGCTAATTCAAGTGAAGTGGTTTAGGGTTTTGTACTTCCTCATTTTATAAAAAGGAAGGAGAGGGCTCAAGAGAGGGTTGTTGATGATATTTCAAAGTTGAGGTTGCTGGAGCAACTCGAGTTCTCTTGGCTTCTTAGCCAAATGGAAGAGGGTTTCCTGTTTAGAAATCCTCTCTCCTTCCATGGAGTAGCTCTTTGGAGGAGGATGTGCTGCATTGATCCAATATCTAGCATTTGGCCAAGCTTCTACTTCCAACTGCAATGCAGATCCTATTGAGGGTTTGATTACCTTTGCAAGTTGCAGCAAGTGGAGTCTAGATCTTTTCAAATCTAGAGAATTTCAATACTTCTTTTCAGTGGAGGAGGGTTCTAATCCATTAAAAGGCTGTATTGGAAGATTGGAGCTTCATTTCAGATCTTGGCATTAGGCCAATGTGTTCTTCATGGTATACTGCATAGTTTCTTCCCCAGATTTGCATTATTGCTGAAGGAGCAGTGTTGCAGGGTTTTTGGCATCATTTTGGAGCTTGATCTCTGATGTTAAGGAAGCCTCCTTGCATCAAGGGTGATCCATGGATTGGCCAAAAAATCCATGTATATTTCAGATCTGAAACACTCACTGAAGTTTTTTCTTCAGAATTTCTGAATCATGCTACAGTAAAATTCAGATCTGCTTCGACATTTTCATGTATTGCTAAATCCCCAAGGGGAATGTAATAAAGAGCCCTTTGAGAATTTTGATTCATTATAGATCTCTGTTTTCATGTATTTATCAGTTTTAGATCTGTAATATAATAAAAAGAAGCTTCAGCCTCCTGTAACTAATGCTTAAGAGTTTCTGGGTCATTCTCTTGTCTTGTAGCACCTCAATCTTGAGGGATTTTCCATGTGAAACTGCTGTTTAACCTTGCTTAATGCCTATGAAATGTTATTAAACTCATTTTATTATTTTACATACTTCTTTACATCTTAAACCTTCAGAAAATACGCTGCCATTTCTTCAGTAGATTTCTACATCTTCCAAGTAATGGGAAATCAGGGTTTTTCTTGACTGGTCGGGAAGGAGGAACTTTTTAACTTAGAAAAATGCATTTTTTTTGGGCTGAAATTCAGCATGTAGATACCTCTTTACCTAATATAACATATCCCAGAGCCATGACCCTTGTTTTTACACATATTTCTGATTATACTCATTTTAGGGCCAAAATCCTCACTTTTCCCCACCTTTTTGCCCATAGAAGCTGAGTAAAGGTTTTTGCAGCACTTGGAATTGGTTTATGAGTGTTTTTAAACACTTTTTATGATATATTAAGCACAAATTCCTGAAAAATTCATTTTTCAGGCATATCTTGCTGAGAAATCCAATTTGGTGGTATCCCATTGTAATGTCCCTTTTTCAGGAATATGCTGCTCCATCGGGGAAATATTAAGATGTTCCATTTCCTTCCTCAGTGAGATATCACAAGTCCATTTCAGATATTTACTGATGGGGCATTTACAGGATATGTCTCCTTCAAAGAAGGGAGAAATCCTGAGGCTAGCTAGCCCTTTTCAGACTCTGCCTATGGATATGCAATATTCCACCTCAGGAATTTCTGCTACAAGGTCCTTGAAGACACTATATAAGGAATTTGTTGCATAAATAAGACAAACAACTGCTGGGATGCCTTAGAAAATTCATCCTACAACTCCTATGTAGAATATGAGCTCAAAGAAATAACTCTAGATGGGTTATTCAGATCTCCCCAATCTAGGTCTCTAAAACAATGCTCAATGAGAGAGCTTACAGCAACATAAGAACATGAATACTAAACTCTGCAAATATGAACATACCATAAGAGGGAAATGCTAGAGCCATCAATATATTATGATATATCAGCAGAAATATACAAAGGATAGTTGAGGGACAAGCCACTCAAACTTTAAGAACCAACCCTCAATGAATAAGCAATGTAATACAAGAATTGTTGAAACTCCATAAAATGCCGGAGTAGCTGCAACTGTGCTGAGTACATGAAGGTATGGGCTACTGAATATGAATAAATGTACATATGGCTAAAGGAATACAAGAAATAAGTCCAAGAACAAAAAACGGGCTGAAATACAAGATTTCTAGCTAATCTATGAAAGATTGCTAGAAATGCCAGAACATACAAAAATGTGACAATAGAGTTGTCACTACAATTGATACAAAATTTGAATGAGGCCATGGCTGATCTAAAATGTATATGCCCTCCTCTGATAATGTCTCTAACACAAAGTGCTGATCACTTTGTCTCAGAAACACACTCCTGATGAGCCCAGTGAAACCCTCTCTCACTACCTCCATAAAATAACGCAGTTTCCTCCATGGACTGTGCAGTGGGAGATGATGGAATGTTGGACCATGCCAAAAAATCTGAAATGAAGCTCGGGAATCCTCCTTGCAGCTCCTCCAATGAGTGTATCACTCCTTCACTAAAGAAAACAAGACAAGAGAGACTCCATGAGTTCCTCTCTTGCTGCACCCAACAACACAACGTCCTCTCTGCTGCAGAAATAACGCTGTAGAAGATGAATGTAGTTGTGGCCAATGCTGGATTAAAAAAATGTAGCTCAATCCTCATCCTTCCTTGAGGAAGAGGTAGGGATTCCCGACTGGGAACACCCTAGTGCCCAAGGGCACCATCACCCTGCTAAACAGCCCGGGGATGCAAGCTTTGCAGACCCAAGTCTGAAACTCTAAAACATAGAATAATGAAAATGGGCTGCCATCTCCTCCATATAAAGTGAGATAAATCCTCTCCATCATGGTCCCCACCAATTAGGGTTTCCACCCTCATGAAAGTGTCTTCCCTCCAAAACTGCGGAGCTTCTCTAGGAAGCCTCTTCCTCCTTGGGCAGCGCTATTGAATTTAGTCAATGGTGACTAATCAAGTGAGCTGGGTTCCATTCACACCCTTGGTGTTTATTTCAGCTGCTTTATTCACTCCCCTTTCACATTAGGAGTGTTATTTCTTCATCTAAAAAAGGGCTAAGGTGTCTCCTTGCCCATTTTATTAATCAAAAATAAAATGTGCAACTATAATGTTCCATTTTAGCTTGAGGCTAAAATTGGGAACATTACAGTCCTCCCCTCCCACATGTTGCTTGTCCTCAAGCAACTGCATGAAGAGAACAAAATCTTCTCCCCCTTTTTCTCTTGTGGCCTCCTCATCAATGGTCCCACCACTTCTCAAATATGCTGCAATGAATCTGTCCTCCAATGCTCTCTCCCAAGTATGCAAGCTAACAACAATGCTCCTCATGGAAAGATAGAAGGTGTAGTGGAATCCTTCTTGCATGTGCTAAGGCCTCCCTAAGGTAGGAGTGATGATAAGCATGAGAAAATTCTGATCCCAATGATGATCCTCTCATCCATGCTATCATCCAAATGAAATTTCAACCCCTGGTTTCTGCAATGTGTTGGGGCTGAATGGAGAGTGTGCTAATGCTCCTCAAGATGGTCCTCTCTCCATTTGAAGTGTACATGGGGCTGCCTCTATCCTTGGGCTGAAATGATATGGCCTCCAAGAATGGCCCAAGCTACCCCACCAAGAAATCCAACCATGAAATGCCTCCTCAAATCCTCGAAGTGGTTTCTCCCACAAGAAGAGACAAGTAGCAATGTGGCATTCATGGTATGCCCATGGTGTCTCCTACAAAATGAAACATGTATAATAGGGAGAATCATTCTCCCAATGGGCTGTACATACAATACTCTCCAAATAATGCTCCTCATGAGTGTACAAACATCTGAAATACAATGGAGCAATATGCAATAAAAGCAAGTTGTCAAATGACAACCGGAGAGTGGCTCAAAGTTCCACCCATGGAACCTGCACAGTGCCTCCTTGGCCTACCTCAAAATCAAAATAACAAGGGCTGAACTAGCCACTTGTTTGCTACCACAACATCTCCTCATAAGATAAAACATGAGAATACAAATTGGTGCCAATGGTGCACATCAATAAGCATGTGGCTTCCCCCACAAACCATCATAATAATAGCCAAAATCAAGGCTACAAGTAGCTGTAAGTACATCCTCATTAAAAATGCATGAAGGAACAAGCCTCCTTGATACATCATGCTCCTCAATCAATGAAAAGAAGTACAATAAAAAATATGAGATTATACCTCCTCCATCATGCACTAGAGCTCTTGAGCTGAAATGGCTCAATTGAATGCTCTCCCTCTCCTCCAATGAGTAAGGGAATGGTTGTGCCAACCTATCCAAAATAAACTGGGCTATGCATCTATCCATGTGATGATGAAGATCATGATGAATGCCCTCCAAAGTGAACTCCTCTAGCAAGACAAAGTATGCATCCAAGTGCATAGCTAGGAAGTCCTCATGTGCTGCATGCAAATAATTTCTCCTTGAGACTAGAAACTCTAGTCAAGAAGATTCTGGCATGATGATAGATGATTATATCATTCATTAAGTATCTGCCATCTCCATCAAATCCATCCAAAAATTCATGCATGCACCAAGATCCTGGGACCTCTCAACCAGAAGCTGAGTCCTCCAACATGGATCAATCCTCCACATAGAAAGCGCTGGTGTTTTGCAATGTGGTGCTCCATCACGCTGCTCCATGGCACCCTCAGGCACTAGGGTGTTCTCGGTCGGGAATCCCTACCTCTTTCACAAGGAAGGATGAGGATTGAGCCACATTTCCTCAATTCGGCATTGGCCACAACTACATTCATCTTCTACAGCGTTATTTCTGCAGTAGAGAGGACGTTGTTTTGTTGGGTGTAGCAAGAGAGGAACTCATGGAGTCTCTCTTGTCTTGTTTTCTTCAGTGGAGGAGTGATCCACTCATTGGAGGAGATACAAGGAGGATTCCCGAGCTTCATTTCAGATATGTTGGCATGGGCCAACATTCCATCATCTCCCACTACACAGTCCATGGAGGAAACTGCGTTATTTTATGGAGGCAGTGAGAAAGGGTTTCATTGGGCTCATCAGGGGTGTGTTTCTGAGACAAAGTGATCAACACTCTGTTGGGAATTCTCCAGGTTCTGCCACACTTTCTTCTTCACTTTAGAATCCTCTGCTGGACTCTTTCATCACTGCTCTCAAAGCTGTGATCTTCTTTTGCTAAGATTTATTCAATTACCTGCAATCTGAGTTCTACAAAAAATACTTCAAACTAGAGTTAAACACTGCTCATCAACTCACCTTCAAGATTCTGTATAATCTTGCTTCTTCTTTCACCTGAACTGCATCTTTGTATGCTGCAATCTTTATCAGTTTCCAAAAATCTAATTTCTTTTCATACATGCAATTAATAAAAACTTTGAACCTTCAAAGAGCTATTCTATCTATGATACCACATGATGTCAAGCTTTCCCTGACACCCACGTTTTCCACTCTCTATGTGCATATAAAATGCTTCCAAATAAAATGCCCAAATAATCTCAACTGGCAATTTAAATAAATATATATGGAAGTTTTTATATCTCAAATATGAGATTTGAGATATTAAATTAACACTCTTGTGGTTATAAACCCACAATCTCTACTGGGCATAAAAGTGGATGCACCCAATTATAAACTTAATCTGGCAATCAATTAGATTGCGGAAGCTTCTTATCAAAGGTTAAAACTATGGTTATAAAACCATCGACCTTACCTATTTCATAAAATCGGATTAAATATTCGAATAGCAATTAAACCCACAACATAACCTTTATGTTCTCACCTTATGGGAAATTGAATCAACATTCAGCCTTATAATAAAACACATATATAGTGGTCCATTTCAATAACTCCATTCATCATATATTCTGCCAACTATATGATGTGACCGCAAAATGTAAGGTTCTTTTCCTTCAATTTAGCCACAGCTGAACACTATGACCCCTTTTATCTCATATTCCGACAACTACAATATATAACCTCCATCTCGCCTAAGGTTCTTACCTTGGTTATAATTTCCGACATCACATTTCCTTTATGCATTTCAAACCTTATTAAATCTCGACCTTGATTTAATACAAAACCCGACAAACAATGAGGTCTTCTCGGTCCCAAAGTGGTGCTTACCTTGCACTAAACACCGAATGGATCTGATGGTCTATAATTTGTCCTATTCCAATCAACCAATCCGATAGTAATCGCGCTATGAAACTGCATGAGACTTAATCTTCCAAAATCACGCGATATAAATGGTTTTTAAAAACCACTTATTGCCACGTGTCCAACGCCTAATGCTATCACGTTTTTTTTATCAAATCCACTTACCACTTATGTGATCGCGTGATACTACTAGTATCTGCCTCCGAAACCGCTTCTAATGTTCCTTCTCACGGTTCTGCTTTGCTCTTTGACTCAGGGTTTCGCCCAACTCTTCAACGTTTTATTATAAATAAACTCTGCCCTCTTTCTTGCTTATTATTTCTTCGCACGGTTCCATTGAAATGTAAACAATCACCATTTCTTCACGGCAATATCAATTATAATTAAAATCAGGTTCTGACTCTCCTTTTGTGACATCAATCCTTCCGTGATCGATACAATCAATGTATCTATTTTCACATATTGGTGTGGGATTTCTTCTTGCCTAATCTCGAAATTGATATAAATTTTATAACATAGCACTAATGCCCCCAATCATATACAGGATTACAAATTTAACCTTTTACATAGAGATTCATACTACGCATTGCCCATACAATTTCTTCTTACAGTTCGAAGGTGCCTACACAGAATTTAAATCGAATAGTACTCATGAAATGTTGAACAAATTATTTCATAATATATATATGAATTTAGTTACAAAACTTTTCCTGTCTTCGGCCAGATCTTCAAAATCAATGGCCCTTTCAACCTCCTACTCTACACAACTCTTCAGGTCTCTAGATCTGTATTTTGAATGCCATTGAGGTTTACATTTATACAAATTGATAATCAAACGATTCAACGCCTTCAATGAATCAACAAAACTCTTGGAATTCTCAATTTAGCCTAAATTTAGCCTAACTCCCTAAATTTACTGAACTGACTCTTCATATTCTTAGCTAATCAAATTCCCCTCATGTTCTCCAATAATTTGAGAACATTTACAATTCCTCACTATATTTAATTAAAATAACTCTAATTATTCAAGGATTACATGAGAAATTAAAAACATCAGACCCTCCTATGTCTACAAAAATACAAAGTATTTTATTATGCCTAATTCCCCTGCATCAAAAAACAACCTTAACAGCAGAAATGACTGCTAATATCTTCAGATCTGCAGTTAGATGATCAAGAAAAATGTTGCAAAAATATAGATCTATGCATTAGAAGACATTAAACAATAGAAAAATAAGATTTACTCCATAGATCCAATAGACAAGACGAGAATATATCCAATGAAATTTTTATTAATGGCACCTGGGAGGAAAACACAAGAGGGTGTTCCCTGTTCTCCTCAATGGGATGGGTTCTTGTAAGTCCTCAGCACTTCAGATTTAGAATTCCTCTCTCTTGATGGTGTAGAAAACCCAGACAAAAATGGAAAAATATGGCTATGATGGTGGATCAATAGCCAGACCAAGAGTTGAGATCCAGAGTGATCTTTAGGCAACAAAAGGTGACAAATGAATCGGGAAACCCTTCTATTTATAAAAAAATATTGAGTTAGTCTAGATATTGGTGCATAATTAAAATATTATTAACCAAATCAAGATCCAAATTTTATGGAATATTTTATTATATTTGTTGGAGGGTAAAGGAATTTTACTTGAGTCAAATCCCCTTATTTGCAAATAATAAATAAATAAATGATTTATTTATCATTTTAAGGATGTGGTTGAAAAATAATAAATAAATAAATGATTTATTTATCATTTTAAGGATATGGTTGAGTAATAACCAAATAAATAATGATTTATTTAATTATTTAAGGGAGATTTAGTCATATTTAACAAAGAATATTATTCAAGTAATGTTTAAATAATTATTCTTGGAAAATAATAAGATAAATAATGACTTATCTCATTAATTTCCTTGTTTTGGGTTAAATATAACCGGGAATATTAATTAAACTGCTGTTTAACTAATTATTCCTTGAGGAAAATCAAACAAATATGGATTTATTTAATGTTTCCCTATGGGGTTTCCTATTTAGACCATAAGAAACTTAATAAAGGTGGTTTACTAAGTTATTTTCATAGTGAATGCGATTTTACTTGGGGTAAAATTGGTCTTACTTGGTGTACTTGGGTCCATCTAATAAAAATGGATTAGATGACCAAAAAATGGTGTAATAGATTTCCCCTTAGCATGCGGGCATTAGGAGCTAATCATATGACCGAAGTATGTTATAAGAAATCAATCACTAGACAAGAACGGGGAAGTCAAAGAGAGAGGATTGTAAGGTAGACCAAAGTGCTGAAAGAACTAGACCTGAGGAGGTGACTTGCAGGTGCGACAAGTCTTTTTGATAAGTGAGTACCTGCTATAGGCGACAGGGGAGGCATACCTATGCCCGCTGAGGCAATAGTACAAACAATAAGGCATCTGGAAAACCACGAGACGACATAATGCTGGCATAAACATGAGCCACATAAACAACAGGAAAACGAATCCCACATACATATTGTGCCTGGGATAACAACTAGGACTTGGAAAATAATATCTGAGTACATGAGATATAAATACAACCTAGATGCCCCTGAAAATAGGAAAGGGCTCTAAAAATCTGACTGATACATGTAAATAAAAAGGCGCTGCAAGCGGCTGAGGCCAACATCATCAAATGTATGGAGCTGCATCGAAGGCTGTAATGAAGAGGTCATCCGAGTGTGTGAGGTGCTACTTGTAGGGCCACCCCGTCATGAGGGCTGAGACATCTCACACACACTTGGGAATCACCGATGTCAGCTGTTGCATCATTGGACCATCGAGTATATGAATCTCGATCATGCTGAAAAGGAGCTGGAGCTGAGAAAAAATCAAGTCAAAGGGCCATGAGGAGTCCCTTTGCCTGATCCGAGGCACCTAACAAGAGTGGAAGCTAGAACCAAGGTACACCACCCTCTAGACCTGTCTTCTAGAATGAATGAGATGATGTCGATAGAAGGAGGTCTTCCATAGGTGAGGCAATAAGGGATCCTCAACTAAGGCACGAGATAAAATAGTAGAGTGACTGACAGACTAACACCGGTGATGATGATGAAATGGGGGGAAATGAGTAGCGAACGGATGACTTCCCTTGTTAGAGGATAAATAGAATGGATGACCTGGTAGTGACTGACACAATATCATGAGGGATATGGGATAGTGGGACTGAAGGCCATAATGAGCAACATGAGAGAGGGAAAAAGTGATGAAGGATGGAGGACTATAGCGGGATGCGAAGGGACTTGGGATATACTCCATGAAAGCAATGATGACTCAAATCGGATGCTCTAAACATGGGTGACTCGATGGTGTTGCCACACAGGAAAAGGGTCCAATGGGGACCATAAAAGCATGAGTAAAAGATAGTAACTCACGACGAAATTCAACACGAGCGTGGACAAGTATTGAGGCAACATGGTGCCCTTGGTCTGAGTGTTGCAAGTGAAGAAATTCGATTTTGAGGAAGGGTGAAGTGGCCCTTCATGGGAAAATGTGTCTTAGTGAAGTATAAAATCACTAAAAACTAACATATACCCATTTGAGGGCTCGGTGAGAGCTTTCCAACGGTGCAAACGGTTTGGTAAACGGAGCTACGGTTGGATCACAGCAGGAAAAAGAAAAAAAAGGGGTTTCTTTTTTAGTAAGGCATTTTCCCTCCAAATTCATTCATTTGCATGTGGAGCTGTGGTGAATTTAAAGAGGAGAGAAGGCCCTAAATCTTGCGGCAATCATAGCGGACAAATCAACCATTGGAATCGAGATCTGTTAGTTGCAGGTAAGAGGCCTAACCCTACTCTTTCTTTTAAGTGGATTAAAAGTTCAGATTAGGTCCCTAGGGATAAAGAACAACCCCCCACTCCTCCTCACGGCTGAGTCACACTTTTTGGTGCAAAAAGTGTGACCTGGGTAGTATATTTTGGGAAGAAAAGTGTGACCTACCCCAGGTTTGGGCCTGAAAAGTGAAACCTAGTAGGGAGGGGTGTTTCTGTGCTATTTTTTGGCTGAGCACTAGGATATTGTGATGAGAGGCAGTCTTTCCTATATGTATACTGAAAAATATGATGCTTTTGTGCAGATATGGTAGAGTTACAGATTAAATGGAGAGAGAGAGACCTGGGTGCATTACGGTCGGAGATCTGGGAGGATCAGGGTGTTTGCAGTGCTTTGGCCAGGTTTGGGGTTCTAAAGTTTGTGGAGAACCCTTTGATGAGAGCTGGGGAGCCCTTATTGGCCCGGATTGTCATCTATTTGGACCTGGACCATGAGGTATTTATAGTGCAGGGGCACCAGATCGAGTTGACGGTCCAATATATATATTTCCTGACTGGTCTCCCACCACTTGGGATGGTAGGGAATACTCAGCCAGTATCACTGCGTGGGTGGAATATCATAGATTTTGTAGAGTTCCATTGTCGGCCAGGTCTCCAAGTCAAGGGGACTCGGATACCCATCGGGTCTTTGGAGAGGTTAGAGACCCACGCTGTGGCCACAGCGGTGCTGCAGATCCTGGGCAACCAGACACTCCATCACATCACGAGGGGGAAAATGATGCTTGTGGAGAGTGTTTTGAGTGGGACCTACTAGGGGTGGGCCCAGATGATGCTGTCATCATTGAAACGAAAGTTGTTGCTATGTAAGCAGCAAGTGAACCATGACTGTGCATATGGTACAGTTTTGTGCTCTTTCTTCTTTGAGAAGATCCTGACACTTAGACCTTGCATACAGCTCCCAGACGGAGGCCCAAGAGAACCTAGGATGCTCTGGTGGGGGCAACTACTATGCAGAGGAGGAGGTGGAGCAGTTGGACAGGTGTTCTGTCCTGATTTCTTTGTTCATTGGGATCAGATGCCATTGTATATAGACGACTATCCCTATAGTGGGATGAGTTATTGTGGGGACCCGGATGTACCACTGCCGCCTGGTCGTATATGGGGACTCGATGGTGAGTGAAAAATTGATAATATTTTATGTGCATGTAAATTTTCTAAAATATTATATGTGGTACTGATTCTTTTACTTTTGGTATGCAGATACAGCACCGGTAAAGCTGGCCGGGTACATGGGATGACCTGTAGTATCGGGGGCCACAGGATCTAGTGGATCAAGGGTGTAGCACAATGAGGATGTAGCAGCCCTTCTGGAGGATATCCGTCATAGATGTGAGAGGCTTCTGACCAGTGTTTCGGAACGCGGTTGGTAGGACTTAGATGACCAGTACATAGAGCCATGTATTAGTTTACCCTTGGAATGGCGAGGGGTCATGTGGCATATGGCGATGGTCGGACAGGGCATGTGTGATCTACGAGCGGTGGGGGCAGAGCCATTGGCTCGAGATCCTCCAGATAGTGATTAGTGTGTAGGGGCAGGTGGTGCCCCCAGTTTTGAGTTTTTGTAACATGCTATGGGCATGTCATATGTATTAGAGTTAATGAACTCTAAAACATTTTATACGACACATACTATGGATATGCATCGTTTTGATATTTTTATGTTATTATCTTGTGTTAAATGTGTGTGGTAAATGCCAATACAGAATATGGTTTGAAATTCTATCTACATAGTGATTTTTTGCTCTAGGTACATGACTGAAAGTAATGATTTCAAATTCACGCATCAAAAGCTTCACTCGTAAATATCTTCTAAAAAGGATAGGATTATGCACACGATATACACCATTCAATTTCATGACAAGAAGCAGGGAATCTAAACGAACATGAACGTGGAGGAAGCAATGTGAAAGGGCATCGACTAATAAACCTCATACATCATCATATTCAGCCTGATTATTGGTAGCAGTACAAATGCATACACCGTTCGAAAGAACAAGCGCATGCAAAGGGGTAAAAATGGCCCAACCTGCCGAGGCTAAATTCCGGGAGTAGTGACTTGCACCATCGGAAAAATTGATATATGGTGTTGACGGGGTCCCTCTGAAAGGTTCCCCAAGACAATAAGTGGGAGGATAAAGAAAAATGCTGGCAACCTGAGCGCATAGTAGAAATCGAATACACTCTGCAGAAGGGAGTGAGCTGGGTAGGATGTCTACTTCCCACATGCCGCTGGTGAGGGAAAGTGTGGGAGCTACTGGAGGCATAGCTTGAGCTTAGGCTGCATAAGTCACCAAGGGCATGGATGATGTCATCCCGTTTATGGGTGGGAAAGATGAATTCAGGGGTGGATGTGGCTTCCATGATGTCGTCGTCACAATAGGAGGTGGAAGGATAGGAGGAAGGGAGACCACATGATGCGGCAAGGCTACCTAACTCATCATCATGAGAAGAAATACTCACATGCACATCGTCGCGGGGGATGACGTAAGAAAAAGCAGATAAAGGATCCACTGATGTTGAGCCTGGGGTTTTTGCTGAAAGGAGGTCAAGCGAAACAATAGAAGAATATTCAGAGGGAGCTTTTGTCGAGGGTCTCAAGGATGATGAAAGGTAGAGGATGGTGGCCGCATGCTTCGTCATTTTGACATTAGGGGGAAGAATGTCAATAGGAGCGGGTAAATCTTCAATCTGGCCTACAAAATACTGTGCAAGCATGAGAGAAGAAGATTGATTATGTTCAATCTTGTACTCCCGAACTACCTCCAAAGAGGCATGGTAATGTGTAATGCGGGGAAAATTATGGGAGTAATGGCCATGGAGACCACACAAAGCATAAGGGTGCTTGGTGTGAATAGTCTTGGTGTTCTTGGTTGCGGTCGATGAAGACGCAGAGGTTTCACGGACGGTAGACTCAGGGAATGCGACATTAACCATGGGCTTGATGCGGGGCAACTTGGGACAAGTATGGGTGGCTTGATCGATGACATCACACAAAGCACAGGGCTTTGGAGGTGGAGGAGGTGCAGGGTCATTCAGGGAAGCTTTTTCCTTTGAGGCATTTTTGCGGGCTCTGCCCTTCTTACTCGAAGCAGTCGCAATAGGAGGCAGGTCCTATTGAGGTGGCTGAGGCACTATGACAACGGGAGAAGTCAGGGGGACCGGTTGAACCGAGGTCAAAGAAAGATAAGGTTTAGGTTGACCTGGGAGGGTGGCAGTTGGAGGATCAAGGTACCAAACCGGAAGCCCAATGGTCAAGTTAGGAAGAGACAGGGTGGCCATGACAGGTGCCGTATAGATGCCTGGTGGAGGGAATAGGAACGATATCTGACCGAAGGGGTAGTGGCCAGGTGGGATGGCTCCTAAATGGTTAAGGCCTGGAGGAACTGACCCAAGATGATAAAGAGGCTCATGAGTACCAGCTAAAGGGCCAAGAGGAGGAGGTCCAAGAGGCTGCATCGAAGGGCTAGGAAATGGCTGTGGAAGGCGAGGGGGCTGCTAACTAGCCGAGGCGGGCCTCTTGAGAGAAGCCCGAGATGATTGCATCATACAAACATTCAATGAGCTGGGATCAGAGATGGGAGGAGGAAGACCAGGGAATCTACCAAGCAAGGAGGTGTCCTTATAGACGCCAGGTGAGACAATGGTCAAAGGGTCGACATTTTGCTTATTGGCCACCAAAGAAATAGTGGACTCAGGGGAGGTCTGAGACTTCGGTTCGTAATATGTCAACTGGTCAATGGTGACTATCTTTCCGTTATGGGGGAAGGAAATCTTGTGGTGGACCGTGGAAGGGACAAAAGACATCGCATAAGTGTAGCTACAACCCAATAGAATATTGTAATCTAAGAGGGAGTCTATTACTTCTATGTCAACGAAAACCATCTTACGCACAAGAGTGATAAGACAATTGTGGAATAAGCCAATGGTCTTGGAGGCGTGGCCATCCCACGCTTAGAGAGTGATCATGGAAGGAGCCAACTTAGGAGATCTGAGTTGTTTCCAAACTGAAGAGGACATCACGTAGGTGGATGCTTCCTTATCAATAATGCACCGAGAAACGTTGGCGTTTTAGATCTTGATTGGGATTTGGAAAGAAACGGAAGCAGGGAGAGGAGGATGTTCTGACCAGTCAACATCAAAGATAATCAATCAATCATTGGAAGGATATATAGTGCCCACAGTAGACAGAAGAGATTTTTGTTGTGAAGGGCACGACTGGAGGAGTTCCAACGTCAAAATGGCAGCAGGGGATTGTGCCAAATCATCGACTATGCTATACGAATGGGAAGTGTTGGAGAGGTAAATCCCCTCTGTGGACAGAAGCGATCCCTACTAGCCCAGATCGGGTCTAACAACAATCAAACACATAGTGACGTAGGTTTCTAGTTACAAAATGACAAGAACATAACAAGTTTCCTACCTCAGGTCCTACGCAATGGTCGTCGAAGAAAGGATGACGCTTCCCATCCTCTGCTTTGGCAGATCATGATCCTTCCACTTAACACGTCCGAATACCTGCACACATTTGAAGAAACACGACGATACACACCATAGAATCTAAATCTTGTAACTATACATATGCCAGAGAGGATGTAATTCATTGCATCAAAGACAAAGACACATGAATGAAACCATAATCAAAGTCACTTATCATTAGTAATAACGAAAGAAAGGTACAACCCAAGGCTATGACGCTGGATCTTCCTTCGTTGGGTCGATAGCGGATCATGTCTCAATGAAGCTCGTTGGGAATGGGACAAACCTGTCTCTCTTCGGCTTGGCTCTCAAAGGCTGTTTGGCGATAGTCTCCTTGCTTATAGATTCAGCTCTTCTACTATTAAGACTCATAGCTTGCTAAGGGAAAATAGCAAGCTTATATAGGTGGTGGAAGGGGAGTTTGGATCCCTACAATTGTGGGATTGGACCTATCCTCAAGGAAGCTTCCATGATAGGTGGAAAACCACCTCCCCTACATGGAGATCCGGAGCTAAACCTCCCAACTCTTTTTAGAGACTCGTTCAGGAGTTTTTTGAAATCAAAATTCCACCATTTATTTAAAAAAAAAAATCTTTATTAAGCTTGGCGTGGGCAAGACACTGGGACAGAGCACCAATTGGTGCGCCCTCTTTGGTGGATTTTCCCCATTGGCGTGAGGGCTGAACTGGCTAGTCGCGCCAAGGCCAAAAGATTAGTTTTTAGGGTTTTTCAAAGGAAACTTTCTTCAGAGGAATGATTGTCCTTGTCAAGGGGGATGCCATGAAAGTGATTTCAAGTTATGTCACTACTCACAGGTCATGGAAAAGGCCCTCCAATGTGCGGGACGAGGAATTGCAGGGACGGTGATAAATTACTGTGTAACAGATGCCCCCTAAAGCATGAGGCCCGAGAGAGAGAGAGGAGTGAAATGCTTTATGAGAACGTGACCAACTGAAAAAACTACCGTCGCAAAACCTATGTAGACAAGTACAACTGATAGCTCAAATACATGATATGTGGTATGGGCGCAGCCATCCATAATAGAGTGTACAATAATCAAGATCCTAGGTATGGACACAGCCATCCAGTGAGGATCAGTAAATAGACTCGGGTATGGTCGCAACCATCCAATCAATGAGTCATGTAACTAATCATGATAATCCACAAAATCTGTAGCCTGGATTCCATCAAACAAAATCCAAAGTCTTGCGCTCCATCTCGAGCCGAAAAGAGTACAAGTCTGAGCATGTGAACAAGGGAGCTGAAGTCGAACATGAAAGAACATCATCTGATTACCAGCCAATGATGAAAGCCGTTAACAGACACGAGAGAAACCACTAATAATGACAATGGCCCTCAAGGTACTATAGGTACAATCCACAAAATGTGAATAGTGAGTTGGCATTGAACACCCGCAGAATCATTCGATCGAAGGCCAATGATGAAAACCTTGCGTCGAATGCGAAGAACCTGCCATTGAGGCATGCAGGCTCCAAGGTACCAGAAGGGAGTCTCTAGATCAGCTTCCTAGATAATGAGCTGGAGTCGACAGTAAATGATCTTGATCAAAGGTCGGCCATATTGTTTCCCACATCATTGACACGAGACAAAGGAACATAATGTTTGTGAATCAGGATCAGGTGAGAATCAGAGGAGGGTTGAAAACTGCAGAGGTCAACTTATCTTGAACATATCGGTGACACGATACTGGATTTGGAATTATTTGACATCAAAAGATCTGAGGTCATGATGATGAGGCAAAGAGCAGATGAGAGGTCAAAAAGGATAACCCAAACCCATGGAGGCAAGCCAAAAACAAGATGAGATGTCCCCAAGCCGAGACGAATGAAAACAAGTGCCATGTTCAAGAGTGACATACTGCCGACATGACGATGATAGTGGTTTCATTTTGCCCCACCATTTCTGGTGAGTACCCCAATTATTTTTGAAAACAAGCTTGAAGGGGATACCATAGGCTTGTGATATAAGTTCGTCCTTCGGACAAATCCAACCCAGTACATTTAATGAGCCCTGGGGAGGAGAAACTCGAGTATCGTCATTACGACGAAATCCGATGTCATCAGGTTTTAATGAGTCTGACAAAGGGAGAACTCGACATCTTTTCATGTTTAGAGAGTTTGAAAAGACAACAGAAGAGTAAGCTCCAACAGTCCCTTTTCGTAGATAGTTCCTTAGATCCGAAAAGGTAGAAAACTGTGTCTGAGAAAACCTCCTAGTCGTGACAGGCTAGGGTATTCCTTTTTCATAAATAATCTATCCCAGCCCAAACAAGGGGTAAACGTATACTAGGTAGATGTCATTTCGCAGCCAATTTAACGAGATCAAAATGATAAGTGACTCAGCAATCTTTTCATATTTAGAGAGTCAGAAAAGAGCTGAGAGATGACTCCAGAAGTGACTTTTTTGTGTTTTTACCGAGTCCGATAAAGTATAAAATACAACTCATATCGGCGTTGAAGTCGTGTGAAAACTTGTTGCTACATAAGAAAGAAAGCGTAAAACCCATTTTTCGACAAAATATAATAAAATATTGGAAAAATAAGCTTCAAAACCTAATCTGACTTTGAAAAGTTACAAATATGCCAAAAATAGTGAAAACATATTTAATTTTACTTTTTATCTCTTGTGGAGAGCAACAGTGAGTTTTTCTTGTGCGAACTTGCAGTGACGATCATGGATGATCCAGTACATCATTGTAGTTCTCATCTTTTCCAGGTAAGAGGCGTTGCCCTTAGCTTCGTTTTAAGCCATTTTTTATAGAATTCCATTGTGATTTTGGATCCCTGAGGGGATATTTGCAATTTTAGGGCTCGCCCAATTGGCGCGAGTATCGGGCATGGACCCGTGCCAATTGGTTCCTTTTTTCAAAGGGGTCGCGCTAGTTGGCATGACTGTCAGCAAAACAGTCTCACCAATGGCACAACCTAAATTTCTGCTCAAGATTTACAAAAAATGAACCAATCAGCTGGATTTCTGAGTGTTCAAGGGATCTAATGAAGTGTTTGCGACCATTTTGGTGCATATACACAACCACAATGGTGATCGAATGGAAATAAAGGGAGAATAGTGAAGAAGATGAAATGGCCATGGAGAACGAGGCATGTATGAACGCTCTCCAGAATTGCGGCTTGAAGAAATTATTGATGACACCATGTCTCAAAGCACAACCTGAATTACTGCAGTACTTAATCAATATATGGGATGAGAATGAAGAGAAGTTCAGGATTCGAGACCAAGTGTTGGAGCTCGAAGTATCCGATGTTTATTTCATAACTGGATTGTCTCATAGAGGTCCAGTCCCGATCTTGACAGGTACTAGGCCATCTGATGAGAAAATGGCAATGGTGATGGAAAGAGTGTGCCCAAAGGCATGAACAGGATCAGGCAGTGGGAAGGTTGACATCCACATGGTTCCCGATCTAGCACTCAGAGTAGTGCTCCATACCATTACACGAGCTGCGAGGTTGCAAGCGCCGCATGAGGCCACCAAAACACAACTCCTCTTAGCATCAGAATGCATGAACCCAACACTATTCGATTGGACCACTACCATAACAATGAACATCAAACGACATTTGAAAAAGAGTAAGAAGGCCAAACTGAAGCAGTTTGGGTATGGATCTATCTTGGTATCGTTCATCCTCGAACGAATACCAATTTTCCAGGGCCAGGGGGTGATAGTCGCTGATCCACCGTTGAGAGAGCCATGGATGGCTCGATGGGCAACACTCATGCCCATATCAGGAGGGGGCCAGCAAATGTCATGGAGGCCCAAGTTCTTCGTATGGCTTCAGTGACAACTGATCATCGTAGAGGACTGGCCCTATGTCGGTACTGACTTCACGAGAGACCCAGATCTTCCACTCCCGGAGGGAGATGACTGGGATGAGGAGCTGGGTAAGACACTTTTTTATTTTTGTGTATTTATGATTTTTTTGGTATACATGCATGTTATAAAAAAAAATCCTATGTGTATGTAGATGTTGGCCTAGAGAGGCCCACCGGGATGTCGCCGATCACATGGAGGATCCCGCTTGCCTATGACCCTCAAGGAGAGGGTGGCAAGGGGAGTGAGCATGTTCAGAACTTGGAGGGAATCGTTCGTGGGATCCTAGATTATGCTCACCTGTCAGATGTCCCATTGGCTTATCAGAGGCACACTGTGGGGGTGCCTAGTCACCTTCATCATTTACTGAGGTGATTAGTGCGGGCAGTAACATGCTACCATGAGCACCACGCTGATTAGTCATCTAGGCTTTTCATTTGCACGTTTTTGAGAGACATGTTGTCTCCAGCTATTATTAAAATAGACATGTATATTTTTTGAATTTTATGTGATGTGAACAAACTGCAAACATTTCGATATATATATATATATATATATCTATTTTCGGATAGATCTTTTTTACATATGATGATGTTTTTTACAAGCTCCGTAAATGTCTATCTAAAACCATGTTAGCTACTGCATCTGTTAACATGTTCGTGTGTATGGGTATGTGTTGATATGTAATGTAATCAAAATTCCTTTCCATTAAACGAATACATAGATACAGTCGTAAAATGGATGGGTTCCTAACTGAATAATGACCATTGAGTTGTAATACTACAAGCTGTGAGTCCAGATATACAAGTAATGCACGAATACCGAGGTTAACATCCTCGCTTAATAATTCCAAAACGGCACTATACTCCATGACATTATTTGTGGTAGGCCCTAGACAAACACCTTGTAAATTGACTAACTCAGTAGCAGGATTGTAGATTACCCAGGTTGTCGAGGACAGATTCTTGGTACTGTGAGAGGCACCATCCGTGAAACCGACAAAAGGAGTAATAAAAATGTGCACAATCAGGAAGACCCAATCAGCAGAAAGACGCTTACAAAGCACACCACACCACACATGCACAAAAATGAAATCACTCACTTATGTACACACACCACACAAGAATAATTCAAGCATATTACTTCTTGAGGTACAACCCATTTCTAGGCTGCGCTAGAGGAATACCTTCATAGTCGATAAGCTCATAGGCCCCATTTTTTAATACTCGCTTGATGATATAGGGCCCATGCCACATGGGTTGGAATTTTCCCTCTCCAAGCTTATCATGTGCTTGGTCATATAAGAGGACGAGGTCCCCCTCAATGAAAGAACGTGGAGAAACCGATTGATCAAAATGGGCTTTAACCCGCTTTTTCTGTGCCTCAATAACCAAAGCAGGTAAGTGGTGGGTTTCGTCCAGTCGTTCTAGATACAAGAGACATTCTTCCTTCGGGGAAGTGTCTGGCAGTAATTCCACAGCCAAATTCAGCGAAGGGTTCTCACATTCAACTGGGAGAGTCGCTTCCAGACCATACACCAACTGGAAAGGTGTTAACCTGGTTGAGCTCTTTACTGATGTACGATAGGCCCAGAGAGCTGAGAATAATTGGAGATACCAGTTGGATTTGTGAATACCAATCGTTCATTGAAACATCATGACCAGTACCTTGTTCAAGCCCTCAACCTGGCCATTCGCCTGGGGGTAGTATGGCGTTAAGTTTTCATGACGCAAGCCCAACTTTGATGTTAGCTCTACCATCATGTAGTCCTGAAAATGAGTGCCATGATCGGTGATGATGGCTTGAGGAACTCCAAAATGTGTAATTACATGGTTGAAAATGAATTGAGTGGCTGTCTTACCATCGGCAGCTAATGTAGGCATCGCCTCGGCCCACTTAGTGAAGTATTCCATGGAAATGATTATATAAGCATGCCCCCTGGCCAAGTGAGGGTTACATGCCATAAAATCTATGCCCCATTTAGAAAAATGGCCTACAGTAATGACAGGATGTAAGGGTAGGGGTGGTGCACGCATCTTGCGCTGAAAGACCTGGCATGGATGACATTTTCGAACTGCAACAATATAGTATTTAAATATGGACGGCTAGAAGTAACCCACACGCAGAATCTTCTGGGCAGTAGCATACCCGAACATGTGACCACCACAGGCACCACTATGACAATCATTCAGGACTTTCTCAGCCTCTTCCAAGGTCAAGCATCGGCGAAGCATAGAAACAACTCTGACACGATACAAGGTATCTCCAACAATGCGGTATGGTTGAGATTGATGTCGAACATGACGTCGAGCATTGTTTGTCAATTCAGATTGGAACGTGGATGTTTAAAGGTACACGATGATGTCACCGTGCCATGGGTCATGAGTGCTGATAAGAAAGAGTGTTTCATCCGGGATATGATCCTCAGATTGGGATGGAACAGAGTCTGTTGGGAGAGAGCAGATAAGATCATAAAAAACCAATGATTTCGTCGATTTAGCAGTGGTGAACTCCGAATCGAACGCCTAAAGGATGACAATCCATTTGGAGTACTTCCCCCCCAGTAATTATTGAGACAAGATATATGTCATGGGGTTGTAGTCAGAAATCACGGTTACTGTATGCAATAGGATGTAGTGGCGGAACTGCTGAACAGCTTGGACTGTGGCGAGCGCCAACTTTTCGACATGGGAATAACGCGTTTTAGTGTCGAGAAGATTTTGAGATAGATAGTAAACTACATGTTCATTTCCATCGTCGTCATCTTGTACTAGAACCATAGCTATCGTGCTAAACGCAACAGCCAAATAAAAGGTAAAATCACGATGATAATCAGGAGGACGTATTAACGGAGCATTGAAGAGAAACGTTTTAAGCTTATCAAAGGATTGCTGGGAAATATCGTCACAATGGAAGGGAATGTCCTGTTTCAAAGGTCGCGTAAACCCCTTGGCCACTTCTGCATACTTCGGAATAAAGCGCCGTAAAAAGTTTGCTTTCCCCTATAGACTTTGAAGTTGGTGCAACGAGGATGGGGATGGGAGGTTAACGATGGCCTCGACCTTGAGGGGGTCAAGGCGAATTCCGTCTTTGGAGACCATAAATCCCAAAAGACGACCAGAATCCATGTAGAATATGCACTTGTGAGGATTTAGCCTAATATTGTAATGTCTGCAGTGGAGGAAAATCTGGTGGAGGTGTTCAAGATGGTCCTCACGCTGAGCTGGATGGGTCGGAAAATTGTCTAGATACGGCTGAACAATATGACGTATGTCATGGAAAGCATAGGACATAGCACGCTGGAAGGTGGCCCTAGTGTTTTTTAAGCCAAACGAGAGATTTTTGTAAGCGAAAGTACCCCACGGATAGATAAAGGCAGTCTTATGTTGATCAGCGGGTAAAATATTAATTTGATTGTAACCCGAGAAGCCGTCCATGAGGGAATAGATCTCACTCCCCGCACAGTCATCGATGATTTGATCTATAAAAGGAGTGGGATAATTGTCCTTAGGAAAGGCCCGATTGATGTCTCGGTAGTCAACACAGACCCGTATAGTTCCCTGCTTCTTATCTACAAGGAAAATATTAGAAATCAATTCTGTCAGGGGAATTGGATATATAAAGCCCGCGTTAAGAAGTTTTTCAACTTTTTCCTTTATAGCTGCAGATTTTCAGGGATGCACTGGGCGCAGATGCTGATGCATGAGTTTCGCACCTGGGTAGGTGGGAATCTATGCATGACTATACTGGGATCGATCCTAGGCATCTCTTCATATAACCATGTGAAAACATCTCTGAATTCGCGAAAAAGGTTTGTGTATACTTGAATCTATTTGAGAGAACAAGTGACTCCCACATGAATGTTCTCGACTACCCCCGGTTTGACAGAGATGTCAATAGGCATGGTTTGTGTGATGTTACTCAGATTTCCCTCCAAAAGAACCTCATGATTTAATATCAGTGTCTGAAGAGGCGGAGTGGGAACCTGAGATGCGAAGCGCTCCAGAGAATTAGACATTGCCCTCGGGCCAGGAATGAACGAGGAACGATGATTTCCATCGCTCCATGGTAGATCTTCAAGAGACATCGTTTCAATGATAGCTTCATCAGAGGGGAAGACTTGTCTTAAAGGATCGGGCGAATCTGCATCACCGAGCCAAGGGGATTGAGAATATACATCTAGAGTCATGCTCAAAGGAGCATGTTTAGAGGGAGGAGGATCAGATGCAGCAACGATCTAGCAATAATTGATCTCAACTGGAATCAAAGGCATCGACTCTCCAAAATAGGTCACCTGTTCAGGCGAAGGGATGATCCAAGGGTTGTCTGACCTAGAGATCATGTTAAGTTGAATGGTGTGGGGTGGCGGTGCAGGAAAAATACCCATGAGGATGGGGTCCTTGAGAAGATTGGGTCCTACATTGTTGGGGGATTGGGGATTTGATCCATGTAAGGTACATTGTTCTTAGAGGGTGAGGTGAAGAAAGACAACTGATCGAGAGTGATGATATTTCCCTCATGAGGAAACTTCAGAAATCGGAAGAGGATGGATGGAACGCATAGCATGGCATGAGTCCAATAGCGACCAAGAAGAATATTGTAGTTGAGTTTAGCGTCAACCACTTATACTTCTACGTTGACTGTCTTACCTTGTAACATGATCGGTAAATTCTCGAGAACACCCAAGGGTTTGGATTCCCTACCATCAAATGCCTCTAGGGCATTGGGAGATGAAGTGAGAGCTGGAGAGAAAATGGCCTTCTAGCAGGCAGATGACATAACACAGGTTGAAGCACCTTCGTCCATGATGGCTCTATGGATGTTGAGGCCGTTGATACCGACTTGTATAACGAGATCAATTTGATGCAGAATTCAGGGGACAAAATTTTCCAGGTCAAAGGTGAGAATACTAGAATCAGCGAGATCAATTCCACCAATTGCGGACAACAGAGCTTTCTGTTGCGATGGGAAAATTTGAAGCACTTCCAGTGCAGAAATTACAGAAGGCGCCTGTGCCAAATCCTCAACAATGCTGTAGTGCTAAGCTGCACGGGCGTTTGGATTGTAGGAATATTTTCGCAGAACACCTTTGGAAGGTGGCCTTACAACGGGTTCGGCACTAGGCTTCTCAATTTTTAACGGACCAGAGACAGGTGGGGGAAGTGGGCCATCAACTAATTCCTTCCCCGCTGGCTGGTGTGTTCCAGCATAATCCTGAGTAGTGATTGAGATAGGTGCAACACCATTCATCATAAAAACTTGGGACCCAAATGGTGCAGATGGTGAAGGCTGCTCAACCATCTGGGTTTTTTGAGATGGGAATGGTTCTTTAAGAGCTGTCGGAGTCCCTTTGGAGCCTTTTAGAATTTGACTAAATTCAGATCGTCGGGGACAATATTTACTATAATGGTCTCCTTCACAGATAAGGCAGGGGTACTTCGGTTTCCGTTGGGAACCATCGTCAGCACGAGGTTTGGAGGATTCTGGTTTCGGGGCATCAAGTTTGGATTTTCCTTTGCCCTTCTTCTTTCCTTTGGAGGTATTTTCTATAGGATTGGCCTAAATGGCGTTGACCTCAGCGGTCTTACCAGAATTTGGGGGGCCGGGAAGAGCAGAATTATTGGGAGAGTTTGAATTCTACTTCCCATTAGAGGACTTTTGAGAAGTCGAAGAAACAAAACCAATAACACTGTCCAATGATGGGGTAGCTGGTGCTTTAGAGGTCCTCGGCCATGGAGCATCAGTCAAGATATCATACAATGTGCCAGACTGAGAGTACACCAGATCGAGGTACTGGGCCCGAGCAATGGATTTTTCTTCTATCACACATGCCCCCATAGAAATATCTTGAGTGATCTTGTTAACAAAGGAGGTGGTGAACCAATGTGTTAGAAGCTGATCAGGGATTTCAAACTTAATTAGTCGACTACGACGTCACCACTCATGAATGTGATTTGATATGTGAGTGGCTTTATCCTGCTTCAAAGAAGTCAGGAGATGCGTCCCGGCTTCATAATGAACCGATAACTGGAAATGTGTCAGAAAAGCCATAGCTAGAGTATTAAAGTCTTGAAAGATACTGCGGGGTAGTTCTATGTACCACTTAGCAGCAAAACCCGTAATCGTGTGCTGGAAAAGATGTAGACGAATTGAATCGTCCACCCAAGAGTTTTAGGAACACCATAAATGGTAGGTCATGACATGGGCTTGGGGGTCTTCTCCAGCTTTACCCTAAAATTTAGGACAGTCACCTGGCACCTTGGTTGGGACCGGAGGCTAATATGGATTGTGGAAAATCAGATCATTGGTCAATTTAGATACACCTGGAAATTCCAACGTAGCAAGGAAAGGTAACTGAGAATTGAACAGCATGCCAGGTCCCTGATAAGGACCCATACCTGTACTTCACCCTGGTTGAGCATAACTTTGCCCCCATTGGTTCTGTCCTGGAGGATTCTGACCATAGGGGGTGTAAGTCGCATAATTCGGTTGATACGGTTGCTGATAACCAGTGTAGGGGGGTTGATCTGCAGATGCTACTCTCTAATATAAAGAGGAAGCATAATTTTAGGGGGAGAACAAAAACGAAAATACCATTCCAGGGGGAGAATAGCCAGCAAGGAAAGCATGAATCATATCCTCAAGATCAAAGGATTAAGGCAAAATAACACTAAGTTATTATCCTAAAGTTATCTGCATTATTCAAGCATCAAAAGGTCAATTACAGAGCAAAAGGATCAATATTGTGCTCTGAAACATTATATTAAGAATCTGAAACGTAAAAGATGAGTAGTGATTATACATCTCTGACTAGATAGAGCTGATACAATGTACTCTATGAAATATCATTATTTCTCACTTTTAGCTCTATACAAGTGAAAGAACTGTATCAATTTACAGTGTATATTCAAATTCGATAATCCTCAAAGTGTTCTCTCAACAAGTCTCATACATCACTATGGAGCAGCATGGTACAAAGTCAGCAGAAGAGGGCCTAAGCATAACTCAGAGAGATGAAATGCAAAAAGAAACCCTTTGCCATTGATGTCAAAGGGGGAGGAAGAGTAAGCAACAGGGGAAAGAGCAGACAAACAGAGAAAATGTCTGTATTGCCATCAATGCCAAAGGGGGAGAGTGTTGGAAATATTGTCATTGATGGCAAAGGAGGTAGTAGATGCAGAAATAGGAACAGTTACAAAGAGACTAAGACAGACAATGGAGCAAAGAGGAAATGAAGAGAAAGGCAGAGACAAAGGAAGCAAATACGGAGACAGAGCTGTTATCACAACAGTAGAGGCAGAGGAAGAGTCATAGAAGCGACAGAGGCAGAGCCATAGATGTCATTGCAGAGAAACCATTGTTATTTAAAAAATATGTACATATATAGATAAATTACGAGAATCTTTCATACAGCCGGGCGTTACACATAACATTCTGGGCGTTACACATAACATTCCGGGCATTTGAATCAGTTAGCATTCACTGTTTGAATTATGTTTGAAATTATCGCCATTTTTTAACAAAGCACTTGTATTCGATTGACATGGAGATTGCATATATGGTAGGTGCATTATATATATATGGTTTATATATATGCATACACTGAAGAACCATCGTGAATAGGAGTGGAACCATAGTCAGAGGCGGAACCAAAGTCAAAGGAGCGGAACTCTGCGTTGGAGGCGGAATCATAGTCGAAACAAAAAATTATATATATATAATTGAAATGCGAAGGAATTAGCGTTAAAATGGTGTATTGAACTATTAAATTAAAACCCTGAGCAGAACCTGGAGCGGAGGAGAGGAGCGGAACCGAGACTTGTGAACAGTAACGGTGGGTTGGAGTGAAACCATGGTTTTTTCCGCACCACCATCCGTCGGAAAGCGGTATTGGAGGAATGGGCAGTGATTCCATACAGGAATCGACACGTGGCCTGTGGACCGTTTCAAAACTGCCCTTTAAAGTGCGCTTTCGCGTGTTATACATCGACTGAAGACATCGAGCGAAATCGATACACACCATTGATCTGGAGGCTCGATATCCGACGACGATCATTCGCAGAACTTGCTCAAAGTTTAACAAAGGTGTGCGGAGGTTATGCCAGGTACGATACGAACGTTTGATTGGTCGATTTATCATAGAGGTAGGGCCCGGAGCCACGGGGTTATTCCAAGTCATTGGTTCGTAGAGTGTTGGCTATTAATATAAAATCTTGCCAGTGATAACATTATTATAAAGGGTGGTGAATTGTTGGTGCGTTGGCAGTGGTGCATGGTGGAGGCACCACAAAGTGGTGTTTACGGGGGCTCCCATTTCTCCATACACAACAAATGGGGTGAGGCCCCGCAGTTCGTCATAGCCGTTGATCGGCGGTCAACGTGTGATCGGCCAGTCAACTACGGGGGGTACCCTCCGTGTTAACCTCCGCGCTCTTCAACCCCCCGCACTCCGTCGATCTCCAATCAACCTGTGCACTGTTTAACCTGCGCCTGTTCACCGTGCTGCCACCTGCGAATTGATCTCTTGTTCGGGCATGAAACTTGATTGCAATTGTACACACAGCTGATGAAAAAGTTGAGCTAAACCAGGACTGTGATGTTGAACCGGGGCTTTGTGGTAACCCTGCTGCATCAAGTGTCACTATACTTTATTTTCTGAATATATATTGTCCATATGTATATGTAATTGATAATAAACCTGAGAAGCAGTTATATATGCAGTTGGTGCACAAAAGCATAGTGAATAGGTGATTAAACACAGGGATAAAAGTATGGGTCTGACAGAGATTCACAGATATTACAGGTTTGATAGGTATACATTCACAGGTGCACACAATTACAGTAAATCAAGGTACACAGAACAGTCACTCAACAAATGCAAAAAAAAAGAGGACAAAGACAATAAATCCAAAATCCAGGAAAGGAGCTGAGTGAAATTGAGTTATATAACTGAAAAGGAGCTGAGTGATATTGAAATATGAAATTAAGAATGTAAATGTAAATGATGTAATTATTTTTTATTGTTTGTGATGCAAAGGCAAGTATCCTAAAGAAAAGACAAAATCTCACTGTAGCATGAAATTGTGTACATATTATTATGATTTTTAAATTGAGTTGGATAAAGAAATGAGGAGGCAGAAGACCAAGGGGTATGACCATTCATTTCGAATTCCTAGAAGAAAACAAACAGTCATAAAAAATTCTATAAGTAATATCATTTTGAAATGCCAAAGAGAGAGTAAGAAGGGAGAGAAAGAGTGAGTAAAAATAATGCAGAAATAAAGCAGTGAAGCAGAGAAGAAAGAGGAGCTGAGAAGAGAAGAAGGAGAAGCTAATAGAGAATCTGAGAAGATGCAGAGATGATACAGGGCAGATATGAGAATAGATGAATAGCAGAGCAATTGGAACAAGACAGAGCTGATATCCAAGGTAAATCAGCTATTGTTTCTCTTTTGAAAGAGTGAGGAATTTGGAGCTTCCCTATCAAGTTGTAGCTTGATAGATGTTAGTTGTAGCTGACTGAGGTTGGAGCCTCCTGTAGGTTGGTGCCTGCAGAAAATTGATGGGAGTTGGAGCTTCCTTGCAAGTTGTAGCTTGCAGAATTGAGGTAGGAGCCTCCTGTAGGTTGGTGCCTACAGAAAATTAGTGGTGAGAGGCAGTTGGAGCTTGCCTTTGCATCACAACAATAATAAGATGTGGTTTTCTCCCTTTATGGGTTTCCACTTATATCTGGTGTCTCTGTGCATGATGTCTATGTGTTGATGTGGTTTATCTAATCCGCTTAATACTTGTTGCTCACATATTAAGATTGCTGTGACATTAGCAAATTTGTTTGATACTTGCTTCTCACTAATATTGTTCACATATTAAGTTGATCATGAAGTGAAGGTGTAAATAAGTTTTAAGAGAAAATTTTAAAAGTCCATGTATGTATTAAACTGATTCACCCCCCCCTCTCAGTTTAAATTAAGGGTTCAACAATTGGTATCAGAGCAGGTTCCTTAGTACCAGTCTAACAGCTGAAAGGAGATCCTAGGTTCCCAAGATGACTAGTAAAGAAGGATACTCAACCAACAAAGCCCCTTTCTTCACTGGTGAAAATTATGCTTTCTAGAAAATCAGAATGAGGACATACATAATGTCTCTAGGAATAGAAGTTTGGGCTGCTGTGGAATTAGGATATGCCCCAAAGGCAACTGATACAGAGAAAGAAACAAAACAAGAGTTTGTGGCTAATGCAAAAGCCATGAATGCCATCCTGAATGGATTGTGTGAAGAGGAGTTTATTAAAGTAATTCACAAAGACTCTGCCAAAGAAATATGGGATACTCTTGAGAACATACATGAGGGGGACAAGAAAGTGAAGGCTGCCAAACTTAAAGTCTATAGAGCCCAGTTTGAGAACTTAATAATGAATGATGATGAAGACATTGCCAGTTTCTTCCTAAAAACTGCAGAAATTATTAACAATATGAAAGCTCTTGGAGAAAAAATACCAGAAAGTGTAATTGTACAAAAAATTCTAAGATCTCTTCCATCCAGATTTAATCCAAAGGTATCTGCAATAGAAGAAACAACTGATTGGGAGACCTTGACCATGAACCAGCTACTTGGAAATCTAACAGCCTATGGAATGAGGCTCCCACAGAAGAAGCCAAGTACAAGGGAAGCAACTTTTAAAACAGAAAAGAAGAAAGAAGAACAGGGAGACATATGGTCATGCTCGGATGAAGAAGAGGCAAATTTTGTCAAGAAATTGGATAGAGGCTTAGGAAGATACAAAGGTAAACTTCCTTTCAAATTCTTTAACTGTGGAAGAGTTGGACACTATGCTGCTAAGTGTCCTCACAAGAAAGTAAGGAATCAACCTCAAGAGATAGAGAGAAATAAATCAAAGAACTGGCAGAAAGGAAAGAAGTTCAGCAGAAAATCCTTCTATGCTCAACAACACAACAATACATCTGAAGATTCAGATGAACCCTCAAGTGAAGAAGGAACCTCCGAATTCTTATTGATGGCCATAGAAGAACTTGAAGGAATCCTGCTAGAAGATGAAGAAGAAGAAGGGGAAGTCGACCTTGAGGGGGAGCTAAGAAGAGCTCTGGAAGAGATTGACAGACTTAAACTGAAATGCAGAAAACAAAAGGACATTCTTCTCAAGTATGTAAGAGAAGAACAAAACTCAGAAGTCCTCATGCAATTGAAGGTAGAGCTTGAAGAAGCCAAAAAGATAGAAGACATGTTACTTCAACTAATCAAAGACAAAACCTGAGAACAAGAGAAGCTGGAAGAAGAAGTAGTATGCCTCAGGAAGAAACTAGAAAATGCTCAAAGAAATGTGGCTGTAAACTCATCTCAAACAACAAGCTCTAGTAAGTTGAATGAAATCCTGGTTGCTCAAAGATCCCCTATGATAAATACTGGAATAGGCTATGAAGAGAAATCAAGTAAAGGAAAAGAAAAGGTTGAAAGAGAGATTATCTTTATAAAAGCAAAGAAGGAAGATGAAGCAACTCAAACAACTCCTACAACAGAAGAAATTTGCAACAAGGAAGAAAGAAATCAGAAGAAATTACTAGTAGCAAAGAATGTAATAAATACTCAGACCCTTGAATATGGAAACCATCAAAGGAGATCCTTCCCTTCAATGAAGAATGCCACTTGCTATGTTTGCCATAAGCTGGGACACATTGCTGAATATTTTCATGCAAGGAGGAGTAATTCAAACCAGCAAAAGATGCAAGTATTGAAGAGACTGCCTCACACAAACAAATGGAAGAAACAACCTTACATCAGGTATGCAAATAGCTTCTATGGTTACTGCTTTTATTGTAAGGAATTTGGTCATAAAATCATTGAATGTAGAAAGTATGGACAAAGACTAATGTTTAACACCTCAAGGAGGTTTATGAATCAAAGAAATTTTGTTCATACTCATAATTCTGCAAAAATTATGATCAAATGCTGTATATGCAATCAAGTTAGACATATGCCTTCCAAGTGTTCTCTAAGAAGATATAATTCATCACCTCACAAAAGATACCAAACAAAAGGAGGCCTCCAGTGGATAAAGAAGGTGAATAAATGTGACCTGGCTCTAACTGCTCAAGATCTGAAAATTCAATGGTACTTGGACAGTGGCTGCTCTAAACACATGACAGGAGACAAAAGTAAGTTTATTACTCTTGATGAAAATAAATCTGGCAATGTTAATTTTGGCAATGATAAATCAGGTAATATCAGGGGAAAAGGCTTAGTCAGCATAGATAATGGAAGAGGAAAGGCCCAAGATGTACTATTTGTAGATGGGCTGAAAGAAAATTTACTGAGTGTCAGTCAGATGTGTGACAAAGGCTGTGAAGTTCTCTTTAGAGCACAAGACTGTGAAGTCAGATCAAGCACAACAGGAAAGACTCTGCTCAAAGGTGTCCGAACAGAGAGTAATGTGTACATAGTAAAAGAGGAGGATGAAGCTTGCCATCTGAGCAAACTTGAGGAGTCATGGTTATGGCATAGGAGATTGGGACATCTCAGCTTCGACCATATCATCAGACTGAGTAAGAAGAAAGCTGTCAGAGATATGCCTGAAATAAAGAGGCCTTCAAATACCATATGCAAATCTTGTCAATTTGGGAAACAAACTCGCACATCCTTTAAATCTAAAAATGAGCTATCAACTAGAAGACCACTCCAGCTTGTGCACATGGATCTGTGTGGACCTGCAAGAACTAAAACACCAAGTGGAGAATCCTACTTCATGTTGATAATAGATGATTTCTCCAGAATGACATGGGTTGCTTTTCTCAAGAACAAATCAAAAGCACTGGAAAAGTTTAAGATATTCAAAGCATTAGCAGAAAATCAAACTGGATGCAAGCTAAAATGTATCAGATCAGATAGAGGAGGAGAATTCATAGATTATGACTTTGCAGACCTATGTAATGAACATGGAATAAAGCAACAATTTACCATTGCAGGGACACCTCAGCAGAATGGAGTAGTAGAGAGACAAAACAGATCTGTACAACAAATGGCCAGAGCTATGATGCAAGAGAATAACATTCCTCAAACCTTTTGGGCAGAAGCTGTACACACAGCAGTACATATTCTAAACAAAGCTCATTTAAGACCTAACAGTGACAAGACACCTTATGAGCTATGGCATGGTAAACCTGCATCAATCAAGCACTTTAGAGTCTTTGGCAGCAAGTGCTACATAAAGAACAATGATGAAAACCTGGGGAAATTTGATGCAAGAGCAGATGAGGGAATACTCTTAGGATATGCATCCAAGAGTAAAGGATACAGATGCTACAACAAGACTATTCGAAAAATTGTAGAAAGTATTGATGTAAGATTTGATGAAGAACTCCCAAACAAGACAAGAGATACAGACTGTAGCAGCCATCCTGAAAATCATGAAGAAGAGGACCAAGATGATGAAGAAATAAGCAAAACATCAGAAAATGCTGAACTGAACTCAAAAACCCCCTCAAGATACACTCAAAAGAACCATCCAGAAGATCAAATCATAGGAGACAAGAGTGTAGAAGTACAAACAAGAAGGCAGCTAGCTGAACAGACAGAAGAAGTATACATAGCAATTTTATCACAAATAGAGCCAAAGAAGTTTGAAGAAGCCAGCAAGGACAAGTATTGGGTAAAAGCAATGAATGAAGAATTGGACCAAATTGAGAAGAACAATACCTGGGAACTAGTTCCTAGACCAATTGAGAAGAATATCATTGGTTCAAAATGGGTATTTAAAAAAAAAATGAATGAGCAAGGACAAGTAATCAGGAATAAAGCCAGGCTGGTCTGCAAAGGATACTCACAAATTGAAGGACTTGATTATGAAGAAACATTTTCCCTAGTAGCCAGAATGGAAGCTATCAGAATGTTCCTGGCATTTGCATGCTACCAGGACTTCAAGGAATATCAAATGGATGTAAAGTTTGCTTTTCTTAATGGAGATCTAGAAGAAGAAGTATACATGGAACAACCAAAAGGCTTCTCATTGACAGAAAAAGAAGACTATGTATGCAGACTGAAGAAGGCCCTATATGGACTGAAACAGGCTCCTCGTGATTGGTACTCAAGACTGGATAAACATTTGCAAAAACAGGGTTTTAAGAGAGGTGGAGTAGACATCAATCTATACATAAAAGCCCATGAGAATGAACTCCTGATTGTTGTAGTGTATGTTGATGACATTATGTTTGGAAGCAACAAAGATGAACTAGCAAAAGGGTTTGCTGATGAGATGAAAATAGAGTTTGAAATGTCTATGATTGGAGAGCTCAGTTTCTACTTGGGAATACAAATTCAACAAAAGAACACAGGCACCTTCATCTCTCAAGAAAAATACCTAAAAGAAATGCTGAAAAAATTCAAAATGGAAGATTGTAAACCTGTGTCAACTCCCATGACCATAGGTTGCAAGTTGTGTGCTGATGATGGGTCTAATGATATAGATCAAAAACTCTACAGATCCATGATTGGAAGTCTATTGTACCTGACTGCATCAAGACCAGACATCATGCTAGCAGTAGGACTAGTGGCTAGATATCAAGCAGCACCTAAACAAAATCACCTTCTTGCAGTCAAAAGAATATTCAGATATCTACAAGGAACAACACAGTATGGACTTTGGTATCCTAAAAGAAAAAACTTCACTTTATCAGCATACACAGATGTAGATTGGGCCAGCTGTGTGGATGACAGGAAGAGTACAAGTGGAGGTGCATTCTATCTAGGAGAAAGTCTGGTGGCATGGCTAAGCAAGAAACAAACATCCATCTCTCTGTCTACAGCTGAAGCAGAATATATAGCAGCAGCAACATGTTGTACACAAGTCATGTGGATGAAGCAAACTCTTCAAGACATGAATGTAAGCATTGATGAACCTATTTCAATCAAATGTGATAATACAAGTGCTATAAGTATATCTAAAAATCCTGTACTTCACTCAAAAACTTAACATATTCCAATCAAGTATCATTTCCTCCGAGAACAAGTGGCTTAGAAGATAGTAAATCTAGAATATGTACCAATGAAAGAACAGAAAGCTGATATATTTACCAAACCTCTTGCTAGAGAACCATTTCAATACTTGAGAGATAAACTAGGGGTAGTATCTGCAGATGCTACTCTCTAATATAAAGAGGAAGCATAATTTTAGGGGGGGAACAAAAATGAAAATACCATTCCAGGGGGAGAATAGCCAGCAAGGAAAGCATGAATCAGATCCTCAAGATCAAAGGATTAAGGCAAAAGAACACTAAGTTATTATCCTAAAGTTATCTGCATTATTCAAGCATCAAAAGGTCAATTACAGAGCAAAAGGATCAGTATTGTGCTCTGAAACATTATATTAAGAATCTGAAACATAAAAGACGAGTAGTGACTATACATCTATGACTAGATAGAGCTGATACAATGTACTCTATGAAATATCATTATTTCTCACTTTTAGCTCTATGCAAGTGAAAGAACTGTATCAATTTACAGTGTATATTCAAATTCGATAATCCTCAAAGTGTTCTCTCAACAAGTCTTATACATCACTATGGAGCAGCATGGTACAAAGTTAGCAGAAGAGGGCCTAAACATAACTCAGAGAGAGGAAATGCAAAAAGAAACCCTTTGCCATTGATGTCAAAGGGGGAGGAAGAGTAAGCAACAGGGGAAAGAGCAGGAAAACAGAGAAAATGTATGTATTGCCATCAATGCCAAAGGGGGAGACTGTTGGAAATATTGTCATTGATGGCAAAGGAGGTAGCAGATGCAGAAATAGGAATAGTTACAAAGAGAATAAGATAGACAATGGAGCAAAGAGGAAATGAAGAGAAAGGCAGAGACAGAGGAAGAAAATACGGAGACAGAGCTGTTATCACAGCAGTAGAGGTAGAGGCAGAGTGACAGAAGAGACAGAGGCAGAGCCATAGATGTCATTGCAGAGAAACCATTGTTATTTCAAAAATATGTACATATATAGATAAATTTTGAGAATCTTTCATATAACCGGGTGTTACACATAACATTTTGGGCATTACACATAACATTACGGGCGTTTGAATCAGTTAGCATTCATTGTTTGAATTATGTTTGAAATTATCGCCATTTTTTAACAAAGCACTTGTATTCAATTGACATGGAGATTGTATATATGGTAGGTGCATTATATATATATGGTTTATATATATGCATACATCGAAGAACCAGTGTGAATAGGAGCAGAATCATAGTCAGAGGCGGAACCAAAGTCAAAGGAGTGGAACTCTGCATTGGAGGCGGAATCATAGTTGAAACAAAAAATTATATATATATAATTGAAATGCGAAGGAATTAGTGTTAAAACGGTGTATTGAACTATTAAATTAAAACCCTGAGCGAAACCTAGAGCGGAGGAGAGGAGTGGAACCGAGACTTGTGAACAGTAACGGTGGGTTTGAGTGAAACCATGGTTTTTTCCGCACCACCATCCATCAGAAAGCGGTATTGGAGGAATGGGCAACGATTCCATACAGGAATTGACATGTGGCCTATGGACCGTTTCAAAACCGCCCTTTAAAGTGCGCTTTCGCGCGTTATACATCAACTGAATACATCGAGCGAAATCGATACACACCGTTGATCTGGAGGCTCGATATCTGACGGCGATCATTCGCAGAACTTGCTCAAAGTTTAACAAAGGCATGCAGAGGTTAGGCAAGATACGATACGAACGTTTGATTGGTCGATTTATCGTAGAGGTAGGGCCCATAGCCACGGGGTTATTCCAAGTCATTGGTTCATAGAGTGTTGGCTATTAATATAAAATCCCGCCGGTGATAACATTATTATAAAGGGTGGTGAATTGGTGGCGCGCTGGTGGTGGTGCATGGTGGAGCCACCAAAAAGTGGTGTTTATGGGGGCTCCCATTTCTCCGTACACATCAAATGGGGTGAGGCCCCGCAGTTCATCATAGCCGTTGATCGACGGTCAACGTGTGATCGGCCAGTCAACTACGGGGGGTACCCTCTGTGTTAACCTCCGTGCTCTTCAACCCCCCGCACTCCGTCGATCTCCAATCAACCTGTGCGCTGTTTAACCTACACCTGTTCACTGTGCTATCGCCTGCGAATTGATCTCTCGTTCGGGCATGAAACTTGAATGCAATTGTACACACAACTGATGAAAAAGTTGAGCTAAACCAGGACTGTGATGTTGAACCGGGGCTTTGTGGTAACCCTGCTGCATCAAGTGTCACTATACTCTCTTTTCTGAATATATATTGTCCAGATGTATATGTAATTGAGAATAAACCTGAGAAGCAGTTATATATGCAATTGGTGCACAAAAGCACAGTGAACAGGTGATTAAACATAGGGATAAAAGTATGGGTCTGACAGAGATTCACAGATATTACAGGTTTTACAGGTATACATTCACAGGTGCACACAATTACAGTAAATCAAGGTACACGGAACAGTCACTCAACAAATGAAAAAAAAAGAAGACAAAGCCAGTAAATCCAAAATCCAGAAAAGGAGCTGAGTGAAATTGAGTTATATAACTGAAAAGGAGCTGAGTGAAATTGAGTTATATAACTGAAAAATGTAAATGTTGTAATTATTTTTATTGTTTGTGATGCAAAGGCAAGTATCCTAAAGAAAAGACAAAATCCCACTGTAGCATGAAATTGTGTACATATTATTATGATTTTTAAATTGAGTTGGATAAAGAAATGAGGAGGCAAAAGACCAAGGGGTATGACCATTCATTTCGAATTCCTAGAAGAAAACAAATAGTCATCAAAAATTCTATAAGTAATATCATTTTGAAATGCCAAAGAGAGAGGAAGAAGGGAGAGAAAGTTTGAGTAAAAATAATGCAGAAATTAAGCAGTGAAGCAGAGAAGAAAGAGGAGCTGAGCAGAGAAGAAGGAGAAGCTAATAGAGAATCTGAGAAGATGGAGAGATGATACAGGGCAGATATGAGAATAGATGAATAGCAGAGCAATTGGAACAAGACAGAGCTGATATCCAAGGTAAATCAGCAATTGTTTCTCTTTTGAAAGAGTGAGGAAGTTGGAGCTTCCCTATCAAGTTGTAGCTTGATAGATGTCAGTTGTAGCTGACTGAGGTTGGAGCCTCCTGTAGGTTGGTGCCTGCAGAAAACTGAAGGGAGTTGGTGCTTCCTTGCAAGTTGTAGCTTGCAGAATTGAGGTAGGAGCTTCCTGTAGGTTGGTGCCTGCAGAAAAACAGTGGTGAGAGGGAGTTGGAGCTTGCCTTTGCATCACAACAATAATAAGATGTGGTTTTCTCCCTTTATGGGTTTCCACTTATATCTGGTGTTTCTATGCATGATGTCTATGTGTTGATGTGGTTTATCTAATCTGCTTAATACTTGTTGCTCACATATTAAGACTGCTGTGACATTAGCAAATCTGTTTGATACTTGCTGCTCACTAATAAAGATTGTTCACATATTAAGTTGATCATGAAGTGAAGGTGTAAATAAGTTTTAATAGAAAGTTTTAAAAGTCCATGTATGTATTAAACTGATTCACCCCCCCCTCTCAGTTTAAATTAAGGGTTCAACATAGAAAACCCAGACAAAAATGGAAAAATATGGCTATGATGGTGGATCAATAGCTAGACCAAGAGTTGAGATCCAGAGTGATCTTTAGGTAACAAAATGTGACAAATGAATGGGAAAACCCTTCTATTTATAACAAAATATTGAGTTTGTCTAGATATTGGTGCATAGTTAAAATATTATTAACCAAATCAAGATCCAACTTTTATGGAATATTTTATTATATTTGTTGGAGGGAAAAGGAATTTGACTTGAGTCAAATCCCCTTATTTGTAAATAATAAATAAATAAATGATTTATTTATCATTTTAAGGATGTGATTAAGTAATAATAAATAAATGAATGATTTATTTATCATTTTAAGGATGTGATTAAGTAATAATAAATAAATAAATGATTTATTTATCATTTTAAGGATATGGTTGAGTAATAATCAAATAAATAATGATTTATGTAATTATTTAAGGGTGAATTAGTCATATTTAACAAAGAATATTATTTAAATAAGACTTAAACAATTATTATTTAGAAAATAATAAGATAAATAATGATTTATCTAATTAATTTCCTTGTTTTGGGTTAAATATAACCAGGAATATTAATTAAACTGCTGTTTAACTAATTATTCCTTGAGGAAAATCAAACAAATATGGATTTATTTAATGTTTCCCCATGGGGTTTCCTGTTTAGACCATAAACAACTTAATAAAGGTGGTTTACTAAGTTATTTTCATAGTGAATGCGATTTTACTTGGGGTAAAATTGGTCTTACTTGGTGTACTTAGGTCCATCTAATAAAAATGGATTAGATGACCAAAAAATGGTGTAACAATAACCAAAAGGTTTATGTTAGAGCATATGTCAGATGCCAATGAGTAAAAATATCTTACCACTAACAGTAGCATTCACTTGAAATGTTAAGAACTTAATATTTATATTGCAAAACAAATGGACTATAGCTTACTCACGTAGATGATCAAGAACTGAAGGAGGCATTAAGAATGCAAATTTTCCCAGAGAAAAACCATCTAACAAGTTCGACACAATATATTACAACTTCCTGAGATTAAGATGTCTCCAAAACTCTGGTGTGGATTAATACAAATGCCACTCTGTCTATATAAAATGAGAATCAATAACCTTTGTCTCCATTTTCCAACTGGGGCTGCAAAATAAACATGAACACTTTGATGTTAGAAATGGTTGTAGGAGTGTCTTTTATCAAGAAATGGTAGATTTATGTTTTGTTGCAAACCTTAAATTTTGTTGCAATTTTTAATCAAATAAGTGATCAAGAGAAAAATCCTATCTCATAATGATATATAAGAGCAAAGGAAATGTTACCCACCCCTAGGGTGACCCCTATAGGATTAATCATCTTCCAAAGTTGATTTTGGCCAGATTTTGAATCACATAGATAGTCTTTGTTGGTAACAATTGGATGAAGATTAGTATACCGAGTCTGGAACTAATTCCAAAGTTGATTGAGGATCCATCTTCTTTAGAATTTTACTACCCTTTGTAGAAAATTTCCATGCAGAGTCTTCTTTCATGGATACTCTCATGAAAGATCTATATCCTAGCAGCATCAGATTCTAAAGTGGAGAGGTAGTCCCTTTTTACAATCTATGCCCTTTAGTTCCTTCCTAAGTTTAAAACAAGATCAGTAAATGGGAGTTCATGTAGTTCAACATTCCATAGTTATAAGTAGTGGTACCCTTGTGGTAGAAAGAGTATACCATGAAGGAACACTAATCATAAATGATTTGGTAGATATTCATGGGAAACACTAAGATATTTATAAGTCCTACCATTGCATCTCTAATTTTTGTATTAGCCACTACAATCCCCTTTTATTCCACCTAGTATCTTGTTTCCATAGGGTGCCACCTAACAAAAAGTATCTGAATTCACCCTGCAAAACTTGATTTACCTCTCTCAAGATGATACGAAGTTTATATGTCCTTTGAGACCCCTTAAGGTATATTTTAAGCACAATGAAGAATTTTTCCTCAACCTAGCGATACAAGGAGCATTATTTCTCAATATAGCAATGCACATGAGTGTTGTTTCTCAAGGCAGTGACATAGAGGAGCATTTTTTCTTAATAAAATGATACAAAGGAGCATTATTTCTCAAGCCAATGACACAGGGGAGGATTTCCCACTCTAAGAAAGGTCTTCTTATGCTTCCAAACCATATTGTTAAAGTATTTTTGGGGGTTTTTAGTCTCCTCTAGGACCTTAAACATTGATGTATTTTAAGTGAAATTTGGATTGTGTGCTTATTATGTTGGTTTGTATTTTTATGCCTTGAATGTTGTGATGGAATCACCACTTCAAGATACCGAGTCTATCATCATAGAACTTGAAATTCCATGGATATGCCACTATTATGTTAACCCTTTTTCACAGGAGTGTTAGGTATGCATATTGAATATTCTACTTATGTAAAATTGTTGATAATGAATGTCAAATCATATAAAAATTGATCTTATCTCATGGGTGTTGAGATAGTCATCGAATGAATTTGAGTTTTGTCCTTCATACACATTCTAATACTTTCATTATAAGACAGTTTGAGAGAAGGTAAAGATCTTGTCCCAAGAGTTACATTAAATATAGTCACAAAGACACCACACCCATTACATCATGAAGATATTATAGGCGTGCCAAGATTTTTATTGAGAGACCAAACAGGTTTTTCACCTCTAAGTGATAGAATATATGCTTAGACAGTCATTATACACTAAAGATAAAATGAATGTTTAATATATTTCCACATTCATCCTAAAGAACATATGTTTGTTGAGAATGTCATGTAATATGAATTCTATAATATTTTTGAAGTTGTTTTTCAATATGTCAAGGCATATATGTCTAGGTCCATTCATACTTTTTGACATATATATTAGATCTGTCTCCAAACAACCACTGAGATAATCACCATAGGAACCTGAATTTTGTTTACTTAAATGCTGGAAGCTGAGGCATCCGAATCCAAAATTTTTATCTATTATTTGAATGTCAGAGGCATGAACTCATATTTACAAAATATAGGATGATATTAATTGTTTTTGAGCATAGGATCTGTATCTAGAAGCAATGAAGTAGAAAAGTATGAAGGCATTTATAGGATAAAACAACATACTGCTTAAAATGATACTTAAAGGCTCCATTTGATTATATCAAATGAAATTGGTTGGTGTAAGGATTTGATTTACATAAGTCACAATGATAAAACAATGACCAAATCTACCCATTCAACATAAATGATAAAGACACTCAACTACAAGTTTCAAAGCAGTGAAGAATTCATAAATTTTGCCACATTTGAATGGATCTAACTTTTATGTCAAGCGTATGATAAAAAAAGGTAAAGTGAGAGAATTTGTAGAGTACGGTGCTTCCAAATTTATATCCTTTCTCCATTAGATTTAATTTTACATGTATGTATTTTTACAAATTTTCTTTCTACAACTTGGTTATTGCATTTTTTCTAAGGTATTTTCTTGGACAAGTCTTGGTGTCGTGGAACTATCTTTATTATGGCTCTCTAAATTTTAATTGTGGTTGATTTCTTTGTAGTCCTGGATTTGCACTTTTCAGAATTGTAATCCTAAGCTTTTCACCCTGCAAAACTTGATTGACCTTTCTCAAGATGATACCAAGTTTCTATGTCCCTTGAGACCCCCTAAGGTATATTCTAAGCACGATGGAGCATTTTTCCTCAACCTAGCAATACAAGGAGCATTGTTTCTCAATCTAGCAACACACATGAGTATTTTTTCTCAAGGCAATGACATAGAGGAGAATTTTTTCTTAATATAGTGATACAAAGGAGCATTATTTCTCAATCCAATGACACAGGGGAGGATTTCCCGCTCTACGAAAGGTATTCTTATGCTTTAAAACCATATTGTTAATGAATATTTTTGGGGGTTTTTAGTCTCCTCTAGGACCTTAAACATTGATGTATTTTAAGTGCGAGTTGGATTGTATGCTTATTATGTTGGTTTGGATTTTTATGCCTTGAATGTTGTGATGGAATCACCACTTCAAGATACTGAGTCTATCATCATAGAACTTGAAATTCCACGGATATGCCACTATATGTAAACCCTTCTTCACAAGAGTGTTAGGTCTACATGTTGAATATTCTACTTATGTAAAAGTGTTGGTAATGAATGTCGAATCATATAAAAATTGAGCTCATCTCATGGGTGTCGAGATAGTCATCACATGAATCTGAGTTTTGTCCTTCATACACATTCTAATAGTTCCATTATAAAACAATTTGAGAGAAGGTAAAGATCTTGTCCCGAAAGTTACATTCACTATAGTCATAAAGACACCACACCCATTACATCATGAAGATATTATAGGTGTGCCAAGATTTTTATTGAGAGACCAAACATGTTTTTCACCTCTAAGTGACATAATATATGCTTAGACAGTCATTATACACTAAGAGATCAAATGGATGTTTAATATATTGCCACATCATCCTAAAGAACATATGTTTGTTGAGAATGTCATGTAATACAAATTCTATAATATTTTTGAAGTTTTTTGTCAATATGTCAAGACATATATGTCTAGGTCCATTCATACTTTTCAGACATATATATTAGATTTGTCTCCAAATAACCACTGAGATAATCACCATAGGAACCTGAATTTTGTTTACTTGAATGCTAGAAACTGAGGCATCTAAATCCACAAATTTAATCTGTTATTTGAATGTTAGAGGCATGAAATCATATTTACAAAATATAGGATGATATTAATTGCTTTTGAGCATAGGATCTGTATCTAGAAGAAATGAAGTAGAAAAGTGTGTAGGCACTTACAGGATACTACAATATATTGCTTTAAATGATGCTTAAAGGCTTCATTTGATTATATCAAATGCAATTTGTTGGTGTAAGGATTTGATTTACATAATTCACAATGATAAAACAACGACCAGATCTACCCATTCAACATAAATGATAAAGACACTCAACTACAAGTTTCAAAGCAGTGAATAATTTAGAAATTTTGCCACATTTGAATGGATCTGAATTTTATGTCAAGCGTATGATAAAAGAAGCTAAAATGAAAGAATTTGTAGAGTACGGTGCTTCCAAATTTATATCCTTTCTCCATTAGGTTTAATTTTACATGTATGTATTTTTTACAAATTTTCTTTGTACAACTTGGTTATTGCATTTTTTCTGAGGTATTGCCTTGGACAAGTCTTGGTGTCATGGCACTATCTTTATTATGGCTCTCTGGATTTTATTTGTGGTTGATTTCTTTGCAGTCTTGGATTTAAATTTTTCAGAATTGTAATCTTAAACTTTTCTACATTGGTTCACTTATGTTTTTTCTAAAGAAATTACGTGCTTAGATCAAGGTCCATGCCATTATTTAAACCAGTAGCTCAGTTAGAGTTGATAAGAGTTTGATATTGTGTTAATGAGGAAGCCATGACATTGATTTGTGTATTGACACCTATACCCTGGACCCACATCGTTACGTGGTATGGTATGGGACCAAGTTTAAATGAGAATTGGATCTCCTTAGAAACCCTAAACAAGTTTGTGTCATTTTCCCTCTTTGACAAAGCCTGCAACTTATTATCGTTTAAATATAACAAGTCTAATGTATTGCAGCAAATTTTTCATGACAAGTTTGGCTTATGGATGAAGAGAGATCTAGGAGAAAAATTCTCCTATGGGGTCACCCACTTTTGATGGGTAACACACTTTAAATAGAATTAAAATATTTTACGCTTTTAAAATTCTGTTTATATATGTAGATTTATAGATCATATTTTTGAAGCCAAAATAATGTGCTACTGTACATGCTATCAATGGAGAATACATTGCATGGTTTCAAAATGCAATTGGAAGTTTCAGAAGTGAAAGTGACTTGTCCTTCTTTTGTTTTTGCAATAGTTATTTGTATGCTTATTATGTGCTTTTCAATGTTCTTATGGTTGTGATTTTTCATGATATAGTGACTATATTTACTGAGAGTTCAAACTTCATATTGATTAAAATACTACCCAGACCTGAAACCACAAGCAACCGCAGATTCATTTTCACACCTCTGTTAGGTGATAACAAATCCCAAGCAATGTAATATTTAATACTAAGTTTGTTTGATTCTTTTTCTGTAAGAATAAATTTACAAGTTCTTGCATCCCCTCTTTATTTATGAACATTGTCATAGTTCATGATCCTCCCTTTTGATCTTGTTTATATTGAGTGTTTTTTATTTATATTGCATATATTAGGCATTTGACATAGATAACAGGTTATTCTAGCTGAAATGTCTCTTTTCTTTCCAAGAAATGTAAATCTGGTAAGTTCATGGGGATGAAAAATTTGCAGTTTTGTATAATAACTGAGAATATGAGTACTTTACCAATAAATTATTTAAGTAACCTTTTAAGCTTGTGACTTCTTAGTAGATGGTAACTGGAATGCACTTTCATATGATAGGTGTTTCAACATATTGAAGAATTTGTAACATGGATATAATCATCAAAAGAGGGACAAGACAAAACATTGTCTCAAGTAGGAAGCGGTGAGTTGAAAACTCTTTAAGGATGATGGCGTTAGGAATTGGCTACTTGCATTGAAAAATGCGACAAAGGAGGATGATCTATACTCTCTTTTTAGAAGACCAATTAAACTCTAGTAAACTAGGTACTCAAACCTTGGAACCATTTAGAAACTTGGATTGGGCCAAGAGTGTGCATGAGTGAAATCTTGGTATATATGTCTTGAAGAGTATTTGAGAAACACTACCTCTCAAGAAGTGCCAAGGACCCATAGCCCTTGTTGAGCTAGGGCTGAAGTGCATGTTGCAAACTAAAGTGAGGTCTTGTGAATAGTACCCCTAGATAAGTATATGAGTTTGTTATCTCGATCTCCTCTCCTTTGAGAAAGAAATGGTGATTAGGGAGAATTTTATTCAACACATTGAAGATGATGAATTTGGTTTTTACCTAGGTTGACAGTCAACTAATGAAGATCACATAAAAGGGCCAAGGCATCGAGTTGTCTTTGCAATTTGTCTGGGGATGAGACTAGAAGGGCCACATCATCTGTAAACATCAAAATATAAATTAAGACATGGTGTAGAAGGCAACCATTTCCATCTTGGATGTGCTCATGCAAGGACTCCAACTTGTCAATATAGATCCTAATAGTGTATGAGAGAAGGGGCAACCTTGTTTTACCCCAATGATACTTAGGATAAAATCTGATAGCCCGTGTGTTGGTGCATATATGACCAAGTATTGACTCATATAAAATGCATAATGGTTGAAAAAATGGTTTTTGAGATGCCAATCTCTCTGAGTATGTGGAATAAAGCCTCTACGGGGATAGATTCAAAAGCCTTTTTGAAAGTCTACGAAACAACATTAAAATTTCTAGGAACAATTTTGGGCTTCCTCAATTATGGCTTGGAGTGTAAAGATGTGATTAATAGTCTGGTGCTTAGGTTGGAATCCATCATTCCCTCTAGCTCTATGTTGCATCTTGTAAACCTCCCTAAATAGTTGCAGGTGGAGGGATGTAGCATAGAGCTTCAAGAAGCAAATCACAACAAATAGGTTGAATGGACTGTAAGGTACATCATAAACAGTATGTAGTGGGAGCATGAGTGAAGCTCCTCTAATGAAATATGTAACTTCTAACGTCCAAGAACTAGAGGGTCAAATTATTCATCTAAGATATAAAATGTTACAAAGCTGAGAGTCCAAGAGAAGAAAGGGTCCCTCTCAAGAACTTGAGAATCAGGGGAAATATATTGATTGAAGGTTGCCTGTAGAAAGTGATCAATGTTTGGTGGAGCTATCACCTACTAATTAGGGAGAATAAGGAGAAATTGCTGGCCTCTAAAACTGTATTGCTAGAAGGTGAATCTCTCCTACTATCTGAAGCTCAAGTGAAGAATTCCCTAATGGAGGAATGGATAAATTGGAATAAATGATGTTTTGGAAGATCTAATCTTGTGCATATAGGTTTCTTTTTGTAGAGACCTCGATCAGTGGGAAGGAGGTTTCCTTATGTGATTGTAAAAAGGTCCTGGATAAAGACACTATTGCAAGGGTCTCATGGGTGGAGGTTAGGGGTCTCCTCAAGATCTCATGAATCTGCATACTAAGGTTGCACTGCTCTCTACCTATAAATTATTTCTTATATGTGTGAGGTCTAAAAAGGAGGGAGGTGATTATATTGTTGTGGGTTGATGGGATTTATTTTAAGGCTCCTCCATTTGAGTCTGTTGTGGGTGGCAAAGTTGACAAGTCGAATTGTGCCCCGACTAGATGAATTTACAACATCAAAGCTTCTTTATTCAACATAACATAAAATATATTCTTTCAAGTGATACTATTGTTGAAGTCGTATAAGGAAGCCTTTTTTGCCTGCATATTAGATAAAACCTTTGTACATTGTAAAAATTTGTACAATGCAAAACTTTGTAGTGATATCTAAGGAATAATGTGAGGTGAAGGAAACCTTTGAGATACATCTGATAGTTTTCATATGCAGAGAGTTCTAATAATGCTGTAGAATCTAGATTTGCATGACAATATTTTTGCTAGAGTTTTCTCTTCATGGATTTTGTGTGATGAGTTTATTTAAATTTGAATATTTTGTTGCCTTCATGATCACTCATCAAAATCATCACCACTACTACACATGGGATCATCATCAGGAGCTACATAAACATCATTTGGCTCAGAGTCTGAGGACTCCTCAAACTCCTCTCCAACCTCAATATCAGTGCTAGTAGTAGCATGAGCAACAACACTACACTTAGCATAACTAGAAGAACACGTTTTCCAAACTGCATGAGAACTACTTTCCTCATGAGTCACCATGTTCCATGCTTGGTCTCGGTGGTTCACTTCCTTCAACTCTTGGTTCAACTACCATATCTTCATTGGAACCAACACCCCCAACTCCACTAGACAACGATTCATCATTTTGTACTAGTGATTAACCATTTGGACTAGCGATTCACCATGATTTTACAAGATAATATAATCTTGTGAGAGATTCGCCAAAAACATTATATATACATATTATATTATTAATAAAATCACCTTCCTTTTTTCCTATGTATCACGGGGATTCACCCATTTTTTATACATATAAATTTAGGGGGGTTCTAAAAATTTTCCCTGCAACTTTTATGGAATATTTTATTATATTTGTTGGAGGGAAAAATAATTTGAATTTGGTCAAATCCCTTTATTTGTAAATAATAAATAAATAAATGATTTATTTATTATTTTAAGGATGTGGTTGAGTAATAATTAAATAAATAGTGATTTATTCAATTATTTATAAATGATTTAGTTAAATTTAACAAGGAATATTATTTAAATAATGTTTAAATAATTATTCCTATAAAATAATAAGATAAATACTGATTTATCTCATTACTTTTCCTGTTTTGGGTTAAATATGACCAGGAATATTAATTAAACTGTTGTTTAACTAATTATTCCTCGAGGAAAATCAAACAAATATGGATTTATTCAGTATTTACTCATGGGGTTTCCTGTTTAGACCATAAACAACTTAATAAATTATGGATTACTAAGTTATTTTTCATAGTGAAAGCAATTTTACTTAGGGTAAAATTGGTCTTACATGGTGTACTTTGGTCCATCTAATAGTAACAGGTTAGATGAGAAAAAATGGTGTAACAGTTGGTTAATGGTTGATATAAGAATTATGGTTATATACATGTCTATCATTCTATAGTTTTTGTGGTTACATGCATGATAAATGTTAGTTGTTCAGTGTGGTCATATGCACATACATCAGATTGTCATGCACAAAAGTTAACTTTTTGTTATATGCACTGCAGTCATACACATGATGATGATGGTCATTGCATTAATATCTTGATGTTATATGTACCGTGTTAATATGGATTGGTCTGTGCAGATGGTTATGGTTATGGTATTCATGTATGAGTCAATATACTTGTGATATTATGTCATACAATCTTGACTAATTTGTGCAGATGTGATAGCCTCCCTTGAGATACATTGAGGTACGAGTTTGATTATTTCATCTATTTGGTTTAGATAACATGGTATGTTTACAGGTTGTTTGAATGTTTTATTAATTGCATGATATGAGCATGCGTCTATAATATTGTATGAATAAATGGTCACGTTTTAAGATGGTTGTACTAACATTATATGTGTTGAGACAACTGATATGCACTTGTGTGCAAGTGAGTGCTAGTTGTAGTATTATGCCTAATGATTGTGATTTGACTATTTTTTATGACATGACTATTAGTCTTGGCAAAGGATGATTTCAAATTAATATATATGTTGTGTTGATATTTGGAGCATGTGGCTAACCTGTGTGAAAAATTGCAGGGCAACATTCTTGGTATTAACATGACAAGGTAATAATTGATTTGTTTATATAACTAATGGCTAGGTGATGTGATAGTACACAATAAGATTCAATTGCAGCAAGAAAAAAAAGGTAAAGGAAAGGAATTGGGTGGGAATTCCTTTGGCTATGTTTGGAATTCGTAATTCCAAATGAATGGATGCTTTGCATGAACACAAGAAGTATTCTTAACCTTGATTTCATCTAACATTATGTGGATATGTGTTAGATTTATGAACATGTATTTGATAGGTATAACAATGGTTTTAGTTATGACTATATTTGTTAAGGAATTGGAGACCCTTGAGAGATGATATATGTACATGTCTAGTTACAAGGCCGCTTTGTTGAAACACAAGGTAAGGTAATTGGTATATTTTTATATTTATTTATACACTGACAATATGTGCTTATGGAAGTATGATATAGGGAATTGCATGGAAAAAGAGACTTCCATGAAATATTGAAGAAGTATCAGGTTGAGCTTTCCCTTGGATGCATTGGGAACCAATGGGGATTGGTTCATGGTGTTTGTTGGGAGTTTTGTGCTTTTGGTGCTTTGTGATTTGTTTAAGCTTGATTTGCATTTTTTTTATTTTTTATTTTTATTTTTTATTTTTAATGTCTGGTGCATGGCCATGCCACTTGTTTGTGGTGTCATGTTGTTATTGGGTTTTCATAGTATTCTTATTATTGTTTATTTTTCTTGTATTTTATGTTTTGAGGGTCTTGGGAATTTGTTGGGAAAAGGAAAGTTAATGCAGCTCAAGGAGAGATGAATGAAACCCAACAGGTAATGAAAGAATCATATGAAGCTCAGTGTATGAGTAAAGGTTAGGTGAAGGAAAGAGTATGGAATTCAGTTGGATTGGTTGGGTACATTGGGGTAAATGGATGGTGATAAGACAATCACGAGAAAGGTAACAAGAAAGGTAAGGTAAATGGATTGGAGGTGTTAGATGCCTTGGATATGTTGGGAACTATTGTACTCCATGTCGTGCATGTTGTGCATGGATAAAGGGAGTTCTCTTGACCTTAACCTTATGGTATCTAGTAATTATGTTGTGATTATATTATGATGATGTATATACATGTATATATGTATGTATATATGCCATTATTTGACAGGGTCATCAGGGATCATGATTGTTTTACATTGATGTTTATATGTATACATGTATGTATGTATGTTGTTGTCTGACAAGTCCATCAGAGATCATCATTTTTTTATACTAATGTTTATATGCATATATATGCATGTATGTATGTCGTTGTTTGATAGGGTTTTCAAGGATCATTCTTGTGGAGGAATGATTGCTTATGTAGGTGAATGGCATGAAGAGGTTCCTAGTTTATGAGGAATCAAGTGGGCAGAGTAGCTTTGACAGATTTATGAGGTTAGTATCATGTGGATATGAATTGATATTATGTGATTATATTATGCCTATGTTTATTTTAAGGACAGGGAATGCCGAGGGATACATCAACGTAAGGATAGTAGTGTGATATACAACATATTGGAACAAGCATGAATAGTGGAAAGAAACTAGAAGCAAGCTTACTTGGTAGAGTTAGCGCGGTCTTTGGATGTGCATTAATAATGTTGTATATATGTTGTACATGTTGTATAGCAGTGCTATGTACATATGGTGTTGTGTACATGTTGTATAACGATGCTATATACATATGGTGTTTTGCACGTGTTGTATATGCAATGTTATGTACATATGGTGTTGTGTACACTTTGTATATGCTGTGTTATGTACATATGGTGTTGTGTACATGTATATGCGGTGTTGTGTAGATGTTGGATATGCAGTGTTGTGTAAGTATGGTGTTGTGCGCATGTTGGATATGCGGTGTTGTGTACATATGGTGCTATGTACATGTTGCATATGCAGTGATGTGTACATATGGTGCTATGTACATGTTGTATATGTAGTGTAGTGTACATATGGTGTTGCGTGCATGTTTTACATGTGGTGCTATGTACATGTGATGTTATGTGCATGATTGTGCATGTGGTGTTGTGTACATGTAGTACATGGAGTGTTGTGTGCAGGTGGTGTTGTGTACATGTCGTGCATGTGGTGTTGTGTACATGTGGTGTTGTGCACATGTTATGCAGGTGGTTCTTTGTACATGTGGTGTTGTACACGTTGTGCAGGTGGTGTTGTGTACAGGTGGTATTGTGTACATTTTGTACACATAGTATTGTGTACATGTGGTATTGTGTACATATCGTACAGTTTGTGTTGTATACATGTGGTACTATGTTATGTGTATTGTGTAGTCATTATATTACGACATGTGTATTCATTGTGTTGTACTCTATGTACATATATGTATCTTGTTGTACATCAGGTTTAGGTGTATGTATTGTGTTGTGTTGTACACCGAGTGTAGGTATATGTATTGTATTGTGTTGTACACCAGGTGTAGGAGTACGTGTTATGTTGTACACCGGGCGCAGGTGTATGTGTGGTGTACACTATGTGTATGTCTACATGATTGAAGAGAAGAAAAGGCATTGAGTGCTTTCCAAGTGTAGAAACTGATCTAGTGTGTGTACGAGAAGGATAAAGGCGAAAGCAAAAAACCGATTAGAGGATAAGTATCAACATTTATTTCAAATTTTATCATGCATGTTATCTGTGATTCTGATTCATGATGATTACATGTGATCTTGACTATGATTTATGATGTTACATGTGATCTATGATTTTGATTATGATGGTTGTGTTTTTAGCAAACCAGATGTGATATGCTAATACATGATGATTTGATCAAACAACTAGATTGACTTGTTGTGACAGTAAGTGAACAAAAGTGCAAGTGTATCTTATTGACGAGCTACCAATGAGTATGTTGTGAATTTATTTAAATTCATTTTGAATCTAATGGAATTTATGTGCTTGGTATAGGAAATCATGGAAACGTCTAGTTGGGTGGTTGGATGTAACTGCAAGAATTAGTAGCGACAACAAAAAGGAACCAGAACAGACAACAATATGTTGGTAAAGAACTTTAGAAGTAGGGCCATTGTGAGACATTGGTACCCAATAGTGTCAATTGATTTCCATGAGCATGTTATGACCAGTATCATGGTTTTGAGAGAAGTATATGCCTTGGTTTTTAGACATTCCGATGTGAGGAAACCTTGGAAAGGGATGGATGACCCGGGAAGGGGGATGTCGGGGAACTTGGAAGGTGAGTGAATACACAGAAGGGGATAACCATATTTCCTGAGGGACTGTGTAGAAGAGAAGGGAAGTTTGGGGATGGATTTGCTTTGTTCATTAGAATTTCTAGATGGAATCAGATGCACATTAGGAGTGTGCCATGGAACAATGAGACGATAAATGTTCACTGAGGGAACATGTATTGCAAGATCGTAGTGCTAGACATTGGATGCAAGTTTGAATTTGACAATGGATTCTGGACTTCATGGGAAGGAGGTGAATCCTGGACCTACTTTTGAGGGTGGAGGCGTGAGCCTTTGGATTCCATTGTTTTTGATGCAAGCATCATATCCTTTTATTTTTTGGTTGAAGCAAATGTGAATAAGTTGTATCTATGGTTGTTATTGTAAATATTGTAATGAGTTGTGCTATAAATCTCTAATAAACGATATGATAGTTATGTTTTCAACGTGTTGTTCATTGTAAATACTACACCGAGTTGTGTTATAAACATTCATGGGCAGTATGTTCTTTTCAACGGTATTTCTGGTCATAGGTGTCATAAAATGTCGAGGATGGTGTTCACCCAAGGGGGATGGTTCTGTAATAGCCCTAGTTAAAAATCCATGTAATAAAGTTAATAAAGGAAAAAGTAATCCCAAGGTCATGGGCCATGTATTCCAAGCTAAATGTTGGGCAATACATCCTAGTGGGTGTTCATTTGGTTTATTATGGCTAAGGGGAAATTGGTAAAGGAAATGAAAAAGGCAAAGAAGCATTAAAAGGAATTTATTTATGAAATTAATGGAAATTAGGAGAAAAGGAAGGTCAAAGTTCACAAGTTTCATGTGAGGAGGAATTTGAAGGAAAAATAGAGGAAAATGAAGAAAATAAAACATAAATGATGTTAGAGTGAATTCTAATTGCAAGCGTACGAAAAAAACTCACTTTAGCTGTGCATAAAAAATAACCCTAACATAAAATGTGGCTGTAAATTTCCTTATATATACAGTAGGTGATCAGAATAAATGCTACAAAAATACAGATCTATGCAGTTAAAGACATTAAACAACGAAAATAAACAAGAGTTTCTCTATACATCCAATAGACAAGAAAAGAATTTATAAATAATTTTTTGTATTATGACACATGGGAAGGGAACATAGAAAGATGTTACCAGTCCCCCTCAATGGGATGGGTTCTTGTATGTCTTCAGTGCTTTAGATCCAACATCTCTTTCTCTTGATGGTGCAAAAAACCCAGACAATATAGAACTCAAAGAGAGTTCACAAGAAAAAGTAGAAAAAATATAACAATGATGGAGGATCAAATTCAGACCAAAGTATAGTTCAAAAGATGATAAAAAAGGTAGTGAATGAATGGAAAGCCCCTTCTATTTATAACAAAATATTGAGTTAGTATATATATTCGTGCATAATTAAAATATTATTAACCAAATCTAGATCCAACTTACTTGGAATATTTTATTATTTTTGGTGGAGGGAACAGGAATTTAGAATTGGTTAAATCCCTTTATTTAGAAATAATACATAAATAAATGATTTATTTATTATTTAAAGGAGGAGGTAAAGGAATAATTAAATAAATAATGATTTATTTAATTATTTAAAAATGATTTAGTCAAATTCAACAAGGAATATTATTAAATAATAATTCCTAGAGAATAATAAGATAAATAATAATTTATCTAATTAATTCTCATGTTTTGGGTTAAATATGACCAAGAATATTAATTAAAAAGTGGTTTAGTTAATTATCCCTAGAGGAAAATCAAACAAATAAGGATTTATTTAATTATTCCTCATGGGGTTTCTTGTTTAGACGAGAAATAGTATAATAAACTATGGGTTATTAAAATTTTATCATAGTGAAAGAAATTTTACTATGGTAAAATTGGTCTTACATGGTGTACTTTAGTCCATCTAATAGTAACAGGTTAGATGACTAAAAATTGGTGTAACAAATTGCCCCCCAACGTGCGAGCATTAGGAGATAATCGTATGACCAAAGCATGTTGTAAGAACACAATCATTAGACATCGAAGGGGAGTCAGAGAGAGAGAAATATAAGATGAACTTAAGTGAGAGAGGACAAGACTCTGATTAGGTGAGATTTATAGGTGCAAAAAGTCTCTTTTATGAGTGATTACCTATTCTCAATGAGGCAGGGGAGGCATACCTATGCCCGCCGTGATGAAAAAGTACACATAATAATGGCGCACCCAACAAACATGGGATTGAGCTATAATAATACATGCTGTCATAAACATGGGCCAGATAAAAAACATAATGGATCCCACATACATACTGTGCCTGGGAAAAAAATCAGGACTTACACAATAATATCTGAGTACATGAGATATAATAACAACCAAAGAGGCCCTGTAAAATAGGAAAGGGCTCTCAAAACCTGAATGATACATGCAAACTAAAAAGGTGTTGCAAGCAGCTAAGGGCAGAACCATCAAATCTGCAGAGCTGCATCCAAGGCTGTAGTAAAGAGGCCATCCGGGTATGTGGAGGGCTACCTAAAGGACCACCCCCTCATGAGGTCTGAAACATCTCACACACACCCGAGAATCACTGGTACAATTTGCTGCATCACTGAACCATCAAGTGTACAGATCTTGATCATGCCATAAGGATCTGGAACTGAGAAACAATCAAGTCAAAGGGAAATAAAGTGTCCCTTTTCCTAATTTGAGGCTCCAAACAAGAGTGGAAGATGGAACCAAGGTACACTGCCCTCTAGACCTATCTTCTAGAATGACGAAGCTGATGTCGTCAGAAGGAGGTCCACCATAGGTGAGGCAATAAGGAATCCTCAACTAAGGCATGAGGGATAATAGTAGAGCAAATAATAGATTGACACTAGGGATGATGGTGGAATGGGGGGTATTGAGTAACGGGTTGACGATTTCCCTTGTTAGAGAATAAAGGGCATGAATGACCTGGCAGCTACTGACTCGACCCTAGAGGGGATAGGGGATAGTATGACTGAAGGCCAAAATGTACGACACGAGAGAGGTACAAAGAAATGAAGGATGGAAGACTGTGACAGGAGACAAAAGGAACTCGGTACAGACTCCATGGATGCGATGATGACTCAACTCGGATGATTTAAACAAGGGTGACTTGATGATGCTTCCACACAAAATAGGCCTGGTGGGGACCATAAAAACATGAGTAAAAGATGGTTACTCATGAAGAAAATTGACATGAGCATAGAAAAGTATGAAGGCAAAGTGGCGCCCCAAGTACAAGTGTCGCAAGTGAAGAAATTCGATTTTGAGAAGTGGCAAAGTGACCCTTCTTGGAAAAAAGGCTTCAAGGTGAAGTGTCAAACCACCAAAAATGAAAGGATACCCATTTGAGTGCTTAGTGAGAGCTTTACAATGGTGCTGATGGTTCGTCAAACCGAGCTACGGTTTGGTCATAATTGGTGAAAGAAAAATTTGGGGTTTTTCTTTTAATAAGGCAATTACCCTCCAATTTGATTCATTTGCAAGTGTAGTTGTGGTGAATGTAGAGAGGAGAAAAGGCCCTAAATCTTGCGGTGATCGTAGTGGACAAACCGACCATTGGAATCGAGATCCATTAATTGCAGGTAAGAGGCCTAACCATACTCTTTCAATTCAGTGGATTAAAGTTTCAAATTAGGCACCCAAAGCCCAGGAGAACTCCTCTACTCCTCCTCACGGCCGGGTCACACTTTTTAGGGTCTGTTCTACGACCTGGGTGGAAGGTACTAGGCAGAAAATTACGACCTGTCTTAGGAAATGGCCTAAAAAGTGCAACCTTTTAGAGAAAGGGGTTTCAATGTTGTTTTTGGCTGAGAGCTGGGATTTTATGGTTATGATGCAGTATTTCCTTTCTGTATGCTGAAAAACATGATGGTTTTGTGCAGGTATGACAGAGTTGAGGATCAACTGGAGAGAGAGAGACCTGGATGCATTACTTTTTGAGATCCGAGGGGATCATGTAGTTCGTGCCGCATTGGCAAGGTTTGGGGTCCTGAAATTTGTTGAGAACCCATTGATGAGGGTAGGAGAGCCCTTGCTAGCCCGAATAGTCAGCTATTAGGACCCAGATCATGAGATATTTATAGTGCAGGGGCACTAGATTGAGCTGACAGTTCAAGACATATATTTCCTGACTAGTCTCTCGCCACTGGGGATGGTGGGAAACACACAGCCAGTGTTACCGTGAGGGAAAAACATTATGGAATTTGTAGAGCACCACTGTCGACTGAGTGTACATGTGAAAGGCACACGGATACCGATCAGAGATCTAGAGAGGCTAGAGACTTGTGTTGTGGCCATAATGGTACTATGGATCTTGGGAAATCAGGCACTCCACCACATCATCGGAAGGGTAGATGATGTTGGTTGAGGGTGTATTGAGTGGGACCTAATATGGGTGGGCCCAGATGATGTTGTCGTCATTGAAATTAAAACTGCCACTATGCAACTGATAGGTGAACCATGATTGTGGATACGGTACAGTGATTTTCTCTCTCTTCTTTGAGAAGATCCCTACACTTCGTTCTCGTATACAGATCTAGGATGGGGGCCTGCGAGAGCCTAGAATGCATCGCTGGGCGCAGTTACTGTGTCGAGGAGGAGGTGGGTTAATCGGACGGGTGTTCTGACCTGAGTTTTGTGTGCATTAGGATCATATGCCATTATACATAGGTGACTATCCCTACAGTGGGACGAACTATCATGGGGACCTACACTTGTCACTTCCACCAGGTTGAGCATGGGGGCCAGACGGTAAGTGAAAAATTTATTATCTTTTATGGTGCAATTTAAAGTTTCAGAATATTGTATATGGTACTGATTCATTTACTTTTGGTATGAAAATATAGCACTGGTGAAACTGACTAGGTATATGGGATGAATTGTAGTGTCAAGAGCTACAAAACCTAGTGGATCAAGGGGAATGAAAAATGAGGATGCAGTGGCCATCATGGAGGATGTTTTCCGTAGATGTGAGAAGCTGCTGACCAGTGTTTCTGAGGGTGGTTGGCAGGACCTTGACGACCAGTACATAGAGCCATGTGTTGGTATACCCTCAGAGTTGTGAGGATTCAAGCAATGCATAGCGATGGCCAGACAGGGGATGCATGATCTACGGGCTACAGCAGCCAAGCCATTGGCCTGGGACCCTCTAAATAGTGATTAGATGTAGGAGCATGAGGTGCCCCCAATTTTGGTTTTTTGTAACATGCTATGGGCATGTCATATGTATCAGAGTTATTGGACTCCAACACATTGTATATTTGGACGACACATATTATGGATATGCATCATTTTATGGTTTATGGTTATTGTCTTGTGTTAAATGCGTGTGATAAATTCCAATCTAGAATATTGTTTGCAATTCTATCTACATAGTGATTCTATGATCTAGGTAGATAACTGAATATAATGGTTTCAAATTCACGCATTAAGAACTTCACTCATAAATATCTTCTAAAAAGGACAAGATTATGCACACGATAAACACCATTCAATTGCATGACAAGAAACAAAGAATCTAAATGAACATGAAGGTGAAGGATGTAACGATTAAGGGTATCAGCTAACAAACCTATCATTGCATCATATTTGGCCTGGTTATTGGTGGCAACACCAATGCATATGTCGTTAGAGAGGACAAGCGAATGCAAGGGAGTGAAAATGGCCCACGTTGCTAAGGATAGATTCTGAGAGTAGCGACTTGCACCATTGGCATAGCCGATATATAGTGTGGATGAGGGATCCATCTAAAAGGTTCCACAAGACAACATATGAGATGATGATGAACAATGCTAGCAACCTGAATGCAAGGAAAAAATAAAACAAGCACTGCTAGGGGGAATGATATGGGTAGAATTTCTACACTCCGCACACTAAATATTGGATGGTGTGGGGGAACTGTCTTGGGGAAAACTTGTGCTCATGTCGTGAAAGTCACCATAGACACAAATGGTGCCATTTTTGGTTATGGGATCGATAGATAATGTCAGGGGTGGTAAATGCTTCCATAATTTTGTCATCATAATAGAAGATGGTGTGATTGGTGGAATGATGGCCACATGACACGACAAAGATACTTAAATCATCATTATGAGAAGTGAGGTTCACATGCGCATCGTCATGGAGGGTGATAGAAGAAGAAGTAGATGAAGAATTTACCGATGTTGGCCCAAGGTGATCGCTAAAGGGAGGTAAGGTGAAATAGAAGGGGATGCCCTAGAGGGGTCTTCCACCATGTATCTCATAGATGATGACAGGTAGAGGATAGTCCCCGAAGACTCCATCATCTCAATATCAAGAGGGGGTGTGTTAATGGGAGTGGATGTGTCCTCTGGTTCTTCTGAAGAAAAACTCGCAAGTAAGGGAGAGGAATACTTGTTGTGCTCAGCCTTGAATTGGTGAACCGCTTCCAAGGAGGTGCAGAAATATTTGAGGTGGGGACAGAGGTGAGTATGGTGGCCATGAAAATCACACAATGAACAAGGTTGATTTGTGTGCAAAGTCTTGAGTTCCTTGGCTGAAGATGGTAAAGTAACATGGACTTTTGGGATATCAGACTCAGAAAACGCTTCGTTGACCATGGGTTTGAGACGAGGCAATTTGGGACAATTGTGGGTAGCATGACTGACAACATCACACAAAGCACATCGAGGTGTACACTTTGGAGGCTTAGGAGGAGAAGGTGTTTTCTAGGCAGCCTTGTCCTCAAGTGCCTTTTTGTGGTATTTCCCCCCCTCAGCTGAGGATTTCAGAATAGGAGTAGATTCCTATTCAGGTGGCTGAGGCACAAAAGTGAAGGGAAGGGTCATAGCGATCAGTTGGATTGGGGTCAAAGCAATGTAAGGTTTGAGATGACTAGGTGTGGTATTGGTTGGGGGATCAATGTACCAGACTGGGATCCCCAGGGTTGTGTTGGGAAGGGTCAAGGTAGCCATAATAGGTACTGAAAATACTCCAGAAGGGGGAGCAAGAAATAGTATCTGACCGGAGGGGTAATGGCCAGGCGGAATAGCTCCCATATGATTAAGGCTAGGGGGAACCGTTCCATGAGGAAAAATAGGATCAAGACAACAGTTACAAATGAAGGGCCTTGAGGAGGAGGTCTCGAAGGCTGAGTCGAAGAAATAGGAGTAGGTTGCAAAGGGCTAGGCTGCTGACTAGTCGAACCAGAATGTTTGAGGTCAGACCAAGATGATTGCATCATGCAAAAATTCGACAAGCTAGGGTCAGGGATAAGAGGGGGGAGACCAAGGAATGAATCAAGAAAAGAGGAATATTTATAGACTCCAGATGAGACACTGGTCAAAGTTTTGACTATTTTTTTATTAGCCACCGAAGAAATAATGGACTCTAGAGAGGTCTAAGACTTCGGTTTGTAATATATCAGTTGATCTATAGTGACAATGTTTCCATTTTGAGGAAAGCAAATATTAAGGTGAACTGCAGATGGGATAGAATACATTGTATAAGTATATCTATGACCCAATAGAATGGTCTAAGGGGGCATCAAGGAATTCAATGTCAACACAAACAGTTTTTCCTGAAAGAGTAATAGGAAAATTGTGGAACATGCCAAGGGGCTGGGAAGAGTGGCCATCCCACGCATGGAGGGTGATAGTGGAAGGGGATAACTTGGGAGATCCAAGATTTTCCCAAACAGAAGTGAACATCATGCAGGTGGATCCCCCCTTGTCAATGATACATCAAGAGATGTTGGCATTCCAGATCTTGACAGGTATTTGGAAGGCAATGAACATAGGTAGGGGTGGATGCTTTGACATGTCAACATTGAAGACAATCAAATGATCATCTGAAGGATCCACAACTCCCATGGTAGTTAGTAGAGCTCTACGTTGTGAAGGGCACAACTAGATGACTTTTAGTGTTGACATGGAGGTAGGGTATTGCGCCAAGTCATCTACTATGCTGCATGTGTGGGCGACTTTACTAGAAGCAAAATTTCGACGTAACAGTCCTTTGGGGATATTTGTATTTACCTCTACCTTAGGCTGAGGGATCTATAAAGGACCATTGGGTGGCGAAATTGGCTCTATGGGACATGAGGATTGGGGCTCGGTTGTGAACGTAGTGGGAGGCTTCATGTAATGGCGTGATCGAGTCTGAAGGTTGAGATCAACGATATTGGTCTAGTCAGGTTGCGTCATAAGGATCTGGTAATCAGAGGTACTAGATGGAGGACGTTGAGCGGCCGTCTTACCTTTAGGGGGTTGGGAAGCCACATATCCTTGCTTTGGGAAAGGATTGGTAAACACAACCTGTTGAGTAGGCACAACATCAGGAGGAACCGAAGTAGATGCTTGCTATCCTTGATATGCTACTTGAGCTTCCCACAATTGATGCATCTGAGGTAAAAGGGGAAAATCTGTAGAAATAAGTATACAATAAGCATGCATACATCCATATTCCCCTGATCTCACAATATTTAACTTCTTGCAAAATATAGAATAATTCCACTGTTAATATTTTGCGGAAAATTAATTGCAAACACATGTGAAGCATAAATAAAAACAATCGCACATAACACAATTGTTTAATGGGAAAGCCTGAAGCTGAAAACCCCAACTATCATATATTATGTATCATGGAGATCATGTAACAATCTCATACAAATATTAGTACATCAAGCTCTCAGTACAATCAATCGTCACACACTAATCAGAATAAATCTGCAAATCCATGCACCGATTTATTACCACCTGCTAGCCTGACTCCACTACGCAATCCCTGATGAAGAATAGCTCTGAATGAATTTGAATTACCCTTGCCTTGACTGTGCAATCCTCATTGGAAACTCCAATGTGTGTGTGGTGCAATTAACGCATCACTATAGTCACAACAGATAGTCCATCTTGCCCTTTCACCTATCTCTTCACTGGGTCTCCACTGGAACTGACATGCACTATAGTTAAATGCTGTATTGTTTAGTTGATTAATGAGTTATTATTTGTGAATTAATTAACTAATTAGTTCACTCCACTCTCACTAGTGTATCATTCAGTTAGACTAGATACAACTAGCTCAACTAATTTTAACTCCATTAACTGAGTTAAACTGAATAACAACTCCATGAACTACTCTTCCAACTCTGTCATAACTTTTCCACTTCAGTTCTAATTGAGTCCTCCATGCATGAACCATTAGTAAACCTTAGGAATTGCGTAATTAATTCAGCCCACTGATTTGACAAATCTGTGCATTGAAAATAAGTGCTCAAAGAGAATAAGCTGCTGTTTATTGTTGGATTATTATTAAGAGCTAATAATAATCGACACCTCTATTTTTAGATCGAAAATATATAAATAGAATTCGCATAATATTCTAAAAACAGAATTTCATATATTTTTCCAACTTGATCAACCATCCACAAATAGCATCCTACAACTTCTGAAATATGATCACCATGTCTAAAAATATACATAGTCTACAAATAGACTTGCGCCAAAAATAGCCTGCGGGCCCACTTAGTGAAGGCGACTCTTTTCACTAAGCTCGTCATCTTGTTGAATCTCAACACTCCCTCTCAACAAGATAGGGATTATCATTCACCCTGATCTTTCCTCTATGGTATTCGAATTTTCTCCTGGTGAGCACCTTTGTCATAATATTTGTGTTCTGATCCTCCGTAGGAATGTACTGAAGCAACATGATCTTCCGCTACACACAATTTGTGATATGATGATATCGGATATCAATATGTTTAGACCTATCATGAAACAAAATATTAATCAAGATTTTAATGCAACTTTGATTATCACAACATATCACTGTAGGATCTAAATATGAACCAAAAAAACCAACCAGGATCTTCCTCATCTAGATAGCCTCACATGCAACTTGACTTGCTGCCATGTATTCTACTTTCACTGAACTGAGTGCCATGGATCTTTGTTTCTTGCTGTACCAAGAAACTGCTGTGGATCTGATACTGAAAATCCCTCCTGATGTGCTCTTTATGTCTGTTGTGCTGCCTACCCAATCTGCATCCGTGAAGCCATGAAAATTCACCTCATCCGTCTGTCTGTACCATAAGCCATACTCAGATGTGCCCTTGAGATACGTTAGGACATGCTTGCTTGCCTTCCAAAAGAGCTTGGTCTTGTATTAACTAAATACATGAGCGAACCCACCAACTATCGATAAAAAGTGACATCCACTACCTTTTCCGATGTAGCATTCTCTTTCCTCCAATTTATTGGAAGAGGAGTATCCATGGGCTTGCAGTCCTCCATGTGAAACTTACCAAGTATCTCCCGAGCATACTTTCCTTGAGACACAAACTATTCACCTTCTCGCTGCCATATTTCCAATCCAAGGAAATAATGAAGGAGGCCCAAATCCTTCGTCTCGAACTCCTTTGAAAGATCTTCCTTACGTGAGTGTATCAACTGCTCATCACCCATTAGTATTAAATCATAAACATAAAGAACAATGATTAAAAGCTTACACTCCACCACAATTTGGTACAGGTTTGCATCTACCTCACTCTTGGTGAAGCCAAGTCTAGTGAAATAGTTGTTGATCCATGTGTACCAAGCACGTGGTGCTTGCTTCAGCCCATACAACGCTCTTTTGAGTCTGCACACATGTGACTCGCTACCGAAGATCTCAAATCCTTCAGGCTGCTCAATGTACACCTCCTCCTCAATGATCCCATTAAGGAACATAGTCTTCACATCCATCTGATGAATGTGCCAACCCATCTACGCTGAGAGAGCAAGGATGGTCCTTATGGAAGAATACCGTGTGACAGGTGCAACGGTTTCTTTATAATCAATCCCCTCGATCTATGAGAAGCCCTGGGAAACAAATCTTGCCTTAGACTTCTCAACGCTCCCATCAGCATCTTGCTTTACCTTGTAGATCCATCTTGATCCTACAACTGATTTTCCCATCGGCCTTGGAACAATCTCCCAAGCACTAATTCTGACAATGGAGTCATACTCCTCCACCATGGCATCTACCCATGTGGGGTCCTGCACTGCTTCTTCAAAATAAGATGGTTCTGTCACGATACACTTTCTCATCAGAGCCATGTATCTAGTAAATCGGTCAGGTGACTGTCTCTGTTTGCGCTGTGATGTAGGGACTCCTACATTCTATACCGCATCAAGCTTCAGTCTCTCAGCTTCTGTGGTTTGCTTTCTACCTTGTCTGATGTTTGGTTCTGCATGAGTGGACTCCTCCACTCCATGAATCTCCTCTTGTGGCTGATCCACATCCGGAGGCTCATCTTTTAGAATAAGAAGTTCCTTCACTACATGAAAATCTAGCTCCCTCTCAAGCATAGCTTGTGCAACACCCATGATTGTTATATTATTCCTCTTCGTGACCCCATTCTACTGTTGGTTATGAGGCGCTATGAGTTATCTTCGAATTCATTCTTTGCTACAAAAGTCTTTGAATTCACCCAAGATGTATTCGCCACCATTATCGCTTCGTAGAGCTTTCACTTGATTCCTGGACTCCTTCTCCACCAATGCTTTAAACTCACAGAAATTTGAGAATTTTTTTCTCTTCTTCTGCATGAAGAAGATCCAACATCTATGAGAATAGTCATCAAAAAATATAACATAATACCTATGTTTTGCTGTTGAAGCAACCGAGAAAGGTCCACACACGTTTGCGTGAATTCTCTTAAGGATAACCGAAGCACGGTTCTCCTTCTTATGAAAGGTGGTCTTCAAAAAATTACCCGTAGTACATCCCTTGCACTGATCTCACTGCACAAGAGTACCCTTGGGAAGTCTAGTAGAAATCTGCTACAAAATATTCAAAGCAGCATGGTGAATATGGCCCAATATCCTGTGCCATAATTCACCCTCATCCCGGCTTGCCACTTCTTCTGTTTTGCCCATCATTACAGTGCAGCCATCTACCTCCAGCTTGTAGAGATTATTAGCTCAAATCCCTATCTTCTTGGTTTGACCTGTTGTTTTATGTCAAAGTAAGGCTTTTCCCTCACTGAAAACAACATCATAACCTTTGTCTTCCAACATTGCGGCCGAGACCAAGTTCTTCTTCAGACTTGGAACATGCATAGCATCCTTCAACAAGAATGAATTACCGAACTCCCTCTCAAAGGTAATGATCCCACTGCTGGTAGCACTGTATCAACCATCGTCACCCATCTCTATATGCATCTAGAGGTCCTTCTCCTCCAAGTCACTAAGCAACTCCTTGTCTCCCGTCATATGGAAAGACGCACCACTATCAAGATACCACACTGATCCCATATAGCTTGAAACCAAGCATGCGATCAAAGAGAAATCAAGTTCAAATTACGAGGCTAAGGTCTCTCCAATTATAGCTCCAAAAACCTTCTTTTTCTTCTTCTTCTATGCGTAGTTAGTGGCGAAATGCCCATGTTCGTGACAATGCAAACACTTCACTTTGGACAAATCCTGATTCTTGCCTTTAGCTTTAGATTTGGAAGGAAATTTTTGCCCCTTCCCTTTCCTTGCTTTGGCAGCCAATGCACAATTCTCTTCAACTTCATTCTTTGATGAAAAGCCATCCTTGGTACCCCGCCTTATCTCCTCATGCACAAGATCCGACCAAAGTCGCTCCCATCCTGGCAGTTTCTCCCATCCATTGACAGAGTCTTCGTAGCTATGCCAGCTCTTTGGAAGCGCAAGGAGAGCCAAGCTCACCAAGTCTTCATCATCAACAGTAACCCCCACACTTCCCAACTCATCCCTACAGTGGACAAACTTCATGAGATATTTTGGAATACTGTCGCCCTTCTCCATTTTTATTTTTCTAAGCTTGTCTTTCAGCACCAACTTCCTCTAGTCGCTACTGCTTTGGAAAAAATCTGTCAAAGCCTTCACCATTAAGAATGGAGTGGCTTTCCCATGAAGGCTGGACACAATATGGTCCTTCACACCTTCCAATAGAATTATTCTTGTCTTTGCTATCGTCTTTTTCCATGCGTCAAGTAATGCAGCATCTCTAGATCCTAACTTAGGAACATCGCTATCGATGAACTCCTTCAGTCCATTATCCTCTAGCACTGCCTCCTTCCTATCCTTCCAGGCTAAGTAATTCAAGCTCCCATCAAGGGCATACTCCAATCGCAACCCATTGAAATACATTTCAATGTATACTCAACTTCTGCACCAAGAATCTTCTGTAGCAAATTCGAATTGTCCACCAGCACAAAATCACCAATTCTTCACAATTGCAATCTTCAAGAATTAACAATGCTTTGATACCATGTAGAAATTAGTATAAATTAAGCATGCATACATCCAGATTCCCCTGATCTCACAATATTGAACTTCTTGCAAAATACAGCATCATTCCACTGTTAATCTTTTGCTGAAAAATTAATTGCACACACATGTGAAGCATAAATAAAAACAATCGCACATAACAAAGTTGTTTAGCGGGAAAGCCTGAAGCTGAAAACCCCAACTATCATATATTATGCATCATGGAGATCAATATAACAATCTCATACAAATATTAGTACATCAAGCTCTCGATCTGATCGTCGTCACACACTAATCGGAAAGAATGCGCAAATCCATGCACGATTTCTTACCACCTTCTTTGCCTCCTTTGCCACAATCCCCTTTCCCCTCTTGAAGAATAGCTACGAGTGAATTCAGATTACCCTTTCCTTGTGCAATCATTATCATTTGAAACTCGAATGTGTGGGTGTGTGGTGTGATCAGCCATAAATATAGTGCGCAGAGGATAGTCCATATTGCTACTATCTCTCCAGCAGGAGGTTTGGGGTCCGACATACTATAGTTACGGACGGCTATATTGTTTAGTTGATTAATGAGATATTAGTTGTGAATTAATTAGTTAATTAATTCACTCAACTCTCACTAGTGTATCATTCAATTATATTAGATACAACTAGCTCAATAGAGTCTAACTGAGTTAAACTGAATACAACTCCATGAACTACTCTTCCAACTCTATCATAACTTTGCCACTTCAGTTCTAACTGAGTCCTCCATGCATGAACCACCAGTAAACCCTAGGAATTGCGTAATTCCTTCAGCCCACTGATTTTCCAAATCTATGCACTGAAATTAAGTGCTCCAAGAGAATAAGTTGTTGTTTATTGTCAGATTATTATTAAGAGCTAATAATAATCAACACTTCTATTTTTAGATCGACGATCTATAAATAGACTTCACCCAATATTCTAAAAATAGAATTTCATCTATTTTTCCAACTTGATCAACCATCCACAAATAGCATCTTGCAACTTCTAAAATATGATCACCATGTCTAAAAATAGACATAGTCTAAAAATAGACTTGCGCCAAAAATAGCCTGCGGGCCCACTTAGTGAAGGCGACTCTTTTCACTAAGCTCATCATCTTTTTGAATCTCAACACAATCATGGGTATAGTGACCATGGACACCGCAACAAGAACAAGGCTTATTCTTTTGAAGAGGCTTGTTCTGCTTGGGCTGATCACCCTGTTGCTGAGTTGTAGTGTTAGCTGTATTCGCTTGGGGATTGTTTCCTTGATTACCTTGAGTAGGTTGGTTTTGGTTGCCTTTCCTCTTATTTTTGAAAGTGGGAGGATTAGTCACACTCTGTTGCGCATACACCTGACCTTGAGGGGGGGGGGGGTGTGGTTGCTGCTGCGGAGCTTGAGAAGGCATGGGAGGCTGAGGTGCTTGTGCTGGAGGAGCTGGAGCACCTGGCTGTAGATACAAATAGTAAGGAGGTTGAGAAACATTGGGGTGAACAGGTTGGGCAATATCAGGCCCTGACATTGGAGGATGCGGTTGGGGAAAGGCATGAGGCATGCCATGCCCTGGATACATGCTGCAGGGAGGGGGAAAAGTGTTAGAGGATTTGGCCCCTCCCTGAGGGAAACCATAATCCATAGGAGGATGAGTGTACGAATTTGAAAGGGATCCAATGATACCATCGGAGACATGAGATGCCCCTGATGCATTGGCACCACTAGGTCTAGGGAGATCAGGTAAGACGGTATAAAAATAATGTAATATTCCAAATTTTCCCTAAGACAATTGGAATATTAGAGTTCTTAATCATTTTAATTAATTAAGTAAATAAAAGGGTGGAGGGACCCATAATCCTCAAAGATGAATAACATCCACCTTTGATGTGTGAATATGGATTAATTACACCTAGATCTACATAATGAAGTACTGGAGCAGTTCTTAATGATAGAGGAGTGGATAACATGTCTCATTTATGAGATAGATCATGGAGGTTGAAGAAATCAAGTAAGATCATGGAGGAAATCAAATGCAAGATCATAGAGCATTCATGATGAGATGATGGAGGAAGTGGTGCATTTAATGCATACGTGATGAAAAGGGTGATCATTACATGCAAACATGATGGAGGACATGGAGAGACAATGTAGTCAATCATGGAGAATTATGTCCACATGTACAACGAAGTATAGAGGTGGGTGAGGGCCTGGGAAGGCTCACTTTGCATATAAGGAAGGTGAAGGCAGAATGGAGGGTAGTCTTTTGATTATTCATTATTTGATTAGTTTAAATATAGATCTGTCTTAGGACATTTCTATGCATGCTTATGCTATTTAGCTAAGTCTGTAGTGCTGTTTAGCACAGGGTGTTCCCGAGCGATAATCCCACCCTTACCCACGGGGGACTTCGAGTACCTACTCTAGGAAGGTATTCTGAGCTGCTATTCATCATCAGGCATTGGTTCCACACTGTTCATACTCTCTGCAGAACACATACATTCATAAATTAGGCATTTCTAAAGAAGGGTTTGAGAGGAGGAGGTTGTCTTTAGTATTTCAGCTGAGGAACTGGTGAAGGATTATTCCTTTCACCTTGTACTTCAATATCAGTCTTCCGGGAGCCTCATTTCAGATCTAGCATCATGCCAAACATTATTCACCTCCATGTAGCAACAGTTACATCAAGGATTGTACAGTTCATCATTGCAGGTCTAGAGGAGGAAGGAAGTTTCTAGTACTTCCGCTAGGAATCTTGTGAGGGACCATTCCCTCACCTTGCCATCATTGTTTCCATCAGCCTGGAGCTTATTTTCAGTATATATCAGTAGGCTTGAGCATCTCCCTCCTAGAAAGTGCAGTTATTCCATTTGCTGCATATTCCAATAACTGCACTAGAAGAGGAGGAAGAAGAAGCTATATCTCAAGCTTCCAGCTTGGAGATCTGAAGAAGGGATCAACCCTTAAAGCTCAGATATATTTGTATCATATTTTGTAGCCATATTTTTATCAGATCTAGATTTAGATCTGCATAACCCAACAGTCAAGGGATCAAACCCTAGGAGGGTAAATTTCTGATCTTGTTAGATTTGGAATACCTTTCTAGGTTATCTTGGGTTTCCATCATAGTGCCCAGATCTAGAATCTGGGCATCATCAAAGCTCCAGATCACCCTAGATATACACATTACCTTTCAACCAATAGTCATATGTATATCATCTATAGAAGGGACAATGCTATATTTTCTCTAGCAGCTCTCTAGTTAGGCGGTGCCTCCTTAGAGGGGATTCCAGGGTCATTCTAGGCCACTTGTTTGGCTTGAGTGCATTAGTTTTGAAAACTGTTGTAATTATAATCCATATCTAATGAATAAAATGACTCACCTATTATGTATATTATATGATTGTTAATATTTTATGTGTACTTGCTATGTATTCAAATATTGTGTTTGTGTATCAATGCATTATTCCATTTGGGGATATTATAGTGGTCTAGAGCATGATCTTTGGATCATCTTGTGGACATTATTGACATCATAAGAAAAATAGATAGTAGAGATCTACTATGGAGGGATTAATTTTTTCCACATATCTCTTTAGAACTATGAAAGATCTCTCCAAGGAGATCAATGAAATGAGGAGAGAGGCAAAGAGAAACCTCTAGAAGGTTTCAGAGTGAGGAAGGTCTCAACACTTCTTATTAGTAGCAAAGCAGACCGAAGATGCATAAAGCACCACAAAGATCTACTATGCCCACTTTCTTTGAATAAGGTGAATGGTATAGAGATGAAGATAGAAGAAGCATGGAGCCCGAAACTCATGAGACTCTAAGCCTATATCTTGAAGAGTACAAAGCATAGTCTAGAGCATTCAAGGAGAATCTAACTCTCCAGAAGTTTTTTAAACTCAAAGAAGAAAAAAAGTCTTATAGTAGCAACAAAAGAAAGAGGCACAATAGATTCTATTTGCCTACATTTTATGGATCTTCCTCAAGCACTACCAAGGCTTAGAGGAATGAGTTAGATACATCCTTTTGGCGACATCCTATAGCTAAAAGAGAGGTTGTTCATATTGCAACACTTCATCTTCTAGGTGAGGAAAATTAATGGTGGTTTGGTCACATGGAGCATGCTAAGGCGACTAAGTATTCATATTTCTTCATAAGGTTAGGAAAGGAATTTGATAGAATAAAATAAGAGACGCCCCACAAAGATTCACTACATTCACCACCAGCTGCAGAAGTACTCACATTAGGAGGTAAGACACTTGCATCTCTGCAAAGTAGTCTTAGACTCTTGACATATAGAGTCCCATGCATTATTCAAAAGATGCATGAAGAAGAGGAGAAAGTTTCCAGCATTGGTACACTTATAGAAGAGCAACCATCACTCTTACTAGTAGTTGGAAATACCATTGCACTGGTTGAAGAAACTCTTGTAACCTTGCAAGATCTTTCTGAGTATCAGTTGATCCAAGATATGCATCCAATTTCATCTCATATTGTTTCAATACCTCATATTGAAACTTGTGAGAACATGCAATCAGGGCCATTGCATGACCAAGGATTACAAAAATATGATGATTTGAATTAGCAACATATCACTGCACACAGGACCCTTGATTTGATCAAGGAGGAGATGAAGAGCTATCCAAGTTCATCATTGTTGAGCTACATTCAACCCTTTGAGTTGAAATGTGGAGTTTTAGAAGATGGGATGAGCATGATCCTATTCAGTACAATGTTGGGAGACGAGTTTTGCATTATTCCAAGCCATGAGACAATAGATGCACCAAAATGGAGATAAATGACGCTATCTATGAGCAGTAGTGATGAGAAGAGGACCCATTACTTATGGGAGCAATCCAAGGGCAACTTCAGTCATGAAGCAATGGAGAAAAATATGATAGATGGTAGACATATTGAGATGGGTAATCTTTTCCCCTTTCAATATGACTCTTTCTCAATGAGCCTCTCATAACTCAAAGAGAAACTTCTACCTGCAACAGATCCAAAACCTTATTGGTTTTGGGGGGCCATTGATGAGAAGAGGATCTCATGGAGAGATATCATGTGAGGCGCACTTTAACATATCATGGAGTGAAAATTTCTTCATTAGTTTGAGGAGGATGGTATTCTACAATGCAAGGATACCATGTTTATGCAAACATCATTCATCATCCACCTTGGGATGAGTGGGTGAGGATGATAAGAAAAGGGTTGCATGACCACTTGCATATTTATGACATAAACCAACAAGAAGCTTGGCTACACTGGTTTCTCTTAGGTGAGTATGGTTACTACCCAAAAGCTCCTATTTATTTGACCCAAGCCTTTTATAACACTCATGTAATGAAGAAGGAGGCATGGATACACTGGCTGCTCTAGGGTGAGTATGGTTACCACCCAATAGTTCATATTTTTGTGATTCATGCCTTGCACATCACTGGAAGAATGCAAAAGAAGAAGGCATGGTTACGTTGGTTGTTGTTGAGAGATTTTTTCCATCACATGAAATATCCATTGTCTATGTGAGTTGTATTGTGTAGAACTTGGCATGGTACTCTCATGATGTGTAATGATGGTTTTTTTTTGTATTGGGTTGATGTGACATTATACATGTCTATTAGTATGTTTTCACCCCATGATGCACGTGAGAAGGTGAAGAGGTAGCAAGATCTCTTGTTTCTTTGGTTGCTTTTGGGAGAGTTTGGCTTGACCATCTTGCATAAAAAGGATGGAGGATGGAAGCAAGAGGCCTTAATTTAGTGGTTACTATTGGGAGAATATGGTTTGACATATTTGTCTACCCATATGTCTCTACTTCTTCTTTTGCACAATGTTGGGATGATGCTTGGATCCAACAAGGCAAACATGGCTAAGGATGGATGCATGAAGAGCCTCTTTCTACTTCATGTAGCATGGGAAGGAGGTATACTTTGTGAGTTGGAACTTTATTTTTGTGGAAGGAACCACCTATGTTTATGTATGTCATGTATTGTGGAGGATGTTGGACAACTTATGCTTGTCACTTGGAGCTTCATGATTGAGGAGGGACATCTATCTACACAGTTAGAGATCACTCTAGACATTCTAGAGAGGTAAATTTGGTGCTAGGCGTGCATAACTCATTGTAGCAAATGGAGATAAATTCCTTGTGTGGATGCCATTTGGAGGGGGACAGATTGCTCTAGCATCTACTTTTGCAGTTTCTTGAGGACAACCAACATTTTGGCAGGGAGGATTGTAATATTCCAAATTTTCCCTAAGACAATTGGAATATTAGAGTTCTTAATAATTTTAATTAATTAAGTAAATAAAAGGGTGGAGGGACCCATAATCCTCAAAGATGAATAAGATCCACTTTTGATGTGTGAATGTGGATTAATTAGACCTAGATCTACATAATGGAGTAGTGGAGTAGTTCTTAATGATAGAGGAGTGGAGAACATGTCTCATTTATGAGATAGATCATGGAGGTTGAATCAGTCAAGTAATATCATGGAGGAAATCAAATGTAAGATCATAGATAATTCATGATGAGATGATGTAGGAAGTGGTGCATTTAATGCACACATGATGGAGAGGGTGATCATTACATGCATAAATGATGGAGGACATGGAGAGACAACGCAGTCAATCATGGAGACTTATGTCCACATTAACAACGTAGTTTAGAGGTGGGCTAGGGCTTGGGAAGGCTCACTTTGCATATAAGGAAGGTGAAAGTGGAATGGAGGGGAGGCTTTTGATTATTCATTATTTGATCTATTTAGATCTAGATCTGTCTTAGGACATTTATATGCACGCTTATATTGTTTAACTAAGTTTGTAGTGCTGCTTAGCATAGGGTGTTCTCGAGCGGGAATCCCACCCTTACCCATAGGGGACTTCGAGTGCCTAATCTAGGAAGGTATTCTCAATTTATATTCATCATCAAGAAGGCTTTGAGAGGAGGAGGTTGTCTTCAATATTTCAGCTGAGGAACTAGTGAAGGATTCTTCCTTTCACCTTGTACTTAAATATCAATCTTCCGAGAGCCTCATTTCAGATCTAGAATCAGGACAAACATTATTCACCTCCATGAAACAAAAATATAATCAAGGATTGCGCAGTTCATCATTGCAGATCTAGAGGAGGAAGGAAGTTTCTAGCACTTCTGCTAGGAATCATATGAGGGACCATTCCCTCACCTTGCCATGATTGTTTCCATTAGCTTGGAGCTTATTTTCAAGATATATAAGTAGGCTTGAGCATCTCCCTCCTAGACAACATATTTATTCCAGTTGCTGCATATTCCAGCAGCTGCATCAGAAGAGGAGGAAGAAGAATCTATATCTCAATCTTCCAGCTTGGAGATCTGATGAAGGGATCAACTGTTCAAGCTTAGATCTGTTTGTATCATATATTGCAGCCATTTTTTGATAAGATCTAGCTTCATATCTGCATAACCTAGTGGTCAAGGGATCAAACCCTAGGAGGGTAAATTTCTGATCTTCTTAGATCTAGAATTCCTTTATGGGTTATCTTGGGTTTCCATCATAGTGCCTAGATCTAGAATCTTGGCATCATCTGAGCTTCAGATCAGCCTAGATCTACGTTTCATTTCAGCCAATAGTCATATGTATATCGTCTGTTGAAGGGACAACATGATATTTTCTCCAGCAGCTCTCCAGTTATGCAGTGCCTCCTTAGAGGGGATTCCAGGGTCATTCTAGGCCACTTGTTTGGCTTGAGTGCATCAATTTTGAACACTGTTGTAATTATAATCCATCTCCAATGAATAAAATGGCTCACCTATTATTTATATTCTATGATTGTTAATATTTTATGTGTACTTGCTGTGTATTCAAATATTGTGTTTGTGTATCAATGCATTATTCCATTTGGGGATATTACACATAACCAGATTGCACGCAGATAAAGTCATATTTCAATGCAACTTGGAGGGCTTCTTCCTTAGTTTGAGGAAAGTGAGACACAACATATTTATCAATAGAGGGAAAAATGGATTTGAGAAACTAGTCCATGTAGACATGGTCTTCGAAAACTGGAGCTTGACATACACTCTTCCTTTTGCGCCATTCTTGAAGATGGTCAGATAGTTGGGTGGCAGAAGTTTGATGGAAAGCGGTAAAAAGTTCGGTACCAGTGTCATAGCAAAGGGGAAGATGGAAGTAGGACAGAAACAACTTTTCAAGGGTCACAAAAGTAGCATGAGAGGCAACGGCCTGGTCGACATACCAATTGGAAGCTTCTCCAGTAACCATACACTAGAATAACCGAACACGGATAGAGTCATCTATGATAGAGTTGGATGAACACCACATGTGGAAAGAACAAACATGGTTGGTAGGATTCTCTCTAGCATTTCATTCAAACTTAGGGATTTATGAAGGAAGCTTGGTTGGCATAGCAGGCCAACCTGGATCATGGTGTGTAGGGTCATTGATCAACTGGCTAAACTCAGGAAGGCTTCGACTTGCCATATAAGGAAGTAAGGGAGTAGCCGAGACCGTTCTTGTTGCGTCTCCACTAGTAGTGGCTCCAACATTAGAGCTGGGGCCACCACCAATGGTATGTCCTACACCATACATGATGAAGGTGATAGGTGGAGGAGAAATGGAGATAGGAACAAAAGGAGAACCTGATGAAACAAAATTAGAGTTGGAATGGGGACTCGACAGAGGACTAACTCGGGTCCTATGTAGTGGAGTAAGTATGCCTGATGGAAACTGAGGATGAAGGCCTTGGAGTCTCCTGGATGAACGCCTTGTGGGCACAATGATGGAAAATATACACGAAACCCAATAATGAAGAGAGGTAAACAAGGGCACGAAGGTGATGATTAATTAATTAATTACAATGTTTTAGTCTTGGCCTGACGGTGTAAACTAGGTGCTCTTCACTTTAGGTGTGTGTGTGTGTGATAAGTGTGTTAATTTTAATTAAGCCCAAAAATTTGTATAGAGAAAAGAAAAAAGATACTATATAACTATAAATAAAATTGAAAGCGATAGTAAATAAAACTGAAAGTGACAATAAAATAAACAACTAAAGATGCATAAATTTAAACCCAAAAAGGAGGGCTTCCCAACAACTAGTCTAAGGGTGGAAAAAATATTCTCAAAACACACAATATGGCCAATATATCTAAGGTCAAGAGGGATAGGATCTAAAGGTCGGACCTGCTGAAAAGAGGTACAAAAAACAACAAAAAACCAAAGGGAAAAATGCTAAAAAATAGGTGGCGAAAGGATACAACCTAAAGGGAAAATTAGGGGACCCTAAAGGGAGGAACAAAAAAAAATAAACAGAGGTGTTCTGGATGGACAAATAACCAATCTGAAATGGATCTGAAAAGATAGGTTCAAATATGAAAATATAGATGAAAAACATTGAAATCTCAGAAGACCTACTTCAGCTAAACTCCTCCTAAAAAGGTAGAAGCGTATTGAAGTCCCAAGGGGATTGGTTCCTAATTCGATGAGTAAAACTAAGGAAGTACAAGTCCTAGACGAGAAAATATGGAGGTCAGAGAACCCTGAACAGTGCCCCAGACAAATTTTGAAAAATAATAGAAAAATCCTGCAAAAAAGTTGAGGTCGTAGGTACTGACCTGTTTTCTGCTGAGGTCACAATTTTTGGGCAATTTTCTGCTACTTGAGAGTTGAGGTCATAGGTTTTTGCCTGAGAAGTGTGACCTACACTTCCAGCTGTCTCGGTGGCAGGTTTCAGAAAATTTTTTTCGTATCTGTTGTGGTTGATACTTGTTACCTACGCAAATGGCCTAGAAACACACGGAAGTTAGAATTTTTACTGTTTTAGGGGAAAAAAGGTTAAAAAAAACATCAAGGAATGAAAAATAAGAAGCTGAAGAAAAAACCTAGTGGTTGAAGCAGCTGATCATGCAGGGATATGAAAAACGACATTGGTTGTAATTAAAAACCCTTGTGGAGTCGCCAATTGTTAGAGTGAATTCTAATCGCAAGCGTATGAAAAAATATCACTTTAGCTATGCATAACAAACAACTCTAACATCAAATGTGGCTATAAATTTCCTTAGATCTACAGTAAGTGATTAGAATAAATGCTACAAAAATCTAGATCTATGTAGTTAAAGACATTAAGCAACGCAAATAAACAAGAGTTTCTCCACACATCCAATAGATAAGACACGAATTTATAAATAATTTTTTGTATTATGACACCTGGGAAGGGAACACAGAAAGATGTACGTGAAATGAAACTAGACATAGAGAAATTCTCCAATCAATCTGAATGGTTGGAGAACACATTGGTAGAGGTAGAGAAACAAGGTGATACTAGTCAAACTTTGCAGACTCCAGCCCAAGAAGACATGAATGCAAAAAGAAATAGAGAGGAAGGATCATACACTACAGAGACTACATCTGAAACTAAATTTAAATTGAGATACAGTAAAAATCCAAAGGTAACTCTTGCCAATACAGAAGTGGAAACAATAGAGGTGATTGGTACAGAAATAGCAGCAAAGGACAATGTACCTCCTACAATAATTGAAGAATAACAACACCCTACAACTTCAAACACTCAACTTATTCAGAAGGCGCATCGTATTGCAGTTTTCTCATCTAAAAAACCAACATAAAAGGATATGGATATCAAAGAAAGATACAAAGAAATCAAAGCCAGAAATGAAAAAATTAAAAATGAAATATATTCGCAATATCTTAAACAAACTTCTGGCATCGAGAATAGGCTACTTTCAGCCTTTGACTATAATATTAAAAATATGCAGATGACATTACTTCAACCCATAGTTTAAACTCCCAAGTCATCTTCTGATTACAAAAAGATAGATTTTGAAGTCTTGGCCCAGGATATTCATCCTCTAGACCAAATTGAGTTTCATAAGTAGGCAGGGAAGATGATCTATTCTACAATGACCACCAAGGCCATGAGTGTACAAAAGCTGCAAAACACCCCTGCAAATATCAAATTTCAGCTCAAATTGGAAAAATCATCTTCACAGGGAAAAGACAATATAATTAAAGCTTTGGAAGAACTAGTAATTGAAGTAGGATATGATCCTAAAAATATCAAAGTTGCAGATAAATTGATAAAGAATAAAAATGCAGACATTGTTGCATTAAAGAAACAACTAAAGCTGCCCCCTACAGAACATCTTCAAGAAAAGGAAGTATTACAAGAAACAAATCAGAAATATGAGATGATGAATCTGATTCTACATTTGACTGCTCAGATAAAGGAAATGGAGAATGAAATGGTCAAATTGGTCCAGGAGAAAGAAGCCAGTAACATTCCCAGTCACTGTCATTCCTGTAGTCACTACTACTGTATCTTCCACACTAGCAGAATCAATGGCTCCTACAGTCCCCATGGCTACAACATTACCTGTCACTTCATCAACAAATTCAATAACAAAATCTTCAACAACATCAACACATCATTCAGATGAAGCAATCAAGTTAGCAAAAGCTATGCAGGATATGTCTATTCAAACAAATGATATTAACAGACTTAAAGAACAAATTAAAATTCTTGAAGATGAAAAGAAACTTGCTAAGATAATGCATAAGAATGAATAACAAAGAGCAAACAGATTAACTGAGAAGTTTAAAAATTTAGAAAAAGATCTAACATTGAAAGAACCCATGGCTCAAATCAGACAACAACTATGGGCCAATATCATTGAAGCTGTCAATGATATTTGGCCATCCAATAGGTCATTTATGAACTGAAAGACTTAGTAAAAGTAGCAAAAGAAGCTATCCAGAAGATAAAAAAAGAGCTTGGTAAGAAACCTGAAGAATCTCTTGAAATCATAAAGTTTATAAATTCTAAGAACAAGAAAGAGCTAGAAGAGATTGGTATTAATAACATAATAGAAACCATCTTAGAAGTTAGGAAGGTAACTTCTAAAAACAATTTGATGATACAACTAGAGGAGAAATGCCAAAACATGGAGATTTCTATCACAAGGTTTATGATGAAATTTGATGTCCTAAGGTAGAAAGGCCTTCAAAATCCATTAGTTATTCATGACAAACTAATGAAGCAGGATGAATATGACAAGAAAATGAGAGAAGTTACCAAGGATCAGGCCAATCTACCTTCCTCACAAGGTATTCCAACAGGGAAGGTAATATACAAGAATTTGGAGAATTTGTTTTAACTACAACATGAGGTGAAACACATATTTATCAACAACCCCACATTCTCAAAGTATACTGAAGCTGATGAAATTTTAGAAGGATGATGAAGATAAAATTTACAGAAACAAAATTCTGGGAAAAAATGACAAATTTATTGTGAAATCAGGTTGCAGTAAGTAAAAAGCAGTAAAAATAAAACAGAGCATGGTATTTTTATATTTAAAGTTACATTTTTGCAGTTAAAATCGGGATAGTAAACAGTGAAAAAGTATAAGGTTAAAGAGTATCAGGTTAAAGAGCATCAATTCAATGTCAAAGTCTAAAATCAAATCAAGAATTACAAAGCATAGATAAAACTGCCAGCGTAAAGGACCTTTCACTGTCCAGCTGCAACCTTCGTTGAACAACAAAGAGAAAAAAATAACAAAGTGAAGACAACAAACAATAATTTCAATAAAAACAGGGACAAATAACATTAGTTAGAAAGCTATCACTATCTTCTTGCATGAAGATATTTCTTTTCCATGAATAATTCCTAAGTTTTTTTTAGGATATTTTGTAAAGGTTTTTTGTTTAAATACTTCTCATTTAGAAGTATTGAGTGTGGATGAATTGTTGAACATTTCTATAGTTGTACTATTCTAAAACTAAGGGTGATTGTACCAATTTCAAGTCAGCAAACTGGATTAAAGTAATAAAGCATCATATTACAGGATTCATGTGTTGGGCCACTATAGTGAAGTATTTTCACTTGTTTCTTTATCAATTTATTATGTTTTTCATCAATACTTTTATGTTGTTCTAAATCTAAATGATAAATCAGGAATTGTTATTTCAGAATATGTTAAAAGCACTCTGTCTTGAACTGCTTATCATTTACATGTTTTCCACTAATATCTAGACTAAGGAACCCTTAATTTCTCCCTAGTTTTGATTGACCTCTGCCTTTTCACTCATTATCCAGATTTGAGAACCCTTAATTGCTCTCTTACCCTGATTGAAACCATTTTCACCATCAGCCTTAAATATTTGAAGTAACTCAGCTATCTTTCCCTGTAAACATTTCCCTTTAGAACTTGATCCTGATCTGACTGCTTGACACATTGACTCCATTAGCCCAATGGAATATAGACCTACATCTATCCATCTGAATAAGTGATTTCACCACCAAACCAAATCAAATAAAAATCTAAAACCAATTTACCCTACATAACTAGCCTAAAATTAATTAAAATAAACAAACATAAATCATATAGAGAGAGCCCTCTCTGAGCATTAGGAAGGTTAGATCCTAAGGCTTAAAAGTAGTTTTGTGGTTACCTCTAATATTATTTAAACCAAAATAAAAAAATCTAACAAATCTTGAGAATTAGTGGAGTGATAAAATACTGGTGACCATAGTAGGGACTAACCAATCCTCAGTTTTAAAATAAATATTAAAGGAAGTATTTTTACTTATCTTTTCACCTTAAGATTTTTTTGAAGAGTTGTTAGTAATTTTTCCATAAAAAACTGTAATTCTGGCTTCTAGAAGAGTTTACTATTCCAAGTCCAATCCATATCCATAAACTGTTGTGATAGTAGATAATCCTGACAGAATTGTAAAGAAAAGAAAAAAAAGTAGAAAGTTTAGGGAATAAGAATTCATTGATCAAATCACATTCTCTTCCAAATAAATTATCAAGTTTACAAGACATTGAATTTGATTTAAATTTTGAACAATCTCTATTTAGAACTAAATCAGAAAGTGACATACATAATAGTGTAATAGATCTTGATTTCATTTCATTCATTGAAATTAAGAAGGAAACTGCTTCACTAGATTCAAATGAAAATGTCTTAGAATTTTATGATAAACTTGATGCTATAATTGCAACTTTGATTAAGGAAATTGATAAAGCTTATTTACAACATTAAGTTCAATTGACTGCTTTATCTACTTATACCCCTAATCCTTCTACAAGTAATTTAGATACCAGTCTTTTAGAATATGTAGGTTCATCCTCATTTACTACCACTTCATCCATTGTTTCCACCACATTCCATCCGCAAATAGTTTAAGTTCATCCCAGGCTAGTATTTATGCTACATTTTCCAATACTTCATTCTCATTTCCAAGCTTTTCTTCTAGCATCCCAAATACATCTTCTAATATCCCAATCTCATCTAAAAGTGCTTTAAATACATTTGCAAGTACTTCAAGTTCTTCACCAAGTACTTCAAACTTACATCCTAGTCAAGCTAGAATCCAAGCCATGGCTGCTAGATATGCCCCATTGGTTCAAACAAGCCCCTATAAATGCCATGCCCTAAGATTATCAAAGAAAAATCCCTCAATTTGATAGAACCACTCATTACACTACACAACAACATGTTAATAAAATGACAGACTACTTTGAATTGCATGAATTAGATGATGCTGATGTTCAAATGAGACTTTTTGCTCAAACTTTAGCCGGTGATGTTATGAAGTGGTTTAAAGGTTTTCCTACTGGTAGTATAGTTTATTTAACTGCGTTTCATAGGATGTTTCTTAATAGATGGGAGAAAAAGAAGAATCCATTACAATTTTTTTTTGAATTTGAAAACATAAAAAGAGCACCAAATGAAACAGTTCAAGATTATTGTACAAGATATAACAATATTTACAATGCAATCCCTGCTAATCTTAAACCTCCTCCAGACTCTGACCTTATCAAATTCCTTGATGGATTTGATACATATATGGCTTACCGATTGAGAGAGAGAAACCCGTAAACCTTAGAGTAGAGGCAAACTTGTTAGCCAAGAAAGCTAGATTAAGAAATGAAAGAAGAGTGACAATAAAAGAGGAAACATCAACCTCATATTTGAAAATAGTTAATTTAGCAAAAGCATTAGCAAGAATGATGGATAGGTTAGATAACATGGAAAGGAAGCCACAATGGGATAACCAACAACAAGGACCTCAAATTAGAAATCCCAATTTCAGGAAAAACACCAACATGGGTAAATCTAGAGAATCAACACCTGACCAAACAATAAGACCACCTTTCCAAGAGAATAATGATGAAATTTCTCACCAAAATGAAAATGATGAAGACACTTAGATAAATCTAATGGGCATTAATGATGATATCACCATTTTTTTTCCACAAGAAGAACATGAGTTATATAAATTACAACAACTACAATCAGATTCTGTTGATTCTTTTGACTACAAGCAAGGTTATGAGTTTGCAATTAATGAAGTTCGTAAGAAATATAACCTTAGAAGCAAGAAAAAAGTAGAAGCCCCTACTAAGAAATCTTCCCAAAATCAAACAAAGAAGATAATATAGGCTCCTACAACTAAAGTTCTGCAAATCCTCACTAGGGAATCCCAACAAAATTCAAGTTCTAATCAGAAAATCATAAGTCCCAAGATTACACCTAGTCTTAAAATTGTTGACATAACATATACTGTTGTTCAAACATTAGCAGATCCTAAAAAATCTGCTGCTTCCAAAGCAACAACTTCTACTAAAACAACAATTTCAGATCCAAAAACATTTGTTACTGATCCAAAATCAGCAAATTCTAAAACAACCACTGCCAAAACAGTTGCTGAGACCTCAAAACCTGCCAAGACTTCCACTGCATCTCAAAATATCCCTGAAAAGAAAATTAGAAGAAGTAAAACAATATAAACACCAACAGAAAATGAAAATCCAACTGTAGAAAAAGAAGATAAACATACCCAAACTACAGTTACTAAGGAAGAAATAATTCAGTTAGGAAAATCACAAGCACCATTCAACACCCAAGCTGAAATTGCCAAACTAAAGATACCAATTCCTTTAAATTAATTGGTTAAACATGATCTATACAAATCACATATCACTGTGACTTTAAATATGAATGATGGAGAAGATTAAGTTAATTTGAGTGATGATCAACCATAACTAATCTTTGGTCTTGAAGTTAGTGGAAAACACCAAGAGGGAGGAGTTCCTCCTTTCTACATTAGCTTAACTGTTCATGATCAAATATTACATAATTCCAAGCTAGATCAAGGTGCTTAACATAATTTAATGCCAAAAGAAATAATGGAAACCTTGAATTTAGTCATCACTAGACCTTATAAATATCTCTTCTCATCTGATTCTAGCAAAGTGAAATGTCTAGGCCTAATCAAAGATTTATGTGTTACTTTAGTTAAATACCCTGGAAAAAGCATAATCATGGATATTGTAGTAGCTGACATCCATCCTAAGTATGGAATGCTGTTATCTTTCTCATGGGGAGCTAAACTACAGGGATCTCTACAACTAGACATGTCTTATGCAACAATATCAGTTTTTTGCCAACCCAGGAAACTTTACAGAGAGACATTAATGAAGTACATGGTTAGTAGTGTAGAAAGACCTTGAAATTATCCTATTTATTCTACACCTACTAATATGTACTCCATTTTATGTAATTATGAAACTGGCATAGAAAACAACACTAAACTAAAATAGAAAAAGAAAGCACCAGACAATGACAACATTTTTCATGAATAAATGTGGCACCTAGATTTTGATGGATTAGTGAACAAATTAGGATCAGGAGTTGGAGTTTGGATACATAACATGGAAAACAATGATGCAGACGTTCATGCCTTTAGATTAAATTTCAAATGTACAAACAACATGGCTGAATATGAAGCTTTGATTTTAGGATTGTAGATTGTTAGAAATTTAGGAGCCAAAAGAGTGTCAATCATGGGTGTCTCTAAGTTAATTGTGAAATATATAAGAGGAGAATATTCTATATATAATCCTAGATTAAGCCAATATAGAGAAACAATTTTAGATCTGATTAGTGAACTGCTTGAATGTGACTTTGCTACAATTCCTAGAAAATAGAACATGCAAGCACACAGTTCAAAAACTTTTTCTAGCACCTGCAATCTGCCTTTTCAACCAAACATAAATATACAACATAAGTTAAACACAAACCTACAATACTAGATAATCTAAAATATTGGTAGATATTTTCACAGGAGGAACAGATTTATCATTTCATGAATGCTGAAGGAGAATTTCAAAATTGTAACATAGACACAGATTGTACAGTAGATCAAAACATAAATAGTGAGATTGATATAAATGCTGTAGATGTAAATAATTTATATTTCACTAAACCCACTAAATTTTCTCAAGTAGAAATAGATAATTTAGAAAAGGTAGAGATTGAAGAATTAGCAGATGATGATTCTGACATTTTAAACCTTAAGAACAACTTTTTACCTAAGGGATTAGCCCCTTTAGAAGATCTTTTTGATTCAAATGATGTTGCAAGAAAACCAAAGATGGAACCATTAAGATCAGATATTGAAGAATGCAATATATGAAAAAAACTGAAGCCTAAGATGATAAACTTTCAAAAGCCTTACCTCAAGAAGAAAAAGTGAAATACATAGCTTTGTTTAAGGAATTTAAGGATGCATTTGCATGGAGTTATGAGGACTTAAAATATTATGACACTAGCATAATACAACACAAAATACCTATAAAAGAAGATAAAAAACCTTTCAAACAGAAGCATAGAAGAATCAATCCAGTTTTAATGCCTTTATTTGAACAAGAGGTTAAGAGAATGTATGAAGCCCATATAATTTCACCTATCAGATATTCTGATTGGGTTTCAAACTTAGTTCCCACTAGGAAGAAGACAGGGGAGATCATACTGTGTGTTGATTTCCAGAATTTAAATAAAGTGTCCTTAAAAGATAACTACCCTCTCCCCAAGATGGATCACATTTACATAGGGTGGTTGGTTCTTCCAGGATTTCACCGGTTTCGATTATCTCTAGATATAACCAGATTTTAGTTCAATTAGAAGACCAATCAAAGACTGCATTTACTACTCCTTGGGGTACTTTCATGTATGTGAAAATGCCTTTTGGATTAATGAATGCAGGAGCCACTTTTCAAAGAGCTATGGATATAGATTTTGCTAAAGAAATTCATGATTTTCTTGTAACTTATCTAGATGATATTACTTTATTTTCAAAGACTGAAAATGAACATCTAGATCATCTCAGACAAGTGTTTCTCAAATGCAGGAAATTTGGTATTTCTTTAAATCCTAAAAAGACTCTATTTGGACATGAAGAAGGTAAATTGTTAGGACATATCATATCTAAAGAGGGAATTAGGATAGACCCAGCTAGAATAGAGGCCATTCTGAACATAAGTCATCCTATGAATATTAAAGAATTAGAGGCTTTCTTAAGTAAAATCACTTTTCTCACAAGATTAATTTCAAACTTAGTAGAAATAATTAGATAACTCAATAACATGTTACAAAAAGACTTAGAACTTAAATGGAATGTGGAGGCCAAACAATAATTTGAATCAATCAAACAAGCATTAACAAAAACACTAGTCCTAATAGGTCTTGATTTCAAAAAATATTTCATTATTTTTTCCTTTGCTTCAGAACATACTATTGTTACAGTCTTACTGCAAAACAATGATAAAGGCTATGAGCAGCCCATTTCTTTTTTCAGCAAATCACTTAGAGATGCTACTATGAAATATAACATAATGGAAAAGTAGGCACTAGCTTTAGTGAAGGCTATTAAAGACTTTAGGGTGTACATCCTGTATTCATATATCATTGCTTATGTTCTAAATTCAGTTGTGAAGGAAATTCTAACTTAGAATGGGCCTGATGGTAAAAGAGGCAAATGGATTACCACCATTTTGGAATATGACATAGAAATTAAGCCCACCAAACGCATTAAAGGTCAAGGTTTAGCCAAACTCATGGTTGAATCAAATTTTCATGCTTTAGATATAAATTTTATTGCCCAATTAGATGATCAAGAAGAGAAGGTGACTCTAGAGATCAGTGAATCCTTTTCAGACTCACCATGGTATGCAAATATCATATTTGTATTACTTAATTTACAAGCTCCTCCTGAATCATCAAGAACTAAAGATAGATTTCTAAAGTTAAAGGCAATGAAGTTTTGTATCATAGACAATGCACTATTTTGGAAAGATCATGGGGGAATTTTATTGAATTGTTTGCTTAAAGATGAAGCTGATAAAGTTTTGGAAGAGTTTCATGCAGGTGACTATGGAGGACACCTTTATTGGAATTCAACTGAAGATAAAATCTTGAGAGATGTTTTTTACTGGCCTGCACTGTTTGCAGATGTGAAATAGTATGTGACCTCCTATCATAAATGCCATATTTTTAAAGGGAAGAAAAAGCTACTACCTTTACCCCTTAAACCTATCTCCACATAAATGCCTTTTTAGCAATGGGGTCTTGACTTCATTGGTGAAATTCACCCTCCATCCCCATCCCAACACAAATGGATTTTGACAACGACAGACTATTTCACCAAGTGGATAGAAGCCATACCTTCCAGGTAAGCCACCGATACTGTCATAATCTCATTTTTAGAAAACAACATATTGTCAAGATTTAGATGCCCCCAAAATCTCATTACTGATAATTCAGCTACTTTCAAGTCCAAAAAGATGATTGAATTCTGTAATAAATACCACATTTCCCTTGGCCATTCCACTGCTTATTACCCTCAAGGTAATGATCTTGCTGAATCCTCCAATAAAAGCCTTGTGAATATCATCAAGAAAATACTAGAAGACAATAAGAAAACCTGGAACAAAAGATTAGTGAATGCCTTATGGGAAGATAGACTTACCACAAAGAATTCCATTGGTACATCCCCTTATCAGATGGTTTATGGGATGGATGTTGTTTTCCCATCCTCTTTAGGAGTACCAGTAATGAAGATAATCCAAGAACTGCAGGTTGAAACCAATGATATCCAAAGAAGGATAAATCAAAACATACACTTGCAACAAACCAGGGAATATGTCAAATTGTTTAAGAAAATATTAAAAATATATTTGACAAGAAGACTAAGGAAGATGATTTTTATATAGGTGACAAAGTTCTTAAGTGGGATTCTAGGAGAGAAGAGAAAGGTAAACATGGGAAATTTGATTTCTTATGGAAAGGCCCTTATGTAATTTATGGTTACAGAGGTAACAATGCATTCTTTTTGAAGGATTTGGATGGATCAGATCTTCCAGGTGGACCTATCAATGGTATAATGCTGAAGCATTACTATTCCCCAGAATAATAGTAGTTCACTTTTCTTACTTTACTCATTGTACATAACATTGCAAATTCTAGATTGGATTGGATGTTTTTCTAGCAAAGTTGAAGCCCAGAGAGAAGGCCCCAAGCTTTGAAATACAAAATATCATAAGTATGAATAATGTAGAGCTTAGAAAACAGTTTCAAGGCCATCACAGTCAAATTAGAAGGCTACTAGTCTTAAAGTTCTTGACATTTCACTAGGAAATGCCATCCCCATGTGGAGCCATTGTTAGGGTCCTATAATAATAGGATTCATAATTTTGAATTGACTTTGATTAGTCTTGTAATATGTACATACTTTTATTTCTGCAAATTTTTTCCCATATTAGAAAAATAAAAAAAAATGTAAAGAGGGTAAAAGTCCTAAAAGAAAAATCAAAGGACTTGAAAAAAAAAAGATAAAAAAGATATGAAAATGAACCCCAAAAAAAAAAGAGATAAAAATAAAACACGAAAGTGATGCAAATCCAAATGCCACTAATATTTACTTTTAATGCAAAATAAATATTGTGTGCAATTGGTTAAAATGCCACAATCCATGAAGGTCAAACTGCTTAATCTTGACCCTTCATGCTTTAAATTTCATGTTGTTAGATAGAGAATAAAGATCTAGCCAAACAGTCTAATCTTGGTAGATCAATAGTTAGGTAGAGAATAATAAGGATCTCAACAGTTTAATCTGAGCCCTTGGAAGAAATAAGGATAGAATTAGTTAGTTTGTTGTTTAAAAGAAAAATGAATAAGGGTTTACAAGCTCAAATGCACCCATATAAATGAAGAAAAGAATGCTAGGGTAGCAGATGGGTAGGTAGAAACAGTTTTCATAAGCATGGAGATCAGAAAATTGGTTATTTCATTTACTAACTTCCTTACAAAATCATTTCCCTTGTAAAAAATACCCCCTCCCCTTCATTTTTCCCTTTTTTCCCATTATCACTCATTTTTCCTTACAAAAGCCCCTTTTCCTAAGTTAAAACACATTTTTTCCTTTAGAAAAGTAAAAAATACTTTTACTAATTCCCCTTTTATTCAAAAAATACCCAAAAAACCTAAAAAATACTTTTATCCTAAATATTTCTTTAAAAAGTGTTATGTGAGGACCCACAATGAAGAAATCTACCCCCGATAGCATTTTTAAAGTTAAAACTTAGTGTATTATACATATCCCGCAATTAAATTTCATTACTAACATTTGACATAATATATTAAATCCTTTTATAAACCTTTACCCCATTTTTTTATTAATTCCTTATATGTATTATTCCACACTCATACATTTTATTTAAACATATAGTTTAATATTTCCCACATGTTAGATAATCCCGAACCTACTTATTAAACCCCGCCCATTATAACATTACACTTACCCAAACCCCATAGCTTAATATAATAAACTCCACCTATCATAATAAAACCCAACCATTTAATATATCTAAACAATTTCATAGCATATGCCCCAGGCCCCACGCATATCTGATCCCATGGCTCCATCGCATTATCCCATCCATTAGATCATCACCTACCAAATATAACGGCTATCAAACCCTATCGCACATTCCTTTGCCCGATTTCTAACATACTCCCAACCATGCGAAATGCACGGTTTGCAGGGCTCTCCTCCCTACTACGTGGCGTGTTTCTATTCGATCACATCAATTAGAATAATTCTGCTAACCACTTTTGGCTAATGCGAAAACCAGTAAATGATTTTCCTCTTGATGCACAAACCACCCTGTCAATTCAAATACACTTGCACATTCAACGTAAACACTATTGATTAGAAATGCATATAAACTATCCAATTGTGCCCTTTCATCCTTTCAATTACATTTTTCCACAAAAGAAGCATTGTAGACTGAAAAAATTCTACCGACTCCATTTTTAAGCCCAAAACAAGCATAATTCAACCAATTCGCTGCTACAATTCTGTAGAAATATTCAGAAGCATTATAAAGACCTCTGAAGCCTCAGGAAGCCTAGCTTCTTCAACCCCAGAAGCCTTTTGCGAAATGAAATCTGCATTTTTCCCAGGTATTCTTCAAAAGAAAACACTTATTCCTTGATCTAAAGAAGTAATACAGCTAATTGAATCATTTAGGAGTTTTTTGCAAACCTAAAGAAAACCCCGTGGCTTCCTAAATCATTTTTTCTGCAAACCCTAGACCTATTTTCATAGATTCACAGTCCTGAGATTGCTTTTTGGACATAGAGATCATAGATTGAATAATTAAAGAAGTTTAAGCCTTTGTATACCTGAAAAAGCCTCCTGTGCCTTTCAATCCATTTTCTGTAGACTCTAGGTGTATTTTTACAAAATTCCAAGGTCTCGAGATTTTTTTTTTGCCACAGAGAGTGCACTACAGACCATAAATTCCCTTTTACAGAATTTCGAGCTCTTAACACTATTTTTTAAGCTCATAAATTGAAAATTTGATGAAATAAACCATTGCAGAACATATGATAAACCCCTGTTTCATTCTCAATCCTTTTGCAAACTTTTATGAGCTTTCAAAGGTTCTGCTATAGGCCTGAATCAGTTGTTTATAAGTCAAAAGAGTAATAAAATTGATATATCAAGCAAAAAAATGGCTTCCAAAAACATTGTAGCTGCCAATCCTCTACAACTCCCTATTGTAGATGTAAAGCACATTCCATTAGCTGACATAAAGTTCAAGATTATTGACACAGTCATATAATTTAACCTTACTGAGCTCCACTGCTGGAGCTAAGAAAAATCCATAGATCAGGCTGATGAAGTTTTCATCTGGGAGACAAATTTTCCAAAATATGTTGTTCCTCAGACCTTTCAGTGCCCAGAAGTGATTATAATCTGTCAATCTTGTTATGTCCCTAATCAGAGAGCCATAATAAACCTTGAAAAAGAAATTCTATTTACCATTGCTGCCAAGTCAATCAATCAGATGCTACAAATACAGCCCAGGCCTGATGAAATTGGGCCTTTATCCATTGAGGCCTTCACTCAGCTATACCTGAATCTAGACTTCCCCAAGAGGTTCCAGATATTTCAAACTTTCATGCCTTCTTATGTATAAATTCCCAAGATAAATACTCCATACCCTTCTACAAAATTTTCTAAAAGGACAAGACATATCATCTCCATGCTATCTTTCATTCTTGGTTATTTTACAGATGAACATGTTGATGTTGCAGTGCTTTGTTTTTTATCTACTTTCACACTTGGTCAGTCTCCTGCTATCATTTTTAATTTTTCCCAATACCTTGCTGACAATATCCATGAAAAGTTGGTCAAAATTCCTTCTAAAGGTGTTTTCAAGTATTCCTCATTCTTATACCATATGTTTTTATACTTTCAGTCTAAGAAATTTTCCATCAACCTTCAGAAGCTTGATGTAAAAGGAAACCCACAATCAATTATATTTTGGACTTCCTTGATAAGAAAAGACTCCAATGAGTTCAATTATATAGATTTTACTAATTCTTTCATTCATCCTATGGTCAATTTGCTGAACAACAACAGGTAGCCTAGAATTAGTGAAGATATTAAGAAGGTCCTGCAATTGTCAGAGCATAATAGGACAGGTGATTGGTACTTGTACCAAAATCATACTGAAATAAGAATATATGGATGAAGTCTCGTTCCATATAAACTGCCCAAATACCTCCCTATGAGGTTATTTTCCCTTGAACACATAAGGCAAATTCTTAATTCAGATGCAATTAATTTCTTGGTAGCAAAGAAAAAGACACAGTTCAAATTGAAAAATCAGGTTGGTCCTTTCATTTGTAACAATAGAGATGTAGGTCCTGAGGTTGAAAAACATTTGTAGGAGTTCAAATTCGGTAAATTTTTTGTGTGGTATTATAATCCCCTTGGAGTTATAAGTAAAATGAGATTTAAAAGCAAATTGACTCCATATGAACATGAATAGAAACCAGACATAGAGAAATTATCCAATCAATCTGAATGGTTGGAGAACACATTGGTAGAGGTAGATAAGCAAGGTGATACTAGTCAAAATTTGCATACTCCAGCCCAAGAAGACATGAATGCAAAAATAAACAGAGAGGAAGGATCATACACTACAGAGACTACAACTGAAACTAAATTTAAATTGAGATACAGTAAAAATCCAAAGGTAAATCCTGCCAATAAAGAAGTGGAAACAATAGATGTGATTGATATAGAAATAGTAGAAAAGGACAATGTACCTCATACAATAATTGAGTAAGAACAACACCCTACAAATTCAAACACTCAGCTTATTCAGAAGCATCACAGTATTGAAGTTTCCTCATCTAAAAAACTAGCAGAAAATGATATGGGTATCAAAGAAAAATAAAAAGAAATCAAAGGCAGAAATGAATAAATTAACGCTGAAATATATTCTCAATATCTTTAAAAACTCTTGGCATCCATAATAAGCTACTTTCAGCCTTTGACTATAAGAATAAAAAGATGCAGATGACATTTCTTCAACCCATAGTTCAAACTCCCAAGTCATATTCTAATTACAAAAAGATAGATTTTGAAGTCTTGGCCCAGGATATTCATCCTCTGGACCAAATTTATTTTCACAAGCAGGCATGGGAGATGATCTATTCTACAATTACCACCAAGGCCATGAGTGTACAAAAGCTACAAAACAATATTGCAAATATCAAAGATCAGCTCAAATTGGAAAAAGCATCTTCATAGGAAAAAGAGAATAGAATTAAATCTTTGGAAGAACTAGTAATTGAAGTAGGATATGATCCTAAAAATATCAAATTTGCAGTTGAATTGATAAAGAAGAAAAATGCAGACATTGCTGCATTAAAGAAGCAACTAAAACTGCTCTATACAGAACATCCTCAAGAAAAGGAAGTATTACAAGAAAAAAATCAGAAAGATGAGATGATGAATCACATTATACAATTGACTTCGCAGATAAAGGAAATGGAGAATGAAATGGACAAATTGGTCCAGAAGAAAGATGCCAACAAAGAACCAGTCCCAGTCACTGTCATTCCTGTAGTCACTACTGCTGTACCTTCCACACTAGCATAATCATTGGTTCCTACAGTTCCCATGGCTACAACATTACCTGTCACTTCATCAACAACATCAACAAAATCTTCAACAATAACAGCACAACATTCAGATGAAGCAAGCAAGTTAGTAAAAGCTATGCAGGATATGTCTATTCAGGCTAACGAGATTAATAGACTTAAACAACAACTTAAAATTATTGAATATGAAAATAAACTTGATAAGATAATTCATAAGAATGAAGAACAAAGAGAAAACAGATTAAATGAGCAGTTGAAGAAATTAGAAAAAGATCTAACATTGAAAGAACCCATCGCTCAAATCAGACAACAACTATGGGCCAATATCATTGAAGCTGTCAATGATATTTTGCCATCCATACATGTCAGTTATGAACAAAAAGACTTAGTAAAAGCAACAAAAGAAGCTATACAAAAAATAAAAGAAGAGCTTGGTAAGAAACCTGAAGAAGATCTTGAAAGCATCAAGTTTCTAAATTCTAAGAACATGCAAGATCTAGAAGATATTGGTATTAATGACAGAATAAAAACCATCCTAGAAGTTAGGAAGGAAACTTATAAAAATAATTTGATGATACAACTAGAGGAGAAATGCCAAAACATGGAGGTTGCTATCACAAGGTTATGATGAAATTTGATGTCCTAAGGTAGAAAGGCCTTCCAAATCCATTAGTTATTCATGACAAACTAATGAAGCATGATGACTATGACAAGAAAAGTAGAGAAGTTGCCAAGGATCAAGCCAATCTGCCTTCCTCACAAGGTATTCCAACAGGGAAGGTAATCTACAAGAATTTGGAGAATTTGTTTTACCTATAGCATGAGGTGAAACACATATTTATCAACAAGCCCACATTCTCAAAGTATACTGAAGCTGATGAAATTTTCAGAAGGATGATGAAGATAAAATTTCTAGAAATAGAATTCTGGGAAAAAATGACAAATTTACTGTGAAACCAGGTTGCAGTAAGTACATAGCAGTAAAAATGAAACAAAGAATGCTATTTTTACATTTACAGTTACATTTTTGCAGTTAAAATCAGGACAGTAAACACTGAAAGAGTATAAGGTTAAAGAGTATCAATTCAAAGTCAAAGTTTAAAAATCAAATCAAGAATTACAAAGTATAGATAAAACTTCCAGCGTAAAGGACCTTTCACTATCCAGCTGCAACCTTTGTTGAACAACAAAGAGAGAAAAAAATAACAAAGTGAAGACAACAAACAATAATTTCAATAAAAACAGGGACAAATAACATTAGTTAGAAATCTATCACTATCTTCTTGCATGAAGATATTTCTTTTCCATGAATAATTCCTAAGTTTTTTTAGGATATTTTGTAAATAATTTTTGTTTAAATACTTCTCATTTAGAAGTATTGAGTGTGGATGAATTGTTGAACATTTCTATTGTTGTACTATTCTGAACCTAAGGGTGATTGTACCAATTTCAAGTCAGCAAACTGGATTAAAGTAATAAAGCATCATATTACAAGATTCATGTGTTGGGCCACTACAGTGAAGTATTTTCACTTGTTTCTTTGTCAATTTCTTATGTTTTTCATCAATACCTTTATGTTTTTCTAAATCTAAATGATAAATCAGGAATTGTTATTTCAAAATATGTTAAAAGCACTTTGTCTTGAACTGCTTATCATTTACATGTTTTCCACTAATATCTAGACTAAGGAACCCTTAATTTCTCCCTAGTTTTGATTGACCTCTGCCTTTTCACTCATTATCTAGATTTGAGAACCCTTAATTGCTCTCTTACCCTGATTAAAACCATTTTCATCATCAGCCTTAAAGATTTGAAGTAACTTAGCTATCTTGCCCTGTAAACATTTCCCTTTAGAACTTGATCCCGATCTGACTACTTGACACATTGATTCCATTAGCCCAATGGAATACAAACCTACATCTATCCATCTGAATAAAGGATTTCACCAAAAAACTAAATCAAATCAAAATCTAAAACCAATTTACCCTACATAACTAGCCTAAAATCAATTAAAATCAATAAAGATAAATCATATAGAGAGAGCCCTCTCTGAGAATTAGGAAGGATAGATCCTAAGGCTTAAAAGTAGGTTTGTGGTTACCTCTAATATTTTTTAAACCAAAATAAAAAAATATAACATCTCTTGAGAATTATTGGAGTGATAACACCTTCAATCAACTGAAGAGAAGAATAGTACATGAAAGAAGAATGTATTTTCTGAATGACCCTCATCACCCTGTTTCCATAACCATAAAAAGGGTGATTGTGCTGAACACTAGGAAGAATCCAAGAGAAGTCGCAACAATGAATGAATCCTTTACAGAAGCCACTAAGGACAATACGGATTTCTGGATGCAAGAAAATTAACAACTATCAAAGGAATTGGCTTATGCAAGTCAAAAAATTTGTCATCTGATCATGTCTAAGAATAAAATATTTTCTTCCACTAGTGTTAGTGAAAAGGAATTTAAATCAACAAGACTTGAGGAAATCAAGTCATTGAAAGACACCATGAAGAAATTATATGATGATATGTTCACTCTTCATGAAGAAGTGGTTATATTGCATGATGTAGAAAATCCAAACTTGATTCAATTGATCTTGTAATATGCTAAAACAAAATACTTGAATCTCTTCTAAAAACCACGCTATTTTTGTATTGCATTAAGTCCAGAATATGAAGAAATACAATGATTCTCTCAGGCATGAGAGCTCTCTGCACTATGTCTGACTATCTCACTTAGATCTCAACAAGTATGGTCCAATACTTAAAAATTTCCCGCCTCTGGGTTTCTCAGCCTTGCTTACACATCCTTGATGGAATTGATCCCTTATTAGTTAGGAAATTCTCAAGAATTGTTTGCATAATTCATCCAAGGCATCCTAATGACCTCATGCATGAAATGTACACTTTTCTAATTATACAACTAATAGTTTACTTCCCTTTAACTACAATCTCAACTGGGTATTTCTTATAACTGACATGCAACATCTATTTAGAGTGAATTATTAGTTATTTGTTTGATCACTGCATGTGAATTAAATCAGATTTAATTCATTGGACCTCTCACTAGCTCATCCATCGGTTAGAACAATTTAAACTGATTTCAACTCAAATAATTAAGTTAAACAATTACAATTGAAAATAACTTTCAACTGGAACCCCTAAAAACCCCACTATTTGTATATTTCATTAAGTCAAGAATATGAAACAATACAATGCTATTTCCCTTCCTGAGAAATCTTTGCATTATCTCTGACTGTCTTGCTATGATCCCACCAATAATGGTTTGATACTTAACCAATTTCTTGCTTATAGGTTGCTCAACATTGCTTACACATTCCTGGAGGAATTGAGCCCCTGTTAATTGGGAAATTCCCAAGAATTGATTGTGAAATTCATCTAAGGCATACTGCTAAACTCATGCATGAACTGTACAACTTTATAATTATACAACTAATAGTTATCTTCCATTTAACTCCAATATCAACTGGGTCACTCTTAAAACTGACACGAAACAAATATTTATAGCCAATTATTAGTTATCATATTGATCACTACATGTGAATTAAATCTGATTTATTTTAGTGGACCTCTCACTATCTCATCTATCAATTAGAACTAGTTAAAATGATTTTAATTCATATAATAAAGTTAAACAATTACAACTCTAAATAAACTATTAATGGACCCTCTAAAACTTAAAGCGAACTCTACATGACTCTAGTTTGACCCCCAACTAGAATTGACTAAGCTAACTAAGTTTTCCTGACTCAAATAACTCGTACAAGATGTCATGTGATGTGGAATTATTATTTGCTTCTAATTTAATTAAGGTAAAATTAAATTATAAGCCCATCTTGTTGCCCATTTCAACACTCAATATTAGCAATAAAGGGATTGTATGCTACCCCGATCCCGCTTCTATGGAACTCAATTTTTCTTCTTTATAGTGCCTTCATCAAGATGTCTGCATCTTTCTCCTTCGTGGTAATGTACTCTAATGAAATAATCCGCCTATGCACACAATCTCTAAGATGGTGATACCATATATCAATATGCTTGAACCTATCATGAAAAACTGGATTAACCAAGAGTTTGATGCAACTTTGGTTATCAAAATAAATCACCATCGGATCCATATGTTGACCAAATAAACCAAAAAGTATCTTCCTCATCCATATGGCCTCACATGTTCCCTGAATAGCTGCAATGTACTCTAACTATATTGAACTGAGTGAAACTGATCTCTATTTCCTGCTGTACTAGGAAACTTCTGTTGATCCTATACTGAAGATGCCCCCCGATGTTCTCTTCCCGTCGGTTGGAATCCCTTCCCAATCTGCATCTGTGAATCCTTGAAGCTTCAATCCCTCTATCCGTCTGCACCATAGCCCAAACTCTATAGTGCCTCTGAGGTGCATTAAGACATGCTTTCCTACCTTCCAAAAGAGATTGGTAGGCTTAAACATAGCTTGACTAACCTAGTTAACCATATAGCATATGTTTGGTCATGTATTGAACAAATACATGAGTGAACCCACAAGTTGTCTGTAGATGGTAGCATCTACTACTTCTCCTGAAGTAGCATCATCCTTCATCTAGTTTCCTGATAAAGGAGTCTCCATGGGTTTGCTTCCATCCACGTGGAACTTCCTGAGAATATCGTTGGCATACTTTCCCTGAGACACAAATAGCTCCCCATCTATTTTCCAAATTTCAAATAATAGGAAATAGTGTAAGAGCCCCATGTCCTTCGTCTCAAATTATCTTGAAAGATTCTCTTCGCAAGACTTGATGAGCTTCTCATCACCTGTCAGTATCAAATCATCAACATAAAGTAAAATTCTCAAAAGTTTACCTTCTACCACAATATGGTAAAGGGTCGCATCTTCTTCACTCTTGGTGAAACCCAACTTGGTGAAGTAGCTATCGATCCTGTTGTACCAAGCACAAAGTGCTTGATTTAGCCCATACAACGCTCTCTTGATTTCTCACACATGCAGATCTCTGTCAAACATCTCAAAAACTTATGGCTGCTCAATGTACACCTCTTCCTCAATCACCCTATTGAGGAAGGTTGTCTTTACATCCATATGATGTATCTGTAATCCCATCTACGTTGAGAGTGCAAGGATGGATCTAAATGATGAGTACCTAGTGACTGGAGAAAAGGCATCATCATAATCAATCCCCTCGACCTGAGATAACCCTCTGGCCACAAATATGACCTTGTGTTTCTCCACACTCCCATCTACTTCCTGCTTCACCTTGTAGATCCATCTGTATCCTACAATTGACTTCCCCTTTGGTCTTGGGACAACTTCCCATGCATTATTTCTGATAATGGAGTCATAATCCTAAACCATGGCATCAAACCAAATTGGTTGTTGCACTGATTCATCAAAAGAGGATGGATCTATCTCTACACCTTCACTCATAAGGTACCTGTAGCCTGTGTACCGCTTTGGGGACCTTCTCTTCATGCGTTGTGATGTGGGTGCTCCCACATACTCTCAATCATCAAGAACAAACTTGTCAACCTCTATGGTTCACATCCTTTAGTCTTGGGATGTCTCTACATGAGTGGGTGCTTCCAGTCTCTGCATATCTGCATGTGGCTTATCCACATCTTCATTTTCTTCTTTTGGAGCTAAGAACTCCTCAACTGCATGCAACTGAAGCTCGCTCTGAAGGTAAATTCGCATGGCCTTCTCTTCATCGAATTTCACATCTCTTCTGACCATTTTCATCTTGTGTATTGGAAATTACACCCAATAGTTGTGAGGTGTATTAGTGTACCCCAAAAATATCCCCAACTCAGCTGTTGGCTCTATCTTCTTCCTGGCATATTTGGTCACATGGTAATAAAATGATGAACCAAAAAATTAAAATGTGACACATATGGTATCTTACCTGAAAAATATTCATCTGGTGTGCTCATCCCAAGTATCATATGAGGACTTTTGTTCTGAACAAATACTGTTGTGTTACATGTTTTCGCCTATAGATGCAATGGTAGGCCTTGATCATGAAACATCACTCATGCTGCTCCCACAATAGTTATGTTCTTCCTTTCTGCAACCCCATTATGTTGTGTGTTATGAGCTTCTATCAATTCCATTCGAATTAATTTTGAAGCAAAAAATATCTTGAATTCGCTAGAGACATATTCTCCACCATTGTTTCTCCTTAGCACCTTCACCTTATTCCTTGTATCTTTCTCGATAGGTGTCTTGAACTCACAAAAATGTGAGAACATCTGATCTTTCTTCTGCATGAATAAAATCCAACACTTGCGTGAAAAAACATCTACAAAAATCACATAATACTTGTGTTTTGCTGTGGAAGTTGTTGGGAATGGTTCACACACATCTGAGTGAACTCTCTCAAAGATTGAATTTTCTCAACTTTCCTTATCACGAAAGGTGGATTTGGTATACTTTCTCAATGTAAACACTTTGCATTTATCTCTTTGCTCAAGTGCACCATTTGTAAGTCCTATAGAAATATGTTTCATGGTCTTCAAGACATCATGGTGTAGATGGCCCAACCTTATGTGCCATAACTCACTGATGTCTTATCTCTCCACCTTCTATGATTTCATGCTCAAGGCATCACAGTCTTATACATCCAATTTTTAGAGGTTCTTTACTCGAACCCCAATCTTCTTCACCTTTCCCGTGGCTTTGTGACAATGGAACACCTTTCCTTTTCTAAATATCACATCATAGCCACAATATTATAACATATCAACAAAAACCAAATTCTTCTTTAAACCAGGAACATACATGACATATTTTAATGTGAGAGGAGTACTTGAAGCCCTCTAAAAGCTAATTGTACCTATATCAGTAGCATTATATCTCTCGCCATCTCCCATCTCGATGTGCATCTAGATATCCTTCTCCTCCAAGCTACTGAAAAATTGATTTTTTTCGGTCATATGGAATGAAGCCCCACTATCTAAGAACCACACAGAACCCATCACCGATGACACCATCCATGCGATGAGGGTGAAATCCAACTCGAACTGTGAAGCAAGTGCTTCACTTGCCACTCCTCCTGAGGGATCCTTGATGGTATTCTTATGCGGATACTTTGTGGAATAGTGTCCAAGATCATGACAGTGAAAGCATTTTACCTTTGACAAGTCTTTCTTATTTATTTCCTAACCGAAATCCAATTTTGAATGGGACACCTTCCCTTTCCCTTTCTCCACCTTTCTAGCTAAGGCAAAAGTCTCCTCATCATCAGTCTTTGAAGAGGATTTATCTCCGGTGTTCTCTCAAATCTCTTCTTGTACCAAGTTGGACCACAATCACTCCCATTCTGGCAGCTTTCTTATCCCTCTCATTAATCAAGTTTTGGTAAATTTTCGAACTCTTGGGAATGCATAGAAGTGTTAGGCTCACCAAATCATCCTCGGCAACAGTCGCACCATCACTTCCAAGCTCATATTGACATTGAGGGAACTTCATCAAGTATTTTTGGATCGTGTTTCCCTTATCCATCTTGATATTTATGAGGTTGTCCTTTAGCGCCAACTTCCTTTGGTCGCTGATATTATGAAACATATTTTTTAAGGACTTCTACATAGCATATGGAGTTTCCCTTCCATGGAGGTTCGAGACAATATGATCTCGAACTCCTTCTAACAAAATCCCTCTTGCATTTTCTACATTCTTCTTCCATGCATCAAGATTTTGAGCATATATTGTTGGAGGATTGGGAATATCAGTGTCTATGAATTCCTTCAGGTTGTTGTACTCCAACACTACCTCCATCCTATCCTTCCATACTATGTAATTTTAACTACCCTCAAGGGCATATTCAAGTATCAACACAGAATGACATCTTGATTTTTTGTTGGTCCTCAAGAATAAATATGAAAATTTTATTCACTTATTCAAAAAAAACTATGTTTCTTCTCTTGTATAGTGATTCCTGCTCTGATACCATGTAGAAAATACACATAGAGTCAATTTACCTTGTAATATGTTAAAACAAAATACTGAATCTATTTCTACAAATTATGGAAACCAATTACGATCACACAATCAAATGAACAGTAAAGAGAAATAATTTAAATCGTACAACATAAAGATGTATCTGGGGAAATCCTCAGCTAAAAAACCCGCTATTTTTATATTGCATTAAGTCAAGAATATGAAAAAAATAAAATGATATTTCCCTTCCTGAAAAACCTTTTCACTATCTCTGACTGTCTCACTCTGATCCCAGCAATAATGGTCCGATACTTAACCAATTTCCTTCCTCTAGGTTACTCAGCCTTGCTTATGCATTCTTGGAGAAATTGAGCCCCTATTAATTAGGAAATTCCCAAGAATTGATTGCATAATTCATCTAAGGCATCCTGATGACCTCATGCATGACCTGTACAATTTTCTAATTATACAACTGATAGTTTATTTCCCTTTAACTACCATATCAAATTTGTATTCCTTATAACTAAATTGTAACATCTATTTAGAGTGAATTATCAATTATCTGATTGATCATTGCATGTGAATTAAATCTGATTTAATTCACTGGTCCTCTCACTAGCTCATCCATCGGTTAGAACTAGTTAAATTTATTTTAACTCAAATAATTAAGTTAAACATTTAAAATTCAAAATAAATTGCAACTGGACCCCCTAAAACTTAGAGTAAACTCTACATGCATCTAGTTTGACCCCCAACTTGGATTGACTGAGAAAACTAAGTCTTCCAACCTCATTTAACTCGTACAAGATGTCATGTAATGTGGAATTACAATTTCTTTCTAAATTAATTAAGGGAAAATTAAATCAAAATCCCTTTTGATTGATTTTCAATATTTTTTGTTGCCATTTTCAACACATGAGGTATAGGAAGGATCAAAATATATGGTGAAGGTCCTAAAAAAATTACACAACCATAGTCGATGTGATCTAAGATTGGGGCACCAAATATATGCCAATACACTTGCGATTTTGGTCAAGAAAAGCAAAAAACATATTGAATTGGATAGTCCATAAATCAAGTTGTTTATACGGATTTATGAACAAATTTGTACTTTTGTTACTAGTACCATAAAAACATATTCATGATTGCATCATGGATTTGATGTTTTGGTAAGGATGCACATGATACATTGTGTTGGCACATTTATAGGTAGAGGGAAAGAGCTTAATTAAGAAATATATAGAAGATTTCTTGAACAACATCAAATAAGGGACCACTCAGGATGAGATCGAGGTGACTGAAGAATCTATTTTGTAGTATGTGACTGAGCCAACTAAAATACACATGAATTTAATCATGTTGTTGAGTAACATTCAAACAGCTTCCAAGACCATATATCCAAATGTGTTAGAGGGTAAAATCAGATATAATACTAATAAACCTCTAAAGGTTGAGCACATAACAACAAAGTACAAATATTGGAACCAATATCTTACAAATAAGTTACATGTTATCATTTTCAAGTTACAGTATCCATAAAGTTTAGCATGATGTATTATTTTGTCTTATGGATATAGCCACATTTTTGTCACATTGTAATTTTTTATTTTCAAAATAATAAGAACATGTAAAATGTGTAAGTGGAAGTCCAAGAGTCACTTATTGAATATGAAGAGTCATTAGGTAGCTCAAAGGTTAAAGAAGAGCTTAAAATGAAAATGGAAGCTTAAGGGCTAGGATGGAGATCAAGAGTCACAAGGGGAGGTGAAAGGTCACCTCAATTGTTTTAAATAGACCCTCATAGCTCAAGTAGAGGGATTGGAAATTTTGGAGAGCTAGCCTTGGCTTCTCTAGTTTATCATAGGAGAGAAGATCATTCTTTAGAGAAGCAAGTGGTAGATTCATGTTCCACTATTGGGGATATTGTTTCATCATTGTAATTGTGTACTTGAAACTTTCACTTAATCATCAGAATCTATTAGAGCCAATGCAATTTCATGCATGTATCGTGAATGTTGTAAAAAATTATTTTAATGTTTGCGATATATGTTTATATTCATACATACTATAGAAAATGAACTATTTCCCTGTATTTGGTCTATATCTTGTTGGATGTGCATTGTTATTTTATTTCATGATCATTGTTATCTTGTGAACTATTTTGCAGGTTAACTAATGAGTCTTTCCTTGATCTTGTGTCTCTATTTTAGGATATTATTATCAATTTTATACTAGAGGCTCACTCTCCCTTTCCCTTTTGTGGAATTCCCTTTTATACATTGCAATCAATGTCTCACAAAGCTTACTCACTTGTTTATCTCAAAGTTGTGTATGATCTCTTGTATTTTTTATTACAACCAAGGAATGTTATAGGTAAATTTGCGAATCATTCCCAATGAAATGGTTAATCGGGCATCATATCCATGACCAATGACTAAGGGTCTATCATTCCCTATCATTTCAAGTTGCTACATGCCCTAAGGCAAGAACAAGACAAATCAAGCATGACTTTCATCAACAAAAGGTTTCCAAGGTTTGAAGTTTATTATATAGCATGTGGGAGCTCACCAATGCTGTCTATAAGAAGATTAGTGCATTGCATATGCAGGTAGCCCCATGCAAGGCTGATCTGCAAAGCACTTCCCGACATCTATGGGTGCGTTGGTCACATTGGGAGTGAAATTCTCATTGTTCTAGAATCTCCACTTGGCCAATGCCTTCTAGAAGAGTTCACATGTGTCAAGATTCGAAGCCAAGTGTCCATTTGACATCTACATGGCTGGGAACATGTCTTTCCTATTATTGGAAAGTCATTCATTGAAAAACTACCTTCAGTTCATCTATAAATTGAACACATATCTAAGTCTTTGAGAAGGAAGAATTTGAGTAGAGAAATACTGGAGGATTTTCAATTGAGAGTTAGATTTGTGTAGCAGCTGCTGGAGAGATTTATACTGTGATGGGGCTGAGGATCGTTGCTGGAAGGGTCACTTCAAATCAGTCATTTGGTAGTATACTCTCCTTCTATCATCAATAAAGAATACAACTTACTTTTCCTTATATGCATCTGTATTGGTTTTGATTTTCCATATTGCAAGATATTAGTTGATGTATATTGTTTATGCTATATTCATTTAGCTAAATAAATTGAATAGACATCTGTATTATTTCTATCTTCTGGTATTTTAGTGTTCTTTCTTGCAGGAAGCATTTCACACAAACCGTTTGAATTTGAAGCTACAACGAAAGTGACAGAAGGAGCCATTTAGAAGCACTTGGATCACAAGTAAGCCTCTAATACTTTCTGTATGTATGTTCTGAGTTAGGAAAGGTAGTCGTATAGTCTTTAATCTATTGTTCTATATTGTCATCTATCTAGGGAAGCGTGTTTTATCCGTAATTCACAATTCTAGCCCAACAAATTGGTGACTCCGCTAGGGAGAATTTCTCTTAGATCTAGGTGACTTAGCCTCTGATTTGCTTTGTTTATCCACCCAGTAGTTGTTACACACAAAGATTAAAATTTTTCAAAGAAAAATTTGCAATGATAGTTATTTAAACAATAGTGTTTTTCCTTATACAATGTGCCCAACGCACCCTTAGACAGGACATAGTGCTTTGCATAGCACTGTCTCCCTTTCAGGCCTATGTTGTAGAGCACTGTCTCCCTTGAAGAATGCGTTGACTCCTGAAACCACCCAGATTCCTTTGAATTTGCCTTTGCAATTTGCTTCAGTTTGTTTTCTACTGTATTTTGAAAAGTTTGATCCTCATATTGACTAGTAACTCTATATACTTCTTCCTCCTTTGACTGAAAATTTGTTCAATGTTTTTTTTTTAAAATTTTTTCTTTATCATTGACAAGTTGATTTCAAAGTATTTTTTATGGTCGCATTAAGAATCATTTGCTTTCGAAATAGGAAATTTTCGTAAAATCTTCATTTCCTTGATAGGAGAAATTGTTATTGAAATCCTCATTTTTCCTTCAAAATAAAAATTGTTGTTTGTATTCTTCATTTCTTGAAAGTAAAAGGCATTTGAATTATTTATTTAGTGCACCTAGTTTCTTTTCTGCATTCATAACATTAAGGAATCTGAAAAGAAAAACTTGCATTTACATGTAGGATTTTTGTGTCTTTTGCAAAAAGGAAAATTAAGAAATCTGCGTTTAGTTTGTGATCATTGATTTGTTTGCTCACAAATTATTTTCTCTCTTCCCTTAGTAGCTAGGTTTTTCATTGAGGAAATTGAAAAGTGAAATATTGCTTATCATTATTAGTTGCATTTTAGGAATTTTTCAATACATCATCATGGTGAACCTTTGAAAGGAAAATTGTAAGCAAGATCAACATAAAATTAATCTCAATTTACCTAACAAAGCATTGGACCATAACGATAACATTTAGAAGGTCTAGGCTATAGATGTGTTCTGGCATCGTAAAACATAACAGCTGTCGTTAACTTGTCTACGATACATTCTGAGTGTGATACCTCACTCCACGTACATAAGTATATCGTAGCTCGTCCATGTAATTTTGGGTATATTGGGCGGTGTTACAGTACGATAAGTATAAAGGGGTGCTCTCACTGTGTGGTTTCGCATCAGACAATGCTAATATAGACTTCAGCCTCGATATATTTTGGAGGACAACTTTTAGGTGCTATCCATCCATAGTGATCCGAGTCAGCCGCCTTGTAAATTGTGATACACCGTACACAACATTCGGGGATATTTCCTGCCCGTACTTCTTGGTTTGCCAGGAGGTATTCTGCAGTTCATAGTTTCTTGGTAAACCCTTGTGCCTAGCATTACCATTTTATTTTTTTAATTTGTTTTTGGTTAAAATTAATCAGTAATCATGGAAGAACAAAATCCTTTCCCCGTTGTTCACGCATATTAGCTTTAAAACCACCTTTACCACTAGAAGTTACTTCTGGTAGGTGAAGGTGATCACGATCTTCTGAATCAAGTACAATTCGTACCTCTGGTGAAACATCATCTTCCCATAAACCAAAGTTAGCTCAAGTTTTTTCTACACATCCCGGTTTGTCTACTGTTGTCGAAACAAAGTCTTCACAGCTACCCGTGGTCATGATCCATCCAATCGGTGAGACCATACCTCTTGGACCCAATGTTGTTCAATCACATATTGATCCAGATCCTGTCTCTTCTTTGCCAGAACATCTGAATCCTGAAGTCGAATGACCAGAAGTTGTTCCTACCTTGGTCATCCCACAAAGTTTTATAGCTATTGAATCTCCCATATCACACAGTCAACCACCTGAAATATACTTTGGGCCTGACGGTGAAATTATTCCACCTAGTTTAATTGTGATTGAAGAAATCCCACAAGACACTAAATCTTTAACTCCAACCCATTTTGGGGAGGAAATTTACCTGTACGAGTCTTTCTCTCAATCGATACCCTCTACTTTTGTTGATCTTCCTCCTTTTCAAATTCCCATTGATTCAGAAGGGTATACATTTGGTCAAACAACCATGTCTGAACCAACATCTTCGGTTGGGCCTGCTATTCCAATTGCGTCAGCTCCTGCCCTCGCTACTCCATCGATGTTTACCACTTCACCAGAGTCATATTTTCATGGTGGCCCTATGGTCCCATCAAGTTACAAATCATTATCTGGAATTTTCTCCAGTGCATCTTCAAATCCATGGTATTTACCAATGTCATCATCTGGTATTTTAACTGGTAATACTATCGTAAGTACTGAACAACTTGATTCATTATACACATCATCAGGGCAATATCAAGCTGGTATTTTTGGGTCTATTCCTTCAAGTACCATATCTACTGGATTCCCAACATTTGGAGAACAATATTTTCCGTTATCATCCTCATGCTAGGGGGCAACCCTTTGGTCACCCAATATGATAGTACTCCATCACTTTTTGGTCAATAATGTTGAAATTAATGTTTTTCAATGGCAGCGCACTCTGCCTATCTAACCACAAATGGTTGTACAATCATATCAACCAGTTCAACGTGTTACACCCACTTCATTACCACTTGTTAATACATCTATACCCTTGTTACAAAATAAAAATGTTGTACATCATCAACCTTATTAAGCAGGTCCTTCAATTCAATATCATCAAATGTTGGGTCCACAGACTCCAAATCATTTGATTAATTTACAACAACCTGTATCAGGAATTATTTATTCACAAGCTGTTCTACCATTTTATGGGATGTCACAACTGCAACCAAGTTATACATATCAACTGAATCCAAGTTATCCTAATTTGGGTTATAACGTTAGTGGACAGACCCCTTGGTAGCTATAGGTGCAAATGCCTCAAACCTCTTTTCAACAAGTATCATATCCAGGTTTTGGTCAACAAAATCCTCAAGCGTTTGCTATGCAAAACAACCCCTATCTAGATTACCAGCAGCAGATTCCTTATGCTGTTGCTCAAGCAATTCCATATTACCCTGGCTATGCTCAACCTGACCTTAATAGATAGTTTCCCTTTTTTGCAACTTTAGAGTTACCAAATTTAAATCGGTTAACCAATGATCCAATCAACTATGCTCCTTGGTGGCCGATGATACCTCATACATTACCCTCGGATATTCCTAAGTTCAATGGAAACCCTGGAGAATATCTGTTGACTCATGTCATGACTTATCATTTATGGCATTCATCAAACTCCCTGAATGATGATTCTGTTCGACTACGTCTTTTCTAGCATACACTCACAGGTCCGGTAGCCAAATGGTACATTGAATTACCTAGAGCTTCTTTTGACAATTTCACTGCCCTAGCTACTGTATTTTTGACTCATTTCCAGTTACCCATCAGATATGAAACTGGAACGGAACTCTTGACTAATTTCAAACAAACTAATGCTACTCACATTTCTGATCATATTCATGGGTGGCGTCGTTGTCGATGAATGGTTAAGACATTTGTTCCGGATCGGCTCCTTGATGAATGGTTCATTAAGTCCCTGTTACCATCTATAACTAAGGATGTGGCTAAGGGTGGCATCGTCACAAAGGAGAAAGTTATCACTCATGCTCAATATTTAGACTTGATTTACACTCAGTCTGGCACGCTATATGAAAAAATCCCTAATGCGTCGATATCTAATTTCAATGTTCTTCCCCAATTAAAGGACTCTCATGCCAGAGATGACTTGATAGGCACTGTAAGCACACACCACACTACTACATCTGATCCTCCTCCTACTTCCAAAATTAATGCCATGTCATTTGAAAAAGTCATAGGTGACAAGCAACCAGGAAATAAGAAAAAGTCGAAAAAAAATAAAAATAAAGCTTCTAATCCGCAGGAAAGATCATCTGATCAACCGTATGGACCTGGAAAACTCGTTATCCATGCATAATCTGTAATGAGGAAAAATTTGTTAGGGATTTTCCTCATCGCACTGAATTCTAAAAAATAATCAAGACTTCTAATGCTTCAGCTGTGTTGACAGACCCATTTCCAAATCCGGACACAAATATGGTTGCTACGGATTCAACTCCTAGTTCCCAAGTGTTAATGTTATCCGTTACAAAACCTTCAACACATATTTTGGTGTCAACGCAAAATAAATATTATGGTAGTCTGGCCACTGATCAAACTACTACCTCGATAATGAATCCATCTACAGAATCAGTACCACTTACTGCTATTCCTGAATTGACAATCAAGCCACCAAAGGGAGTAATTCATAAATCTACATATAATCCTTGAGCAAGAGCTGCACAAAATTATAATATAGTTGAAGGTTTGGCTCAATCTCCTTCAGCTAGGTCTGCTATTGAGGTATTACAAAATTGTCCCTCCCAAAAATAGGCTTTATTGTCGACTATTGGTGGAATTGATCCGACTGATTCTAATCTTGTCGTCTTTAATCATACAGGCTATGTGCCACAATTACCAGCAGAATTGGCATTCTCCATACAGGTAAATGTTCTCAATCACCTTGTTCATCACACTATTATTGATGATAAAGAATATACATGCATTATGTCTCTAAACTGTCGGAAGTGACTTGGCTTGCCGTGCTCATCACAATCATCAATGACGTTGAAGGCATTCGATGGACATACAAATAAACGTTGTGGTGTTATTAATAACCTGCATGTTGAACAGGGGGGAAAAACAATGAATATTGATGTTGAGGTTGTTGATGAACCCCTTGAATACAATATTTTACTTGGAAGGCCATGGGTAAATGCGATGTCTGCTATTATTTCTACATATTTTAGAATGATTGCCTTTCCACATAAAGGTACAATTACAGTCATAAATCAACTATCCTTCTTTGCCTCTGCTTCGCTAGTAACTAGAAGCATTTCGTTTATTCACATACCCCAACTAGAACTTCAGAACATTGGTGTAGGACTCTTAAAGGATTCCACTTTGATGAGAACCTTTGAATTACCTCCGCCAACGATGTCGGCATAAATTGCAAGTATAGAGACCTGCTACATGATCTCTTCCACTCTATCTGGCTTAAGGAAGAGTACAGGTGATTCTGATATTTCTACGTTAGATGAGTTTCTGCTGCCCAGCCCTATTGAGCTAGCATAGCAATCAATCTATCTGGCTTGGGCGGCAAATCCAAAATTAGCGTCGCCAAGTGTTTGGGTTGATCGTTCATTAGATTTTGGTACCCCATCTGATCCATTTTCATCAATGTTCTTGACAGATGAGAATATTTTGGAAGCCATGATGTCAGAAGGAGAACCATGGGAATATTATCATCATCATTCTCATCTTCCTAATTATGAAGAAAATAATCTTAGTGAACTACATCACCCATCCATCAAAACTTTCTTTTCGAATTCTTTTCCCATTAATGCAATCGATTCTGAGTGAAATCTTTCGAATATCAAAGAAACGATTTCTATTGATTTCGACCAAACCTAGTATTATAGAGAATATTCATGTTGGTGTATCTTTTTCTCCATCAGAACTTGAATCATATCGCTCTCTTTTTCGTGAATTTCGTGACGTATTTGCTTGGTCTTACGTGGAAATGCTAGGCATAGATACTAGTATAGTTGAACATACTATTAATATGTATCCTGATGTAAAACTGGTGCGTCAATGACTTCGTCTTGTTCATCCAAAGAAAGCCACTGCCATCAAAGCAGAAGTTGAAAATTTTTGCGTGCTGGTTTCATTTACCCTATTCCGCTAACTGAATGGGTTTCCAATATCGTTCCTGTCATGAAAAAATAAGGAACCATTAGAGTGTGTGTCGATTATCAGGATGTTAATCATGCTTGTCCAAAATACAACTATCCTACTCCCTTTATCGACCAGATTATTGACGATTGTGCTGGATGAGAAATATTTTCGTTCATGGATGGATTTTATGGCTACAATCAAATCAATATCTACCTAGATTATCAACATAAGACAACATTCATCTGTCCCTGGGGCACATTCACTTACAGGAAACTCCCATTTGGTTTAAAGAACATTGGGGAAACTTTTCAGAGAGCATTGGATTATGCTTTCATTGACATCAAGCACATTTTTCAACCATATCTAGATGATTTACCAGAACATTCATGAAATTGGACTGATCACTTGATGCATTTGAGAGCCATTTTCTTACGCTGCTGACAATAAAAAATATGCCTCAATCCACATAAATGTGTGTTTTGTGTTGGTTCTAGTTTTTTTCTTGGATTTGTAGTCTCAAAAGAAGGGATTTGAATCGACCCTTTGAAGGTTCAGGCCATTCTTGATTTTCATGCGTCGTCAAACTTACTTCAGATACATAAACTTCAAGGAAAGGCTAACTTCCTAAGGAGGTCCATTCCAAATTATGTCGAAATGGCTAAATGATTTACTTGACTATTGAAAAAGGGGGTTCCCTTCCATTGGGATCAAGTTGCGCAATATTATTTTGATGCTGTCAAGGAAACTCTTGTCCAAGCGTCATTAATGTATCCTCCTAATTATCAAAACGATTATTTCCTATATCTCGTCACGGCCGAAACAACCATTTCTATGGTATTGGTCCAAGTAGAAGAAGGAATTGAACATCCAATCTATTATTTGAGTCGTAATCTCAATGATACGGAAGTTAAGTACTCATACGTAGAAAAGCTTGCCTTGGTAGCTGTTCAAGCTTTCCAAAGATTTCGACATTATATCTTGCTCTGAAAAACAACAATATTTTCGGATTTCAAACCCATGACTTACATCTTATCACGTCAATTTCTAGGGGGAAAATATTCAAAATGGATTGTCATTTTGCAGGAATTTGATTTGGAATTTATGAAATCCAAGTCAAAGAAGTCTTTAGTTTTGGCAGAGCTTCTCTGTGACCTTCCCTCTGATAGTACTGAAACTACGTCAGAACCATCAATTCCAGATGAGTCTCTATTTCCGATCGGATCATATGATCCTTGGTATGGGGATTTCATCATTTATCTCCAAACCCAAACTTTTCAACCTAATACCTCTTGCTTCGAACAACGATGTATTCGATACCAAGCCAAATATTATATGATTGTGGGCGATACACTTTATCGTCGTGGTGTCGATACCATTTTAAGGAGGTGCCTCACTCATGAGGAGGTCGAAAAAGTGTTAAATTATTGTCATGTTGGGGCTTGTGGTGGACACTTATCTGGATATGCTACCTTGCAGAAGATACTCCGCGCCGATTACTTTTGGCCTACTATTTTTCGAGATTGCATCCTCGCAGTTAAATTTGTCATGCATGCTAGATTTTTTATCGTAAAATCCGCAAACCACCAGCACCAATGCATCCCGTTGTCTCTGCTCGGCCATTTACGAAATGGGGTATTGACTTCATGACCTGAAACCCTCCTTCGTCCGGGGGGCATGGTTATATTATTGTCGCAGTCGACTATTTTACCAAATGGGCCAAAGCGATGCCTACATTCAACAACACAGGAAAAACAACTGCATTATTTTTCTTTAACCACGTTATTGCACGGTTTGGGGTATCACAGGCTATAGTTACAGATCATGGGAAGCATTTTCGCAACCACATGATGTCTGATGTGACTGCCAAGTTAGGATTGTCACATGATAATTCTAGTCCTTATTATCCACAATCAAATGGACAAGTTTAGGCTATTAACAAAATTCTTAAACGAATGATAAGAGTTTGTAAAAGAAACTGGCATTTGATCCTGTACTCCGCCTTGTGGGCATATTGAACCTCGGTGATAAATGCAACCAAGTTTCCTCCCTTTCAATTGGTGTATGGTCTGGAAGCTATCTTACCAATCCAATGCGAAATATCATCGTTAAAACTCGCAATAGACTTGTTACTTGACACCTTAGAAGAAGAAGCACATCTCCTTAACCTCATCCATCTTGCTGAAATGCATCGTGAAGCCTAATTGGCGAACGAAGCGCATAAGAGATGTATAAAGGCGTAATACGACAAAAATGTCCAACCTCGCATTTTCTCAGAGGGCAACTTGGTCCTTCTTTACGATCAAGAAGCTGATGTAATAGGTACAGGGAAATGAGCCGTTATGGCATGGCCCCTATATTTTCAAAAGAGTTCTTGCTAAAGGGTGCCTATGAGTTAGTTGATTACGATGGAATTCCATTGGCGCAACCTAGAAATGGGTTGTATTTGAAACGTTACTATGCTTAATCATGAGCATGGTAATTTTTTATATTATATTGTATATATGCTGTTGATTTGTATTCACTATATTAATTTTTTTTTTTTAGAGTTTTCATGACGTTAGTAATCCGCTTTAAATTTCATCGCATATGTCTGAATCTTTGGAACCATTTGTTGGATATTCTAATGGTGCTAGTCGTAGTACGCAGAATCTATCCTCTGCAGCGTGGGCCATTTTTGCTCTGAACGGTGCGTTGGTGAGTTTTAAAGGGATTTGCATTGGTAGATAGATGAAAACTATCGCTGAGTATAGCGCATTGATAAAACTTCTCTTTGATGCCATTTCATTTGGTATTAACCACATAATCATAAGGTTAGACTCACAACTTGTGGTATTACAACTTACTAGTGTTTATATTGTTAGAAATCCAACACTTCTTAGATTGTTCCTAAGAGTTCAACTTTTGGAAAGACATTTTGATTTTATTCAATATCAACACATTTCCAGAAATTTGAACACATTGATTGATTCATTAGCTAATCAAGTTTTAGACAGTCATTTGCGATACATGTAAAGAAAACATTCACATCATTGAATAGGATTGCGCATTAAACATAGGAAAAACTATGAAATCATATAGATAGATAGTTATAGGAAGCTCTTCGATCTGGCAATCCAGAATTCCTAAGGTCAAGCCTCTTATGTGCTACTGAAGCTCAGTCAAAGTCTCAGCCAGATCAAGATCCTGAAGGACTACTCTCCCGATAGCCCTCTCTGCTGGCACATCTGCTTCGCGCTCCAGTTCCACTATTGGTTGAATGCGACCAACATCTACATTACATCAAACATTTAGTTTAGTCTTGGAAAGAAATCAAAACACAAAAAAATTGTATAAACCTTAGAAAAATAAAAAAACATGGTCAAAACATTCTTACCTATTGCACCCCACTAAGCGCCTTTTGGTAGTGCTAGATTTGGATCTCCTTGAAAATTGATGCCTGCGTATGCATACTCATCGATGGAAAAAATCTGTCGCTGAAATCAGGCAAAGAATGCAATAGAGAACACAATAGTCGATTGGCCATCATGCCGACCCATGAGTTATACCCATTTCCACATCCGAGGATCTCTAAGACTAGCTATATCAAGTGTTACATGCTGTGGCTGCATCAGTGGAATCCATTCCAAGGTGAAGGATATAAGGATATAACCATAACTAAAATTCTTATTCCTTCCTCCCTTTTCTTTGTTTAGTTGTTCCTTTATCTGAGATAGAATAGCTTCAGACCAGTTGAAGACTTTTGGCTCCATACACTCTAGCGCATATTGCATATATGATCTGTTCGCTACATGGAGTGTAACGGTGCCAGTAAGTTTAGAAATTGTGAGAAGGATAGTTCTCAAAGGAAAATATCTGACATCTCGGATGTTTATTTTTCCATATTTGCTAGGTTCTTCCCCTGGATAGCAATACTGTAGAATATAATCCCTCACTGTCTCTCCTCCAACGGTAGACCCTGAGAGCGAAATGGGCAAACCTCTCCTCAACAAAATTGTGAGAAAATACACATCCTCAACTGTTATAGGAACCACTTGGTTCTTAATATGAAATGCCTCTATAGTCAGATCCCATGCTCGAACTAAGAACTCCAAGAGTTCTATTTGTTGCCTCATCCCGGAAAATTTGAAGTACTTAAGAAGTCCACAATATCTTAGGGCTCTTACAGTACCCGGATCATTCAAGGCAATCATATCTTGTTCTTAATGTTCTCTTTGCCTCCATGTAATCGTCATTATAATCCGATGGAAACTTGAAACACAACCATAAGGTCCATTAGATTCCATTTATTGCAAAAAACTAGGTCAATTTTGGGCATAGTAAGAAAATCAAAAACTTAAACTGCACCCAACGCATTTGGAAATGAAATGAATACCAAAGGGAAGAGGAGGTTCATGGCACTAACCTGGATCGAAGGGTGCCGAAATCCATCCACAGAAATGATCATAATCAGCAACTAAATTTTGGGGACGAAATTAGGTTTAGAGCTCCAAAATACAAATGGTAACTATGGAATGGTAAAAATGAATAGTGAAACTACTTTTAAATAGTCATTTAATTATTTTCAAGTTGAAATTATTTCTATGACTATAGTTTTATTATGTTTTCATCATGAAACATGTATTTTTAATCCATTTGATGTTGTTCTGAATAGGAAATACAATTGATGAATAGATTAGTCGTGCAGATTTATTTCAAAGAATGACTTGACCAGAAGCATACTTTTTCTCCTTATTTTTCGAGCTTTGTTAAAAACGAAAAATGATTTGAAGCACAATTTTATCTCTTTTTCAAGCTTCTATAACAACAAAAAAGGAACCCCTGGAGTCTTCTTTCAACTCTTTTCAGACTTCGATAAAGTGAAAATATTGCCGAATACTTGTCTTTTCGAGCTCATAAAAGTAAATGAATTGATATCTACTCAGTATAAGTTTAGCCCTTTTCTTGACTGAGATAGATTATTGATGAAAAAGGAATACCTTGGTTAAACTTGACCAAAGAATTTCTTTCAAATATTATTTTACACTTTTTCAGATCTGAGTGACAAATTTATGAAAAAGTACTTATAAAGTTTTCTTTTGTCCACTTTTTCAAACTCTATAAATATGAAAAAGGACCGAGCTATCATTTTCGTTAAGCTCGTTAAAACATAAAATAACAACGGGCTTGTTGATCATGGCAATAATCGAGTTTCATTCATCACTAGACTCGTTAAATTATTAAATAGCAATAGTTTATTTGCCCGAAGGGTTGAATTATAGATAAAGAAAATGTTATCCTCCTCAAGCTTGTTAAAAAATAAAGAGGTACTAGTCGACAAATGACCAGGGAAAATTTAGGAAAAGTGAGCAAAATTTCCTTATGGTAGCAAGTCGCTCTTGAACATGACACTTCCTTCACTCCATGTCCGTGACTATTTGGGTTGGGTAATCATCTTGACGGTTCATTCACACCTATGGTTCATCATACCTTCACTTTGGTTTTGGGTCAATGCTGCCAAATCATCACAGTGTCGCCGATATGTTCAAGAGAAGTCATCCAGTGAATAAAATCATCCTTCTGCAATACTCGTAAACCTTTATTCTCGTGACCGTCATCCCTGAAAATTTCTATATCAAGTCATACCCTTGTCTCCAAAATCAGTAACTCTCGTTTCGAAATAAAGTGACTTCCTATTGACAAAAAATCAATATCCAGGAAGTTCACTTAAAAACATCAGATTCTAGTACCATGAGGCTTGTTACAACATCGACAAGATCCTCACTTCCGAACCTTTTATCGAAAGATTTTTTTTGGAGTTCAACATCAAATCATCTATTCACGCATTACAAAATGTACTACAATACCTTGAGGGCCATTTTCATTAATGGTGGTTCTCTCGCATTTGTTAACAACTCACATCATTGGCTACTAATCAAATGATGTCTTTCCATGTTCGATGACAAATCATATATTCGCATGGCTAGACTTGTACCTGAATGATCGAGTGAATGAGATAAGAAGACACCGGATCTAGTTTTAGCCATCCGGGCTACGATTTCAGGATTTTTTACACATCATCTGTACGGTGACCTTACATACATATTGTCATCCAAACATGGGCCTATATCTGTAGGCATGTCTGCATTGGGCAACATTCCAGTGTCGATGACTTTCTGAATTATGTACATGTTATTAGGTTGTTTATGTGCTGAACATGGGAATGCCTACCCTAAAAAATTATGATAAAAGAGGATATATCATGATGTAATGTATTGTAATATTGATGCAGGTGACCACTCCACTTCGTTTCTAGCCCATCACAGTGTAAAGCATCTCAATCAAATGTTTTTATTATTTTTACCTCATGCTTTAGGGGGAAATTGTTATAGGTCAATTTGGGCATCATTCCCAATGATCTGGTTAACTGGGCATCATCTCCAGGACCAATGAATAAGATTCTATCATTCCCTATCATTTCAAGTTTCTACATTCCCTAAGGCAAGAACAAGACAAATCAAGCATGACTTTCATCAAGAAAAGGTTTCCAAGGTTTGAAGTTTATTATATAGCATGTGGGAGCTCACCAATGCTACCTCTAAGGGGAATAAGTGTGTTGCATATGTAGGTAGCCCCATGCAAGGCTGCTCTACAAAGCACTTCCCGACATCTATGGGTGCATTGGTCACATTGGGAGTGAAATTCTCATTGTTCCGGAATCTCCACTTGGCCAGTGCCTTCTAGAAGAGTTCACATGTGTCAAGCTTCAAAGCCAAGTGTCCATTTGACATCTACATGACTGGGAACATGTCTTGCCTATTATTGGAAGTCATTCATTGCAAAATTATGTTCAGTTCATCTATAAATTGAACAAAGACCTGAGTGTTTGAGAAGGAAGAATTTGCGTAGAGAAATGCTGGAGGATTTTCAATTGAGAGTTAGATTTGTGTAACAGCTGCTGGAGAGATTTATATTGTGATGGGACTGAGGATCGTTGTTGGAAGGGTCACTTCAAATCAGTCATTTATTTGTAACCTTTCCTTCTATCATCAATAAAGAATACAAATTACTTTTCCCTATATGCATCTGTATTGGCTTTGATTTTCCATATTGCAAGATCTTAGTTGATGTATATTTTTTATGCTTTACTGATTTAGCTAACTAATTTTAATAAACATTTGTATTATTGTTATCTTCTGATGTTTTAGTGTTCTTTCTTGCAGGAAGCATTTCACACAAACCGCTTGAATTTGAAGCTACAACGGAAGCGACAAAAGGATCCATTTAGAAGCGATTGGATCACAAGTAAGCCTCTAATCCTTTCTATGTGTCTATTTTGAGTTAGTAAAGGTAGTCGTATAGTCTTTAATCTGTTTTTATAGATTGTCATCTATCTAGGGAAGCGTGTTTTATCAGTAATTCACAATTCTGGCCCAACAAGGCATATCTTTAAATATCACTATAATGGTGGCTAGACCCATATTCTGAATGGGGAACCTATCCCAAATGATGTGAGCTCGAATTGGGATTTCAGACTAGAGAGACCCCCTTATTGTTGGCGGATTCCAACACCGTCAACAATTATATGTGTTCATTTGATTCTTGTGGTTTATCATTGTATTCTAATTTTACAATAGTGAAAAGGCATAAGTGTAGAAGTGAAGGTCCTAAATAGTAAAAATAATTATAAATACCAATTCAACCCCTCTCAATATTTAACAATTTTCACTATTTAGCATGCTCTCTATTATATTTCTCTATGTGCCTATTTCATTTCATTTCTAGCCTTTTGTTTCATTCCTTGTACAACCCGTATCAGTGGTATCAAAGAAATATTTTCCTTACTATTTCCCAGTGCATGTCCTCGATGGGGTTAGGTTATAGAGAGTTGGGTTTTGATCTAGTTTCACTTAAGAATGTTTTCTCTCACCAACCCAAGTGGCCTCACATGATAGAAGAATAGAGAGATTATGGATTAGGAGATCCTATCAATTTTCTTCTCGAGGAATCACTTACACAACAAAGGAATGAGATGATGGAAAATTCCTCCTCGATATTTCAACGAATTCCAACAGTGTCTAAGGAATCTTAAACAAGTGGTAATTTTGAAGGTGTGACGCCATTCAAGGAACAAGTTAAATTTTATTTCCCCTTTTTTGAAGGACAAATAGATGAAAATGATTTGGAGAAATAATTAAATTAGTTAGAGGATTATTACTATTTCCATTTTTTTTTACAATGAAAATATCACCTTCTCACCCTTGAAATACCTTTCCCTTGTTAAATATTGGTGGGAAGGTTATTAGGAGAGACACAAGAAATTTGAGTTTGTGATATTAAAGGTGGGACTCACTTGGGAAGATTTTTTGGAAGCCCTCAAGAGGGGATTATACTCTGTAGGGAACTATGATGACCAATACATGAGATGGGAAACTTTGTGATAAGATAGAGACTAGAGGGTGCCAAATTCCACTAATACTTTCCATACCTTACACTCAAATATGGGTATCAAAGACTCTATAGATAAATTGGTTCTAAAGTTTTGTATTGGCCTGAATATTTACATCTAAATGGAGATTAATTTCTTGGATATCTCTTCACTTAGAGACACTTTTTGATATGCTGTAAAAATTGAGCAGAAATTGGAGAAGAGGAATAAGAAGGAGTTCATATCTACAAATATTTTGTAATGAAAGCTTGGAAAAGGTGCCCCAAACTTATAAAAGTAGGGAGAAATTAAGGAGAGCCAACCTCAAGGAAACCAACCAAAGCCATAGGTAAAGAAGGATAATGGGAAGTTGAGAAAGGACACTAGAAAGTGGCGTGAATTCCAAAAAATCCCCTCAAACAACACTAACGAATGCCATTTGAAACAATCATTTTTATAGGGGATGAAAGAAAATGAAATGGATTTTTTCTCTAATTTTGATTCAAAATAGGATAATTGAAAGTGGATCATCGCTACAAAACCCAGTGCTACAATATTGACCAAAAATATCCAACTAGAAGAGCCAAAGGAGCTTGAAGAGGAGGAGCACCTCTTCCATTTACAAGTGTGGGTGAAGGGGATCCTACTACATTTTATTGTTAATAGTGGTATCTAAAATAACCCAATCTCAAATCAGGTCACCAATATATTGAAGCCCCCAACAATACAACATAGGTTGGTTAAGCCATGGATGAGACTTCTGTGTCAACCATCAATGATTCATGTCCTATGCAATAAGACCCTTCAAAGATGAGGTACCATGCAATTTTTCTCCACTAAAAGTTCATGATGTTTTTTACGACAACCTTATATGTGTAAATTTCATGTTTCCTATGAGTTGTGTCCTCATAATGTAATTTTTACTCTAGGAGGTTGGCTCTACAAGGTACTAACTATAGTTTTGTATATTGTATTTTCATTAAACTTGGCAAAGTGGTGATAAAAGTTAATCTCTTAAAATAAAATTTTTTTCTTCTTCATGTTTTGGTTAAAAGGTGAAATAAAGGTCATTGTGACCACCATAGCCTTAGCATGGGGCCTCTCTACACAAAAAAGGTAGGCAGACAAGGTTGTAGAGACATATAGAAATATATTTTCTCCACTTATGGTTTCCTCTGCACTTCCAAGTGAAATACAATTTACTTGATACTTGTTTCTCCTTTACCTAATGGCCCAATATATAGATTATCTCTCCTAAAAAACAAGGAAATAAAATTTTATATTCATGATCTCAAACAACCTCGTAGAATATGCATGAAAGAGTCATGTAATAAGTGTTCCAAGGGAAGAAATATTAGCCCAACAGAAGGGCACTCAAGATACAAAGACTGCAGCAACAAAGGATAAATACCAATCACATGTTGAATGCCACACATAAAAGGAGAGAACCACTAAATAAGGAAGAGGAGGCTCACACCCACTGTAATACTATGTTGAGATCACAAGAGATGAACAAGGATTGAACAGAACCAACCATAAAACCTTTCATCTGCATAGACCATAAACATATGCAAATAATTTAGAACAAAATAACCCATGACATAGCTCCTCACTTTGTGGGAGTTCAATTGTGTTGGTGTAGAAGAAGGATGGGACATAGTGACTATATATTGATTATAGAGCATTCATTAGAGAAATTTTGAGGTCTAAAATGGGCCTCCTAAGATAAATGTACAACCACAATAAAATTTGTAAGAACCAATAAGATTAAAGATGATGATGTCAACTATGGGGGGTTATTCACCATTTTTGGGGTGAATAAGTACAAAGATTAAAAAATAATAAAATAATAGAAATATTTTTTCAAATTTTATTTTCAACGTATATCCCTAAGGTTTTACTCACATTTCGATCCAGAGTACTCGTTGGATGCAAAATTTAATTCCACATCCAATGAGTACCCATGTTGCATACTTTTGATGGACCCTACAACACAAAAAATGAGAAATACATGAAAAAACGTGATTGCAATAAATTTTTCATGTATTTCTCATTTTCTATGTAGTAGAGTCCATCAAAAGTATGAAAAATGGTACTCCTTGGATGAGGAATCAATTTCTGCATCCAACGAGTGTTTCCACTCAAAATTTGAGTAAACCAATAGAGAGATAAGTTGAAAATACGAGTTGAAAAAGTAGTTTTTTATTTTCTCTCTCTAAAATTTGATGATGTAATAGAATATTATTTAATTATTTCCACTATTATTTTATAATTTCCTTAGGAGGCCCATTTTAGACCTCAAAAGTCCCCTAATTGAAACAAGATCACTATCACGAAAATATGCTCAATCCCCTAGATTAACGATCTTCTTGATCAATTTAAGGGTGCTAATTTATTTAGTAATATTGATATGAAGTTAGGCTACCACCAAATTTGAATTGAACAAAAAAATGTATGGAATGCAACCTTCAGATCTAAACAAGGACTTTTTGAGTGGTTGGTCATGTCCTTTGGCTTGGCTACTTCTCCAAAAAACTTCTTGAGGATGATGGATGATATCGTACAACCATTCACAAAATATTTGTGGTTTTATATTTGGATAATATCCTCATCTTCAACCAAACTTGTGTAGAAAATTGGCAACACATTTAGTACGTCCTAAGTACCTTGCAACAACACAATTTGTATTCCAATCTTGAGAAATGATCACTTGGCATTAAAATATTTCAATATTTGGAATACATCATGGATGAAGATGAGGTGCATGTGGACATAACCAATATCCAAATAATTTTTGATTGGCCATCCTTGATAACTAACAAATATTTCTAGCTTATTGTACCTTGCTAACTTCTACCAAAGGTTCATGTTGGGGTTCTCTCATATTGCTTAGTCCTTAAGTTAATTAACCAACGGTGGAGCTAAATAAAATATTTCCTCATCTGAAGAATTCAAATATTTGAAACACTGCCTCTAATTTACAACAATCCTCACCCTGCCAAACCTACAAAAACCATTTGAGATTGAGATAAATGCAATTGACTATGTTATCAGTGCATTACTCACTTAGTGAAACACTCTCTAATACGATATGTAGATAATCCACCTATTACAAGGAGATGTACTCCATCATTTAAGCATGTTGAAAGTGAAAGCATTATACTTTAGGGAAGGAGATGATCTGACCACATTGATCACATGCCTCTATCATTTCTGCAAACAAAAGAAAAGTTACAAAATGACTACTATTAGAAATGGTCCTCGTACTTGGAAAAAATTATGCTTGAACATATATTACAAGAAATCCAACACCAATCATGTTGCACCCTACCTTATTTTACCCACAAATGTGGCGCTAACTAAATTTTTTAATTCTTATGGGCATGCGATGTTTGGGTGGCCACAATTCTATAAAAATTACCATATACTAGACATTGATCATAGGAAAACAAGTACCAAAATTCCATCTCTAGGATGCGCTCTTATGTTTCCTAGGCCACCTTTGTATTCCTTGAAGAAAGTGTACCAATCTAATCTAGGAGGCACATCATATTTGGGTGACAAGGAACTTTTGTGTGGAGAAGATGGTAGCATTACTTCAAAAGTATTTCTATTAGACAAAGCTTCAATAGGATGCCAGCTAGTATATTAGATCATACATTTACTGTGCCATTTATAAAACAACCATCAACAAGTATGGGTTGTACATTCCTGTACCTACACCAAACAAACCCTGGGAGTCAATGTTCATGGGTTACATGTTAGGTTTTCCTTCCACTAAGCATGGTAATAATGTTTTGTTTGTGGTTATTGATAATTTATTTAAGATGGCCATTTTGGCACCATGCAAGAATATTATTAGACCTAAAGCAACTACTAAACTCTTCTTTGAGTGTGTTTGTGTTCATTTGGGGCTATCTTGGTCCATTATTTTATATAGGGACAACATGTTCATCATTACGTTCTCATTCAGACTATGTGTTAGAAAATTATATATGACAGAGCAATTGAACACATAAAAAATGAGGAAACACAAACATATAAAACATATAAAAATAGAGAGATACAAATATACGTGGTTCACCCAATTTGGGCTATGTACATCCTGAACAACCAATCCTTCCTTTATATTATCCATCAAAATGAAGAGATACAACACAGAACAGACCTGCTGTAATATCCTATGTTATTTCTCACAGTCCCCCTTTCTATTTCTCTCTCATAATACTCATACAATACACAACTCAATACAATACCCTCATAAAACAAAGGGGTTTCCTTCTAGGGCAAAAAACTATAAATTAAACATAACTTCTACCATCAGATCATCTGCCTAATGAACGGCCCAGATTGAATAAAAATTAAATTATTTTACAAGGAAATTTTACATCTATTTTTAGCTTCGGGGGCACTGCCCCCGAAACCCCTTGCCAGGGTGTGGGGATGGGGGGGGGGGGGGGGGGGGCTCCAAAAAGTCGCAGCCCGCCCCCCTGGACCCCCCAAGCAGCGTTTAAATGACGAGCGACATTGCCGCCCCGTTAAGAACATGGGTCCAACGTGGTGATACATCTATGTAAAGAATATAATTAGGCTCCACACTCAACACTATGGTCTCTAATGGATATCAAGTTGACCAAATTGACTTCCTTTCATCCCCAAATAGATGGACAAACAAAAGTGGTCAACATGATGATTTTTCATATCTTGCACATATACAACTCCATGAATCCACATAGATGGGTTGAAAATCATCCATATGTTTACCATAGCTATAATAGATCCCTACATAACTCTATTTTCCCAAATCCCTTTTAGGTGTACTTGGGGTTCTAACCATTGTCCCTAATTGATGCATCTATGCACATTTCATGTTCACCAATAGAGTCATACCATGCTTAGGTTGAGATAGATAGAGCTGCGAATTTTTTTTAATGGATTTGACACCTCCAGCACTAGGTTCATGATATCATTCAGAAATAAATGCCAAGTACAAGAAGTGACATGACTAACATAGGCTTCTATTTAACTTTCAGGTTGGTGATAAGCTGTGGTTGCATTTATAGAAAGAATGCATTATAGGTCCCCACAGGAATCTAAAACCACTTCAATATGAGCCTTACACAATCGAAAAGGTTGTGGGTTAAAAATATTTTGAATTACGTATTCCCCCTTTCCTTAGCTTACGCCAAATATTTAATGTAGAGTTGCTTTGACCATATTTTACAATTTTTTGGACACTTAGTAGGAAATTGAGAAAATTTTCTCCATAGAACTCAATGTTGACTACATTGAATATGTTAAAGTGGATCAGATCATGGACACTAAGAAAAAGGATACCCTTTAATGGAAATAAAATCTGATTTCAACATCATCATATAAAAATCCAAATAAAAATATGAACTAAATTAGATAATCAACATGAAAAAACACATACCTAAGGGCCTCCATCTTGTTCCTGGAGGAATACCATGTTCAGGTTGTCTTAGAAACCCATCCCTACATAGGGGAACTACAATGTAATATGTGGCATTGGTAGCCACCAAGAATAGACTGCCTCAATTCAATATAAACCAAACTCTCCTCCTCCCTCTTGTATCATAAGACCCCCATCTCATGATCTAGGGAATACAAGGAGGAGTCACAAGTGCCCTGATGATGGGCCATAGTGGAACGACCCACTTGAAGAAGAAGCTGCATAAGAAAATCTAAAAATTGAGCTCCTGAAGCTTACCACCTATTTCTCACGTTAGCTAAGACACCAATCTCCAATGCATCAAGTGAGCCCAATCACGAAAGGTGCCCATGCACACTCAATACAACAATCCTATTTGATGCCTTGTAATCTAGTGTGGGTATATCCCTCTGAAAATACTCAAAATCATCGTGATGGTGGCATGAAGCACCACATATGATATTTATGTGATATGTATCACTCCACCCTCCACAGTCATAGTTGTGCATCATTGGGCATCCCACTCTAGTGTCATAACTAAATGTGGAGGCTCAATAGGTTCCTCCTTCCTCCACAACTACAATTTTGTTAATAAATATATATCCACCTCGGTGGATATCGTGAGGTCACTATATTGCACAAAAAATAACCCATAGTGAAATTGTCATAAGTGTATGTTTATGAATATATTTCCCCTACATGAATACATTACTTCACACCAACAATATTTCCCAAAGGCTATCCAAAAAATGAAGATTACATTCAATCAATCCCACACACATGCATGCAAATAAGGAAATATCAAATGGGAGGAGTGAGACACACCTTCTATTGAGGGAAGTGTATCTTTGTTGTATCTATATTGAAATTACTTCAAACATATTTTCTCCTTGCTATCCTACATTAAATATCTACACATGGAAAACATATTTACCAAACCTAACACTTTTTAATACTAGTTAGCATTAGTACATAATCAACATCAAATACATTAGTATGAAAACAATAAAAAGATAACGATATATCAGGGGAGAAGTGTCAACTAGTTATATTATCACACAATGAATAGGTACATCACTGCTCCTCCACAATCCATATTTATGGTATTCCTCTTACCACAAACCACTGTTGAGATGAACAATTCTAGTGACTTATTGCAAGGAATAGCTTAGGTCTAAATTTCAATAGCACTTCATTATGTAAAAATTTCCTCATTTTATCTATAGATGAAAATTCTTCTATGGATATCCTTGAGGAGTCATCACATTTAATCTAGACACTTTGTTGACCATGTATGGTCCTTTCATCTTTATCCATTAAGAGTGATAAACTTTGACCCTGTTTTTGCTTATCCATTCACATTATCACTCTAGTCCCTTTTACAATGCATTTTGTGCGTTGTTAGCCTTCTAGTTTTCCCTACCAGACCATTAGGAGTGTTCTTAAAATTAGAAGTTATATATACTAATGGTAGGGGAGAATTGAAGGCACAAATCATATGTTTTCTGTAGATTCCATATACCAATTTCTACATATTAACTTGTAAGATGTTGTTCTTATCTAATGAATCCAAGGGGGTGACTTTTTGAGCTATAATAGATGCCCCCTAATTTATGAGGTCATAAGAGAAGTTGATGACCAAAATTTATTGAAATAAAACCAATGAGTTAGACCGAGGGATGGAACCATAGATGTAGGACCTACATAGGCTATGAAAATCATATTTATATACATATAAAGTACATCCCCAAAGTAGGAATACCCGTAATCGGTATAGAAATAATAAAGCATGTCCACCCACACAACATAATACCCCCAACGAAAAAAAAATAATCCAGAAAGGTCGTTTACCTCCTAGGTTAAAGGGTGTTCCAAAATGTTTACCAAAAATATTGGTACCCCAAGGATTAAACATGTTATTAGAGAAAGTGTTCCCAACCCCTTGGATATTCCAAGGAAGAGGCATAGTCCCATAGAATGTAGAACCCCCTAACAAGTGACTCCCCTAAGTATATATGAATCCATCGAAAATCAAAGTGCCCCCAATTGAGCTAGGAGATAACATGGATTGGGTATGAGGATTCCAACCAAATGGAAATCCAATGTTGGATATGAACATACTCCCTACTGAGTGGGCCCTATGGCTGCAAAGGTGAATGTGGAGTTTGAGCCTCTAACCTATGATGTGGGTATGCTACTCATACTGCAAATAGAGCCTGTTCCAAACATGAATGGAGGTGTCATGGTGAAAGATGTGGAGGTACCCATAGTGGATTTACTAAATGGAGGGACAATGATCCCAAAATATTTAGTTAGAATGAGAAGGTGGTATCAGAAAAGGTAGTGTGGAAAAGACCTGTGGTGGTAGAGGAAGGTATATTAGTAGTCTTGGGAAGACCATAAATAAAAATAGGCATGGACACACTAGGTTCTACCATGGGAGTGGTTATAACCATAATGGAATATAGGAAAGGACTATGAAAATATCTAGACAATTTTATTACCCCACCTAAAGAGATGGGTAATGAGGTATGAGTGACAGGGGAATAAAAATGAGGTGGAATATTTTGGTCAACCACTCCATAAAGGGAAGGATTGACCCATTGAGTATCACCCAAAATGACCCCTCAAACATGTGTGCCTATGGTGGTGTAAGAGTTAAGTCAAATTATACGGGTAAGTGGACTCTCCTCGTGGGGATCAATGATCTCAAGGAAATGAGAATGATGCAAACTAAAATCCACCATGGTTGTAACAAAGGATGTAAAATGCATAAAATAAATATCCTAAGGTCACCAGACATAACCATAAAACACACACCTATCAAATCTAAGGAGTAAGCAGAAAAATCAAGAGATAAAAGGGTTCTTCCCACAGGTAGAGCTTGGTTAATTAATTCCCAAGTAAAATGTGAAGATATGGTCCTCTTTCTTAAGGACTCTTCTTCCCAATGCAAGTGACCCTTAATTATGCACGCGGACCCTCTAGGGGAACCTAGTGAGTAATAACCAATGTCTTCCTTAGGTAAAAAAAGGATTTCCCCACCATCATCATTTGTGTAAGTGTTAGGTCCCTATATTACTAGTATAGTCCCTTATTGTTGTTAGTGTAACCCCCTTATTTTTATTATTATACCCTTGTAACCCCCATATTGTTATTATTATGCCCTTAAATTATTATTGTTAGGTCAGCTAGGATTACATTGTGGCCCCATGGACTCCTATATATAGAAAGGAGGTTTTGTAATTTGAATCATCCAAGAATTGTTCATTCATGTAATGTATTGGAGGTTTCCCCCTCGAAGTGGCTTATTTATAAGGCGTTGATATCTCTTTTCTTCTCTTTTTGGAGCTAGTTTTACAACATTTGGTATCAGAGCTTTGAGATTCTTGGGTTTTGCTGCTCCAAACAGGTTAGCGTGGAATTTTCTCTATAAATCGTTTTCTACGAAGGTTCAGAATCTGAAATTTTTAGAGTGCGAAGCCAAAATTCTGAGGAACATTGTCAAAAAATTTCAGAGCTTGGTTCACAATATTTTCGGAGATATGATCTGTGCAAGTTAGGTCATTTTGCAGGCTCCTGAATTTAACCTAAACTGGTCATCGTGGTACTTTCTTAATAATTTTTTTTCTACAAAGGTTCAGAAGCTGAAATTTTTAGAGTGCGAAGCCACAATCTTGAGGAACATCGTAAAAATATTTCAGATATTGGTTCGCAATATTTTCAGAGATATTATCTGTGGAAGCTAGGGCTTTTTGAGGCTTCTCATTGTCGTTGTACTACCAAACTTTCATATCAATCGCACTACCATTCATATATACACCTCTCTTGGATGAAAATTTATCTTATTAACCTACTTAATCACTTTTCCCTCGCCTATTGTTTCCTAATAACTTCCACATCCACACCCTTGTTTCCCGTAGAACTACCTCAAAAACACTATACATTCCTCTACACTTCTATCGGCGTGTCTTTGCGCCCTCCCAGTGAAAATGATAGTTTCTAAATAAAATAAATGTTTAACAAGGGAAAACAAGACTCACTTTATCTAGATGCAATTCATTAGTCACTTTGTCTTGTCTATGGCTTGATTACTAGTGACATTAATGGCTGCTAAACAATCACAAAAATAAATTTACAGACAAGGATTTCCTCGAATCCAAATGTGAAGATAAATTACTTATTTTCCAATTCTATAAGGGTGACATTATTGGTAGAAGGAATAATAGTTAATGATAGTCTTGATGGGCCCTCCTGCCAAGTGTTTGACCCTTTATGATGAGGTGTGGATTTAATTATCTTTAACTCTATCAAAATTATAATATGGTTCAAGATCTATGTGAATATAATTTTATTAATTAAATTTAATTATCTTTAAATCCATAAAAATTCTAATAATTACACCTTTAATGAATTCTATTGCCCTTCATTATTCTATCTCATAAGTGGTTTAGGATCTATGTGAATATAATCTTATTAATTGAATTCTATATTAATTTTGGTACGAGATGGGAGTAATACAGAAAACACTACAGAATTATCCTTAAGCTTAGATTAAAAATTAGACAATCTCATGGATTAAAAATTTGTGAACTTGGATAATACATCGATACACAAAAAAAATAATCAACTCAAATTTTTTGAGTTTTCTTCTAGTATTTTTTTTCAATTTTATCTAAAATTTGTATAAGGATTTTTTTAAAGTTTAATTTTGAGATACACATTTTGTAATTTGAAAAATTCTAATACCCCATAAATTTTTATATTACTAAATTCATATATATATATATATATATATATTAAACCATTAATATTCACAATTATATTAAAAATTATATTTCGAAATTCAAAAGCAAACAAATCATAAACATAATGGTTGAGCTTACAGGCTCATTCTACAACCGAGTGTGAAGGCGATATGTATATCCCCTCTGAAAATAAAAATAAAATATTCTCTAAATAGAAAAAATAAAAAATATATAAATATATGCTATGCATATTTAATTAGTTGTCCATAATTATTAAAAAATAAATAAATATGTGAGTAAGATGTTTAAACTTTATACCTTTAAAAAATAATTTAACAAGTGATATCAATGTTTGAGAGTTGGCTTCTGTGATCCATAATTTTTGAAAAAATCTTTTGGTAAAAATCACATATGAAAATCTTCGACACTTTTCGAACCAACTATCATGGTTCATCATCAGTACCGGATGAGAGCACAAATAAAAGCTTGCCCTAATATTAATCCCCCCTTAAAACCTTTACTTATATATTAATAAACATTTAGGAATTAAAATCATTAATATTAATTTAATTACTAAATATTATTAGTAATAGTTAAGAATTAACTATTCCTAATTATATATTACAATCAAATTAGCCCCCTTAATTCTAATCCTTAATCATTCACCTAATATTAACCCCCCCACTTAAACTTTTACATCTTTCTTAATAAGTAATAGAGGATTTGATTCATTAATATCAATTTTAATTATTAAATGTCATTAGTAATAGTTATAATTAACTATTCCTAGTTATATTAAAATTAAAATTGACATTAATTTTTAATAGGGTTTACTTTTAACATTAACACTTATTAGAAAACTTTAATCAATCAATGTTATGAATAGTGTGCTCTAATATTATCACTAATTAATTAATTTTAGCATCATTAAAGTTAAACTTTTACCTTTTTAATAAAAACAATTTAAATATAAAAAACTCTACCTTAAAAAGAGCTCTTAATATAATTTATTACATACAATATTTGAATTATTATTATAATATTAACAAATTTATTAATAATACTTATAACAAATGACTTCTTTGAGATACATTATCCTTATTTTAAATATAATTAATCTCTAATAAATTATAAGAATTAAGGCTAACAAAATTTTAAAAATTTAAAACTTTGCATAAATTTAAAAACATTATTTAATTTATTTAGTTATAAAATATTGATTATTTTTATGGTTGGTCGGCTTACCTCATGCACTCTTTTAGTATATTTATGGTATCTAACCTCCTCTCTTTTCGGTAGGATTTGTCCTGATGATGGGTCTTGTTCTAGACCTGAAACATAGACGCAAAAATTCACATTGTGGAGATTCCGAATTCAACAACTCAAAACTCACACCACATAAATTTGAAATCTATAAAAGGCTTACGATTTAAATAGATGCAGAGAAAATCAAACTAGCAGTTATAGTATAACGGCTAGTTTCACTAAATTAATCAGGAAATTTACCTAATTAGAGATTTATAATTTTTTTTATTTATAAATAAAAAATAATATAAATCTCTCTTAGGTAAAATTCATTAATTTAGTCAAACTAGCTGTTATACTATAACGGCTAGTTTGATTCTCGTCGACGATATTTTCCATATGTGATTTTTACCGAAATAATTAAAAAGAAGAAGAAGTGATATCAACTTCATATATAATTATATATGAAAAAAATGTTAAAAGAAAATATTTTATTGTTGTATAGAAAAAAAATCCAATAGGAGTTATGAATAAAATATTTTCATATAAATTAATATTTACTTCTACATGCCCACGTGGTGTAGAACAGTCGGTGATGGGGTGCACTGTTAAGGCACTCCGTTCTGTAAGGTCACCGGTTCGAAACCCGTGGGTGGCATGGGAGGAGAAAAAATGGAAAAAATTAGGATTAGTCTGAACAAGAAAAAAAATAAAAAAATATTTACTTCTACATAAAAATATATTAATAACAAAAAAACTAGTGTAATGTGTGCCTGAAGAATCATTCAATGCACATGTTATGTAATCTCTATAACATTCAAAAATAAAATTTAAACAATTAAAAATTACACATTATTTTTTGCACTTTAAAATAAGTTTACACCTGAAAAAATTTGATCCCTCTAGGCTTGTAATGTGAAGAGAATTTGTTTCTAATTTAATATCCATTATGACCCATTTTCATGTTTATCTGTGGAGAAAAATATTTGAATAAGACTATGTCTTTATTGCGATCAATCTCAAACTATTTTCTTCTACTATTCTTATTTCACCCTTGTTAGTTTTTTCATATTTTCATATAGATTATATGAAAAGGATAATTGAAATTGTAAACCATTTGAATCTTTAGCTTGATTTTTTGTAGTAAACATCATACCTTGTATCTCTTACTCTCCAATATTAATAGGTTGAATTAATATAACACAAAAATCAATATACGTGTCAATATTTTTTTGTGCTTACACTGAAATCAATTCACATTGTTAATCCAATCACTTTAAAATTAATCTACCACCATACATCTAGTTACATCAAAACATAAATCAAACTCTACACTCAAATCAATGCATCTAATTCAAGCAATCAAATAAGGTTAGAAAACAAATTCTAAACTAAAATCAATGCATCTAATGCAATTAATAAAATAATATTAGAAACCAACATCTACATTGAAATGAATGCATTTAGTGCAAACAAACAAATAAGATTAGAAATCACCATCTACACTAAAATCAATGCATTTCGTGTAAGCAGTCAAATAGGATTAGAAACTACCATCTACACTGAAATCAATGCATTTAGTGAAAGCAATCAAATATGATTAGAAATCATCTACATTGAAATCAATGCATCTAGTGCAAGCAATCAAATATAATTATACATCAACATCTACATTGAAATAAATGCATCTAGTGCGAGTAATAAAAAAGGATTAGAAATCACCATATACACTGAAATCAATGCATTTAGTGCAACAAATAAAATAGGATTAGAAATCATCTACATTGAAATCAATGCATCTAATGAGAGCAATCAAATATCATTATAAATCAATATATACACTAAAATCAATGCATCTAGTGCAAGAAATCAAATAGGATTAGAAGTCACCATCTACACTGAAATGAATGCATCTAGTGTAATAAATCTTATTCCCTCTCCCCCCTTCATCTATATCGATATCTACCTCCATCTCTCATTCATTGTCTCTCTATCTCACCCCCCTAAACACATATGATTTCTCACTCCATATCTATCAATCTCTCAAAGAGGTGATCGTGGGAAAATATTCATAGCTCTCTCTCTGAGCATCAGATTGGAATTATGTAAAAAGTGGACACAATTGCACAGATTATAGTTTTCGGTCTATCAATTTCAGAGCCAAAGGAGGAACAGTGACACGTGGAAATTCGTACAAGTTTGCTCTACTGAACTAGTCCAAAATTAGGTCATTGTGGGAGATTGGACATAACTTTGTCTTGAAGAATCCAAATCAGATCAGACCTATGGCATTTGAAAGAAGCTTTAGAGGAAAAATATAGGGCTCAATTTTAGATATTAAGGATCTACAATTATAGAGATAATTCAATTTCAATATCGAGCTCCTCAAAATCAAGTAAAAGGTGTGTATTTTTTTTTCCGAATTGCATAAGTCTTGTTTGAAGAATCAAGTTGAATTGATTCCAAGGGCATATTGTATAATAGATATCAGTATTGGATTCTAAAATGGCCCCTAAAAATAATTCAACACCCATTAAGACTTTAGAAAGCTCTACTATGACTCATGAAGAAGAATAATGGCAACATGACATATCAAAATTACAAGAGCAAGTGCAACAAATTTCGCTCTCGCAAAGAGCAACAAAAAATGACATGGAAGTTTTGAAGAAAGGCATGGAATCTAAGATGAATGGTTTGAATAATGGCATGGAATCTAAGATAGATGGCATGGAAGCTAGCATGGAATCTAAAAGGGAAAACTTGAAGAATGATGTAAAAGCAGACATGGAAGGTTTGACAAAGTTGATACAAGAAATGTTTCCTAATGGTGAAAAGATAGTAGAGGAAACTCATTATGAGAACAAAATAAATGTTAATCATGATTTCATAAAATCTAATGTTGGAGGGAAGAACCACCATATTCCAAAAATGGACATGAGGAAGTTTGATGGAAAGGATCCTGTAACATGGATACTATAGATGGAGCAATATTTTGATCTCCATAATGTGAAAAACACACAAAATGTACGTATTGCAACTTTACATTTAGAACAAAATACATTTGTATGGTATCGATGGCCTTGCTCCCATAAAAAAAAATGCCACTTGGTCAATTTTTACAGAGGAAATGATAGCACATTATGAGGATACAAAGAGCAACACCTTCTTTAGCCAATTGATAAATCTCAAACAAAAGGGTTTAATGGGGGAGAACATTGAGGACTTCCAAAAATTGAATATAAGGGTAACTGATATTCTAGAGGAACACATGATTGATCTCTTCATAGGTACTTTAAAGGATAACATCCAACATGAATTTTGCGTTTTGGAACCTGATTCATTGGAGAAGGCATTCAGGTTGGCAAGAAAAATTGAATGTAAAATTATGGCGACAAGGAAGCCTACCACTCACTTCTATAAAGAGGGAAGTGTTGCTACTCCTAGATTTCCACAACCTACAAGGTTGACACCACAACAATTCGAAGAAAAAAGAGCAAAATGGATTTGCTACAGTTGTGATAGCAAATACACTAAAGGTCATAAGTGTGATGAGAAGAAATTATTTTACATAGATTGTGAAGAGGAAGAAGAAAATGAACAAGAAGAGGTTATACATCAGGAACCAGCCCTAGAAGAAGAAGAAATGAATCCGAACATATCGTGTAATGCACTGGCAGGAATTACCACTTCTCAAACTCTCAAGATAAAAGGACAAATCAAGAAGAAAAAGGTAATAGTGTTGATTGATTCAGGTAGCACCCATAATTTTATTCATTGTAAGGTAGCCAAGGAATTAAATTGTTTCCTATACCTAGCACCAAAATTTCAAGTGATGGTTGCAAATGGAGGAACTATAAATTGCTCTGGAAAATGCCATAATATCAAGCTAACCATGGGGGAATATGTATTGACTAGTCCAATGCTTTCCATTCATATGGGAGGTGCTGATGTTGTACTAGGAGTACAATGGTTACAATCTTTGGGGACGGTAGCTTTTAATTTTCAAGAACTTTTCTTGAAATTTTTTTCAGAAGGAAAGGAAGTCGAATTACGGGGTATTTCAGGGAAGCCAGGAAGGATAATAAGCTCTAATGTCATGACAAAGCTTCTAAAGAAAGAACAACGAGGCGTAATTGCACAATTATGCTCACTAGAAGTTTCAACATCAAAATCATCTATTCCTGCAGATCTCCAACAAGTCTTGGACAATCATTCCAAGGTGTTTGAAACTCCCAAAGGACTCCCACCTATTCGTGATCATGATCATGCTATTCATTTGATTCCGGGAAGTGTTCCTCCAAACATCAGGCCTTATAGATATCCTTATGTCCAAAAGAGCGAAATTGAACGTATGATTGCAGAAATGTTAGAGGCGGGTATAATTCAACCTAGTCAAAGTTCTTTCTCTGCTCCTATAGTATTGGTACACAAGAAGGATGAATCATGGTGCATGTGTCCGGATTATAGGGAGCTCAATAAGCTCACCATTAAAGATAAATTTCCCATTCCTGTGATTGATGAATTATTGAATGAATTACATGGATCAATTTATTTTACCAAATTGGATCTTCATTCAGGGTATCATCAAATTAGAATGAAGACTGAAGATATTCCGAAAACAGCATTTCGAACTCATGAGGGTCATTATGAATTTTTGGTCATGCCTTTTGGACTTACCAATGAACCTTCTACATTTCAAGGGTTCATTAATTCCATTTTCAAACCCTTCATTAGAAAATTTGTGCTAGTATTTTTTGATGATATACTAATCTACCGCAGGTCTTGGAAGGATCATGTTCAACATGTTGATAGGGTGCTCAAACTATTGCAGGAGAAACAATTATATGCAAAACATCCAAATGTTTCTTTGGAGTACAAGAGGTGGAATATCTGGGTCATATTGTATCTCACTAGGGTGTTAAGGTAGACCCTAACAAAATTAAAGCCATTAAGGAATGGAAAGTCCCCACAACCATAAAGCAGCTGCGAGGATTTCTCGGGTTAACAGGGTATTATCGAAAGTTTGTTAAGAATTATGGGAGAATATTAGCACCTTTAACAACATTATTGAAGAAAGATGCATTTTCATGGACTCCTGAAGCAACTAAGGCCTTTGACCATCTTAAAGAGGAAATGTGCCTAGCACCAGTCTTAGCTACGCCAGACATCACAAAAACATTTATTGTTGAATGTGATGCCTTAGGAAATGGAATTGGTGTTGTTTTAATGCAAGAAGGAAGACCCATTGCTTTTGAAAGTCATCCAATCAAAGGAAAGTATTTACAGAAACCTATTTATGAGAAGGAAATGTTAGCAATACTGCATGCACTAAAGAAATGGCGAACTTACCTAATGGGAAGACACTTCAAGGTAAAAAATGATCTTGATAGTCTTAAACACTTTTTGGAACAAAGACTATCTTCAGAAGAGCAGCAAAAATGGGTCCCAAAGATGTTGGGTTATGACTTTGAAATAATCTACAAAAAAGGAAAGCTTAATGTTGTTGCAGATGCACTCTCAAGAAAGAATGAAGAGGTGGAAGCATTGCTTTGTGCCATTTCTATTATCCAACTAGATTGGATAGCTGAAGCAAGAGATGAATGGAAGAAGGACAAAGATGTATGGACACTCATTCAAAAGTTGCAGCAAGATCCTAGTACATCTGATACATTTAGTTGGAAAAATGATTCCTTATGGTACAAAGATCGCTTATATCTTTGTAAGAATTCCCAATTAAAACAAAATATTCTTCTGGAATTGCACACTTCTCCTTTAGGAGGACACTCAGGATTTTTAAAAACTTACCACAGGGTGAAGAAAGAATTTTTTTGGGATGGCCTTAAATCTGATATTCAAAAGTTTGTGGCAGAATTTTTGGTTTGCCAGTAGAATAAAGTTGAGACAATTAAGACCCCGGGTCTTCTACAACCTTTATCCATTCCAAGTCAACGTTGGGAGGAGATTTCAATGGATTTTATCATTGGTTTACCTAAGTCTGAAGGAAAGAGTGTCATCATGGTGGTAGTTGATAGACTTACCAAGTATGCACACTTTTGTGCATTATCTCATCCATTTAAAGAAAGTACAATTGCTACTACATTTATGGACAGAATTCAAAAGCTACATGGAAGCCCAAGGGTTATTGTGAGCGACAGAGATCCCATTTTTACTGGAAATTTTTGGACAGAGTTATTTTCTTGTTTGGGTACTTAATTAGCTCATAGCTCATCTTATCATCCTCAATCTGATGGTCAAACTGAGATAGTAAATAAATGTTTGGAAGGATATCTTCGTTGTTTTGTATCTGATAAACAAACACAATGGGTCAAGTGGTTACCTCTTGCTGAATGGTGGTATAACACTTCCTTCCATACTACGGCAAAAATGACCCCATTTATGGCACTTTATGGATATCATCCACCATCCATCACATCATCTTTAAGGGAAAATTCAAAGGTTCAAGCAGTGGAAGATCACATCGAGCATCAGCAAGAAGTTCTCCAACTCTTAAAGGATAACCTGAATTTGGCACAAAATCGAATGAAACAACAGGCAAATCAACATCGTAGCGAGAGAAGTTTTGATGTAGGAGATTGGGTATTTTTACGGCTACAACCATACAAACAAATGTCCCTCAAGCAAGCTAAGAAGGATAATAAATTATCACCAAAGTACTATGGTCCTTACAAGGTGTTGCAAAAGATTGGTACTATGGCATACAAATTGGAGCTTACTGCTTCTTCACGAGTGCATCCAGTTTTCCATGTTTCATGCTTAAAGAAGGTTATAGGTGAAAATATTCCAGTTCAAACAATATTGCTAGAACTTGATGAGGAAGGAAAAATCATATTGGAACCTGAAGCGGTCACAGAAACAAGAACTCGACAGCTACGGAATCAATCAATTTCAGAGTATCTTATCAAGTGGAAGAACTTACCCACTAAAGATTCTACATGGGAGGATGAGAATTTTATACATAAGTTCCCAGAGCTACTCAAGCATTGAGGACAACACTTTTTTGAAGGAGAGTGGCATGTTAGGTCCCTATATAACTAGTATAGTCGCTTATTATTGTTAGTGTAACCCCCTTATTGTTATTATTGTACCCTTGTAATTTCCATATTGTTATTATTGTGCCCTTAAATTATTATTGTTAGGTCGGCTAGGATTACATTGTGGCTCCTCTAGGATTGAATTGTGGCCCCACAGAATCCTATATATAGAAAGTAGGTTTTTTAATTTGAATCATCCAAGAATTTTTCATTCATGTAATGTATTGGAGGTTGCCCCTCGAAGTGGTTTATTTCTAAGGCATTGATATCTCTTTTATTCTCTTTTTAGAGCTAGTTTCACAATGGTAAGGTCCCTAAGATTATGGCCACTAAGGCTACCATGTATAGCTACCAAGCCTAGAGGAATAATCATCAGTTGGGTCTACATGCAAAGGAAGGGAATCTATTTTGAAGCCTCCCTAAGGAGACACCCCAAGTACGTGAAAAAGAATGCCACCAAGACCAAGTGAAGAAGGATAGATCACTCCACTAGCCCTAATGTGACGTCATGATTTATCCTTGTGTTAGAAGGTATTCCTAGGCAAAGTGAAACTACAAATGGATTTTCTCTTTCTTGCTCAAGATTTTGTGTTTGTTTTAGTGGCCTTGGAGAGTTTACCTCACCAACCTATTCCAAATTCATAGAACTTAAGCTACTATGGGTGTGATACCAAAGAAAAGAAAAGATGTCAAATTAATTTTAATTTCTTTTGTTTAAGTCAAGGGTAAATGGCGTGGAACTTATATGGTGTTTTGACTTCCATTGAAAGAAATTTGTGCAACAAATGCTCATGCAATATTTTTCCTTTTGATGAAACCTATTTATGGGAATTTTCTATCTTTTCAAATGCAAGTGTGAATTTTTTTCAAAGAGAAAAAATTTGTAAACTTTCATTAAAGAGAGATTACATGTTGCATATAGGTGTGTAGTGCAACTGATCAGTCCAAAAACTAATAACAGTCAGATACATGCCATCAAGCAGGTATGAAAACAGTCCCGAAAATAAACATATTTTCAGGAATTTTTCAAATGTTTACATAGTAAGCTCGGTGCTTATCTTACTATCAAAATAGAAAAAATATAAACCATATTAAATAAGTATACATGTCAGTAGTATATATCCCGGGAGATAGTCTCAAAATTCTCCCCCAAAAAACCTATACAACAAGTAAGTCATCTATAGATGTGCCTCCTCTATGAAAGGCCGATGATAATATCTGTAAACCTGTCCACCCATGTGTTCAATGAAATACCAGGTGCCCCAATCTAGCTCCGATGCTTCTTTGGATAATTTGTCGGCCACTGTGTTCCGAGACCTGTAAATATGTGTAATTGAGATAGAATAAAAAAGGACTTTGAGATGATGAACCTCACGCAGCAGTGCAGACAGTGTGTGCAAGTGACATAGTGCAAGATTATTGAACCAATTGATAACAAGCTGTGAGTCACCAAAAATTTGGATGGCGTTGCATTGGATGTCCTGTGCAAATGTCAGCAGTAGTCTAAGGCAGTTCAGTTCTGCATAATTATTTGTACCGGGTCCCAATCCCATTCTGATATGGTAGAAGTGATGGTCATTTAAGTAGAGAATTGCACCCCCTCCGTAGCCTGTAGCATTGGACGCACCATCAAAGTATGCCCAAGCACGATTGTGATCTATTAATTCAGGGGTGTTAAGAGGAGGCTTGCTGTGATGACTGTCAACCAGAAAAAGACTGAAAGTAGCAATGGAGGCCATGCAAATATGATCACAGTCGATAGGAATATCTCTGAAAATCTGTCTGTTCCATCCTATCCAGATCTCCCATGCCACAATTAAAGGGATATTTCTCATTCGCGGGTCATTATCATAGTGCCTCCACCAATTTTCCAGGCTGCTAGTAGAGTGTCCCCCTGCCAAATAAAATTACAGCCCAGGCCCGTGCAGATCTGAGCCCAGATAACTTTGACACTATTGCACAGAAGGAATAAGTGGATCGCGTCCTCACAGCTAGCCCGATAGTAACTGCATTGTGAAGCCCCTTGGTACGCTCTTTTGTGGAGAAAATCCATGGTGGGAATACATTGATTAGGTATGCACCAGAAAATCATTCTGTGTTTGTGAGGGGTTGTTAATTTCCAAAGACAACGCCACCACCATTCTTTGATAGGGGGTTCCTTGGCCCGAATTAAGGCATGGTATCCAAGTTTAGGAGCGTATTGACCATGTGGAGATACAGCCCAAATTAACCTGTCAGCCTGCTCAGTAATTTGAGTGTTTGTAGCTTTAAGGGCCCAAATATACCTCTGCCAAATCCGAGCACCAACCTGTGGGATGTCAAGATCAGTAGCGCTAAGCCAGGCTTGGCCCCGCCACGAGGAATGAGCCAAGTCCGCAATCTGAGCTAGATAGAAAATATTTCTGTTTGCAAGGTGTTCAGTGATAAATACAGGTAGTTTGTAATGATATCCGCTGCAAGACCATGAATCAGTGCCAATGCGGACCAAAGCACCCGAGCCAATCTGCCAAGATAATCCAAGCTGTATGATATGTGCCGCCTTATTGATCGCCTTCCAAATAATAGATGAGCCAGTGGTCTGACCAATCCTGTCTCGGATCCAATTGAGGGGGTTCCGAGGCGAAATATATTTAGCCACAATAACATCTCTCCAGAGACTCTGACCCGTGATTAAATGCCAGCACATCTTAGCAGCCAGGGCCCTCGAGAAGAGATGCAAATATTTTAATCCCCAGCCTCCCCAATGTTTAGGGATCTTAATGCAATCCCAGGAAATCCAAGCAAAGGTGGAGGCTTGACCCTGATTGCGCCAGAGAAAATTTCTGCAAATATTTTTGATTCTGTTGGTGATGCCAATTGGAATCCAAGCCAGGGTCATCCAATAGACCGGAAAAGCTTCCAGCACAGATTTGATGAGGATCAGTCGTCCAGCCCTGGATAACCATTTGTTATACCAGACATTAATTCTGTGTTCAATCTTGGCTATAATCCAGTTCCAGTCTTTAATCTTGTAGTCATTTGGTTTAATATGAAATCCCAGATATTTGAGTCCATCATTGATGTCAATGCGAACATAGTCAAATAGGTGCAATGAAATGCCTTGTTCCATTCCCGAGCAGCCAATCATAATAATGGTGGATTTGGTGCCATTTGGTTCCATGCCTGTGGCCCTGCAAAAGTAGTGCAGTAGTAGATCAAAGTGAACAGAGTCTTGTCTAGTACCATTGAGGAAAATGAGAACATCATCTACAAATAAGAGATGAGTGAGATGAAGAGTGTCGTTGATTCGGAGCCCTTGAAGTTCTCCTCTGTCTTTAGGATTTTTAATGAGCCCCGAGAGTCCCTCCATAACCAAGACAAATAATAATGGTGAGAGAGGACATCCCTGACGCAGTCCTCTCCCCGCATGAAAGAAATCATATGCGGTGCCATTGATCATAATTCTGAAAGTGGCATGACAAATACATCCCATAATCCAGTTTATAAACAGATGAGGGAAACCAGAGTGGATCAAAATGAGATGAAGGTAACTCCAGTTGACCCGATCAAATGCCTTTGTGAGATCGATTTTAAGAATTCAAGTGTGAATTATTCCTTACAAACATGTAATTAATCACTCAAACATATAACATATATGGGAGAAAAAAATGCAACAAAACAAAAAAAAGAAACCAAAGGAAACATACAAAAAACACACTCAAAACTAAAACCCTAATAGCAAGCAAGCGTGCATTCATTGAAAGTATTCAATGATTAAGTTACACTTACAAGAAAATAGAAAGGTGAAGGGTTACAGGAAAATGGTGGTAGAGAGGTATCTAATCCCAAATGTTTATGCTGGGAATCAAATCCAAGAGGATTAAAAATCATAAAAAAAGGAAGAAAATTCCACCTATTTGAGCTAGATCTGAGAGTTTTACATGAAAAAGAAGACACGAGAATACATATATGAGGATGAACCACAACTAGAAAAAAATTTATACAATAAAACTAAAGAATTTGTTGGAGAAAACCTATCAAAACCTCTGGTTGGAGGCTTCAATTCTTTGTCTCAAAATAAAATATGCATTGATGTTGTAACAACGCTTTGTCATAGATCAAACCAAGGCATTGTTAAGACGAATAACACTCTGCTCATAAAGGAATAGGAGATATGATAAATTAAAATCCATATTTGGAGTTTATAGGAAAAATACTTCAGATATAAGTTGTCCTATGATTCCTAAATATTGTACAATATTGAGAAAGGCAAAAAAATTCCACTAAACACTCAGACAAAGACTGCAAAAATTTACCCACTAAGATATCCCCAGTGGAGTCACCAATTCAGTTTGAAGAGATATTTCACTTACAAGAGTATATTACTTTACACCAACAAGATTGCTTATGGATTTTCAAGTTAGTGAATATTATAGTCAATCAATCCCACACACATGCATGCAAATAAGGACATAGAAAAGGGGAGGGACGAGGAACAAATTTTATCAAGAGAAGTGGATGCTTTTTACAACCAACTTGAAATCCCTTTAGAGATATTTCCTCCTCAATTTCCTATAATAAATATATGTACACAAACAAAAAATTTACTATAACCAACACTCTTCAATACCTATTAGCATTAACACATAATTGAATCAAGTACATTAATATGAAAGAAATAAAAATATAATGATATAGTGGGGGGAAACATCAACTGATTATATCATACCATAGTGAAGAGGTACATCATCACTCTTCTATAATCCATATACCTGGTCTCTCTCTCACCACAAACCACTATTGAGATGAACAATGCTAGTGGCTTATAATAAGGAATCCCTTAGGTCTAAGATTCGGTAGCAAATCATTATGTAAAACTTTTCTCCTTTGATCTATGGATGACAATGCTTTTATAGATATCCTTTAGGAATAATAATGTTGAATCTAGATACTTTGTTTACCATGTATATTCCTCTCATCCTTATCCATTGAGAGTAATAAACTTTGACCCTATTTGTGCTTATCCATTCACATTGTTTCTCTAGTTCTCTTTTATAGTGCAACTGGTGCATTTTTAGCCTTCTAGTTTTCCTTTCTATCTTGTTAGGAGCATTGTTGATCCTAGTAGTTCTATATACTAATGGAAAGGGAGCGTTGAAGACACAAATAATAGGTTTTATGGAGTTTCCATAGATCATTTTATACACATTAATTTGCAATATATTATTATTCTCTATTGAACCCAAGGGGGTGACTTTTTGAGCTATAACAATGTACCAAGAATTGCAGGAGGTCCTCCTACAATTGAATGAGGGGGTAGTCAAAATATTTGAGAAAACCCATCTTTGTACATCTACTCTCGCCTACGAGAAATCACCAACCACATCCTAATCTTCACATAATGGTTCCATCTATAGTGAATAACCATCTATACATAAGGAGAAGTCATTAAAAAAAAACAAGTCACCAAGTAACTCAATCACCACGAGTGTTTCTTACTACATTTGCATGGGTGGTCACGTAGCGGTGCCTAAAATAGTTGCGCAGTCACCACAACTTTCAAAGTGATTTTAGAATGGTCACTTGCATGCCTATATATCCCACATCTGTGGCCATTTCTACAACTATTTCTACCCCACTTGTACAAAAATCCCACAGTCACACACATCTATGTGACTATGCATAATTTTTGCATTTGGTTGTAAGTGTGATTATGAACATTATAATCATGGCCATTGTTGCAACCGTTGGTTCCCTCTCCACACTGGCTCCATGACTCCCATTGAGTGCATCACTTGGATGTGGGCCCCAGAAATTAAAATTTATCATACGATATCATACCATATGACTCACCTACCCTAAGTAAGAAAATCACAAAGGCATGAGTGATATGACTCACCTAACTCTAATCATGCATCGAATGGACACTCGGTCATCAAACAATAATAGGATCACATGCATGCTCACACTAACACCACCTCACCAGGATACAATTTAGGTGGCATTATGGGCACCAAACCCTTATATACACTCAAATTTGACATCTTACCGACACTAGTATGAGAGCCCATGAACTCTATTTTTAAAATTTTCCATACCATTGGGATCAGGTTAGAGTACACTTCACAATGGAAAATTCAGTTCAACCTACCAAAATTATCATTTTTTTGGTTCTTACCATGTTCAGGATCATCCTCAGGTGCACTTTATTGTTATTTCATTTATTCACATATGCATTTTCATTATGAATTATATATATATGAAAAAATTTCATGTGGGGTGTTGGTTTCATTGTTGCAGGATACTTTCCCACTTGACATACCACCCATACACCAAACAGTGGCATGGAAATCATGATATAATCCCTCACTGGCATGAAAAGTTTTTCCCTAGAGAAAAATGCATAGCCCAGTATACCCCCCTGAGTTCACCACAGGGCCCTCATCCCTAACTAGATTTACCACCACCTTTTTCTTGCACATGGTAAATTCCTACCATGGTTATTGGTTTCTCACTGGCATGGATCACCCCATATAGTAGTCCCCATTACGTTACTAACATCCATGACCATCATTTCTTGGTTGGGAACCATTCACACACAAAACTTGAAAAATGATCACATGTCTTTTACTTGATTAATTAATAACAAAATTTCTTCATTCTCGGTAAATCATCTAGTTGAGCACCATGCCAATGCACCACTACATTTACACTTATCCTCTTTGAAGAAATTTGATAGAAATTGAAACTTCTCAAGATTTAAAATTAAAAAAAAAGAGACACAATTCTACTCTATTGATATGCGGAATGGAAATCACAATTTAGAACAACAAGCATAGACATGCAATAAGCAAAACCAAAAGTACACAGCAATTTATAGGGGAACCCAACTGGGAAAAACCCCTCAAGCACCTTTGCATTAATCAATTGAATAGAGAAACTATTACAATTTCTTGCTCTAACTCTAAGCATGACATGCAAAAGAATACTTGTTCTCTATGTTGAATGAGAAACTTTGGCCAACATTTAGCCAATTATCTACTCATATGGCCTCCTATTTATTTGAACAATACTTGAGGAAATTAGCTCCTAAAGGATAAGAATTTCCTCTTATTTTATTGCACAATTCCCAAGGATTGATCTCCTGACCTCATGTAACAACTGTACACTCAAACTAGTATACAACTCTTGTTACATTGCCTTGTCATATCCACTTCAGCTTAGAAATTCGAATTCCATGCACACATTAGTTATTTTGGGCTGATTGATTAGTTAACTTAAAAATCTTTGAGTTAGATTACTATCCCACTACACAACTGACCTTCAACTGACTCTATCAATAGTTAGAGGTTAGTTAACTGAATACAACTGAAAATAACTGAACTAGATTGCTAAAATTTAGCAATCACACATGCATGAATGAACTCCAAGCTCACTAACTTGAATTTACTAACATAACTAAGTGACAAGATCCATTCCACACTAGTTAACTTCCTCCAAGTTGTACCATTAATGTGGAAATCCAATTTACTCAATTTAACAAATGCTAAAGTCAAATTGAGCCTTTGTTGCTATGCTTTTTCAAACACTCCCTCTTAGCAAGAAAGGGATTTTTCACCACACCTATCCTGCACTTTTGGAATTCAAATTTACCCATTTAATTTTCCTTTTTCAAGATGTCAACATCTTTCTCATCATTTGGAATGTACTATAGCAACATAATTTGTTGGGTGTGGAGCCTGATTATCTTGTTTACTTTGTATCACAACGTTGGACCCCTGTACCTTAAAAGGGGTGGCAACGCCACCCATAATTAATCGGTGCTGTGGGGGGTCCAGGGGGGGGGGGCGGCAACACTTTTCGGAGCCCCCCCCTGGCAGGGGTTTCGGGGAAAGCACCCCCGAAGCTAAAAATAGATGTAAAATTGCCTTGTAAAAGTATAGTAATTTCTAGTCAATCTGGGCCGTTCATAGGCAGATGATCTGACGGTAGAAGTTATGTTTAGTTTAGGGGTTTTTTCCCTAGAAGGCAACCCCCTTGTATATATGAGGGTATTGTATTGCGGATATGTATTATGTGTGTATTCTCAGAGCGAGAAACATATAGGGAGACTGTGAGAGAGAACAGAGGATATTACAGCGTATCTGCTATAGGTTTTGTCTCTTTATTTTTTCTAGATAATAGAAAGGAAGGACTGGCTGTTCGGGGTGGACGTAGCCCAAACTGGGTGAACCATGTATATCTGTGTCTCTCTAGATTTATGTGTTTTGTGTGCTTGTATTTTCCACATATTTTATGTGTTGCATTGCTCTGTAATATTTAATTTTCTAACAACTGGTATCAGAGCCGAAGGTCTATTTGGCTGATAAACTTGCAGGAAAGAAGGGTTCCTGGTTCGAGTGGGAGAAATGGTGGAAGATGGTAAATTTAGGGTCGAGAAATTTAACGGCCAAAACTTCCCATTGTGGAAGATGTAGATGGAAGATTATCTATATCAGAAATATCTATACCTACCATTGAGAGGAAAAACAAAGAAGTCGGCGGCCATGACAGACGTGGAATGGAACATTCTCGATAGAAAGACACTCGGAACAATACGGGTTTGCCTTGCGGCGTCAGTTGCCTTCAATATTTTGAAGGAAACAACAACAGAGGGTTTGATGCAGAAATTGACGAAAATATATGAAAAACCCTCGGCCTCAAACAAAATATTTCTTATGAAACGATTATTTAATATGAAGATGTCGGAAGGTGGATCTGTTGCAGACCATTTAAATGATTTTAATACAGTTACCAGTCAGTTAAGTTCTGTAGGGGTAAACTTTGATGATGAATTTAGGGCTATTTTATTTTTGTGCTCATTGCCAGAAAGATGGAATGGTTTAGTTATGGCCATTAGTAACTTTGTCTCTGGATCTAGTACTTTAAAGTTTGATGATGTTGTCAGTGCTATCCTTAGCGAGGAAATGCGATGGAAAAGCTCTGGTGAGACATCAGGTAATTCTTTGAGTGCAGAGTCTAGGGGAAGAAGAATGGAAAGAGGAGAGAGCTCGGGTTATTGCAGTAAATCAAGGAAAGGCATATCCAAGTCCATATCGGGGATAGTGTGCTGGAAATGCGGAAAGGGAGGACACCTAAAGAAAGATTGTAGATCTTGGAAGGGAAAAGAAGGAGATGCATAGCAAGAAAACAATCATGAAGCAAATGTGACAGGTGATGTGTTACAAGATGTTTTGATTCTTTTTTTCGAAAATGTTACTGATTCTTGGGTTGTAGATTCAGGGGCTTCATTTCATGCCACACCTGATAAGAAATATTTTCATGACTATGTTCAAGGAGATTTTGGACAAGTTCATTTGGGTGATGATAAACCCTGTAAAATTGTTGGAATGGGTAAAGTTCTTGTAAAACAACAGAATGGAAACTAATGGCTACTAAAGGAGGTAAGGCATGTTCCAAATCTAAAGAAAAATTTGATTTCAATAGGGCAGTTAGGCAGTGAAGGTTGTGTGACAACTTTCACAGATAAAACTTGGAAGGTCACCAAAGGAGCGCTGGTAATAGAAAAAGGTGAAAAGGTTGGTACATTGTATTTATGCAATGGTATTTCTAACTCTGTTAATTCTTTAACTTCCAAAGGAGAAGATGCAGGATTATGGCATCATAGGCTCGGACACATGAGTGAGAAGGGAATGAATATTCTTCACTCAAGAAATTTGTTGCCAGGTTTGAAGAATGTTGATTTGTATTTCTGTGAAAATTGCATTTATGGAAAACAAAAGAGAGTCAGATTTCTCAGAGTTGGGAAAAAAAAGAAGAGCGAAAAATTAAAGCTTGTGCATACAGATGTATGGGGACCTGCTCAGGTATCATCTCTTGGTGGCTCTCATTATTATGTTACTTTTATTGATGATGCAACTAGAAAAATATGGATTTATTGTATTCAGAATAAATATTATGTATTTGATACTTTCAAGAAATGGAAAGCTTTGGTTGAGATTGAGATAGGAAAGAAGTTGAAGTGTCTCAGATCAGACAATGGAGGTGAATATTGCAACAAAGAGTTTGATAGGTACTATTCAGAGCATGGAATTCGCAGAGAGAAGATAGTTCCAAGAACACCACAAGAAAATGGTGTGTCAGAAAGAATGAATAGAACAATCATGGAGCGTGTAAGGTGCATGAGATTGCATGCAGGATTGCCTTTACAATTTTGGGCAGATGCTGTAGATACTGCTGTTTATCTAATAAACAGAGGGCCTTCAAGTTCCTTGGATGGTGGTATTCTAAAGGAAGCATGGACAGGTAAAAAGGTAAACTACTCTTTTTTAAGGCCTTTTGGTTGTGAGGCCTTTGTCCATATTAATAAAGAAAATAGAACAAAGCTTGAGGCAAAATCAAAGAAATGTACCTTTATTGGATATGGTGTTAATGATTTTGGTTATCGCTTATATGATTATGAAAATCACAAAATCATTAGGAGCATAGATGTAATATTAAATGAAAAGGTCTTGTATAAGAATCAGTTGCAGGAAAAGAAACAAGAAAAAGAAAGCAAGGAATACACAGTTCTTGATGAGATAACTGAAAAAGTAAAGGTGCCTGAAAATAATAATAATCAACAACCATAGCAGCAACAACCACCACAACAGCAATAGGCACCTCAAACACCTGAAAGTGGTGTTAGAAGATCTACCAGGATAAGTATACCCCCTAAACGATACTCTCCTTCATTATATTATTTATTGCTGACTGATTCTGGTGAACCCGAATGTTATGAAGAAGCAATGCAGGTTGAAAGAAGGAAGAAGTGGGAGCTAGCCATGGAAGAAGAGATGGACTCCTTAATGCATAACCAGACTTGGGACTTAGTCAGGTTGCTTGCAGGTAAAACTGCATTGCAGAATAAATGGGTTTACAGGCTGAAGGAAGAAGATGGAGGAAAACAGAGGCACAAAGCTAGACTTGTGGTGAAGGGGTTTACACGGAAGAAAGGTATTGATTTTGATGAAATATTTTCTCCTGTTGTTAAAATGACTTCAGTCAAAACTATTTTAAGTCTTGTAGCAGCGAAAGATTTACATCTTGAACAGTTAGATGTAAAGACAACATTTCTCCATGGATATCTGGAGGAAGAGATCTATATGGAGCAACCAGAAGGATATGAGGTCAAAGGGAAAGAAAAATTAGTGTGCAGGCTAAAAAAGAGTTTGTATGGCTTAAAACAGGCTCCAAGGCAGTGGTATCTAAAATTTGACAAGTTTATGTCTGAACAAGGTTATACTAGATGTCACTCTAATCATTGTGTTTATCTGAAAAGGAAAAATGATGGCAACTATATTATATTGTTATTGTATGTAGATGACATGCTTGTTGCAGGGTCTAACATGCAGGAAATAAATGTGCTCAAAAGAAAATTGGCAAATTCATTTGCAATGAAGGATTTGGGAGTTGCAAAAAAAATCCTTGGTATGAGGATAGCTAGAGATAGGAAAAATCACAAATTAACACTGTCTCAGAATGAGTACATAGAAAAGGTGTTGAAAAGATTTAATATGCAGAATGAAAAACCAGTTAGTACACCTTTTGCTAGCCATTTCAAACTTAGTAAGGAGATGTGCCCCAAGACCCAAGAAGACATGGATTATATGTCTAAAGTTCCATATGCATTAGCAGTTGGAAGCTTAATGTATGCAATGGTCTGCACAAGGCCTGATATTGCACATGCAGTGGGAGTTGTAAGCAGGTACATGAAAAATCCAGGAAAAGAACATTGGATGGCAGTAAAATGGATTCTCAGACATTTGAGAGGTACCACAAATCAAGCATTATGCTTTGGTGGTTCAAACATTGCTCTACAGGGATATGTTGATGCAGATATGGCAGGTGATAGAGATAACAGGAGGAGCACTACAAGATATGTATTTACTGTAGGTGGAACAGCTGTCAGTTGGGTTTCAAAAATCCAAAGTGTTGTTGCACTTTCAACAACAGAAACCGAGTATGTTGCTGCTACAGAGGCTAGTAAAGAAATGATTTGGTTACAAAGGTTTATGGATGAATTGGGTAAGAAGCATGATATGGGCACACTATACAGTGATAGCCAAAGTGCTATTCATCTTGCAAAGAACTCAACATTTCATTCCAAGACTAAACACATACATCTCAAGTACCATTTCATATGGTCAGTATTGGAAGATGGAGAGTTGAAGCTGGAAAAGATACACACTAGCCAGAATCTTGTAGATATGCTAACAAAAGTTGTAACCAGGGAGAAACTGAGAATGTGCTCAGTTTCAATTGGTCTTCAAGGATGATGATGAAGATGAGGAACAACCATGTCCAAAGAGGAGTCATTGTCCAGCAAATGAAGCAGTGGTGGAATTGCTACAATCAGTCTCCAAGTGGGAGATTGTTGGGTGTGGAGCCTGATTATCTTGTTTACTTTGTATCACAGCATTGGACCCCTGTACCTTAAAAGGGGTGACAACACCGCCTGTAATTAATCGCTGCCGTGGGGGGTCCAGGGGGGGGGGGGGGGCGGCAGCGCTTTTCGGAGCCCCCCCCTGGCGGGGGTTTCGGGGGAAGTGCCCCCGAAGCTAAAAATAGATGTAAAATTGCCTTGTAAAAGTATAGTAATTTCTAGTCAATCTAGGCCATTCATAGGCAGATGATCTGACAGTAGAAGTTATGTTTAGTTTAGGGTTTTTTTTCCCTAGAAGGCAACCCCCTTGTATATATGAGGGTATTGTATTGCGGCTGTGTATTATGTGTGTATTCTCAGAGCGAGAAAGAGATAGGGAGACTGTGAGAGAGAACAGAGGATATTACAACGAATCTGCTGTAGGTTTTGTCTCTTCATTTTTGCTGGATAATAGAAAGGAAGGACTGGCTGTTCGAGGTGGACGTAGCCCAAAATGGGTGAACCACGTATATCTGTGTCTCTCTGGTTTTATGTATTTTTTGTGCTTGTATTTTCCGCATATTTTATGTGTTGCATTGCTCTGTAATATTTAATTTTCTAACATAATTCTCCTCTGCACACAATCCCACAAATTATGATATCGAATATTAATGTGTTTCGACCTGTCATTAAATACTAGATTCTTAGATAGCTTAATGCAACTCTGATTATCACAATTTATAATTTTTGGATCCATCTCCTTATTGAAAATACCCACGAGTATTTTCCTCATTCATATTGCCTCACATGTTGCTTGAATTGCAACCATTTATTCAAACCCTACTAATCTGAGTGCCAGAGACATCTACTTCCTGCTGTACCAAGAAATAGATGCAGACCCAACACTGAAGATAGCACCTGAAGTAATTTTCCTGTCTAATGCACTCCACCCTCAATCTACATCAGTGAATCCTTGAATCTTCACTCCCTCTATCCTCCTATCCAATACAACTTGGTAGGCCTCACCATAGATTGACTTAGTTGGTTTACTGCATAGCACATGTCGGGTCTTGTTATCACAAGATACATGAAATAACCCACAAGCTTCCTTTAAAAGGTAACATCAACCTCTTGACTTGAAGTGGAATTATCCTTACTCAAGTTTGTAGCTAGAGGTGTGTCCATGCGCTTACAATTATCCATGTGAAATATTTGAAGTATTTCAGAGGCATACTTCCCCTAAGACACAAAAAATTCACCATCACCTTTCCATACTTCCAACCCGAGGAAGTAATGCATTTATCCCATGTATTTCATCTAAATTTCTCTTTCAAGATCCTATTTGCAAGAGTGGATCAACTAATCATCACCCATAAATATTAAATAATCAAAATAAAAATAGGAATGGGAAACTTACCATCTAACATAATGTGATAGAGGTTCTCATCTGCTTCACTTTCATTGAAGCCTAGTCCACTGAGATAACTATTGATCTAAGTGTAACATGATCGAGGCATCTAATTGAGGCCATAAAATACTCTCTTAAGCTTTCACACAGGTGACTCCCGATCGTATGTCTCAAATCCTTCTTGCTGATATATGTAAATTTCCTCCTCAACAACACTATTGAGAAAGGTGGTCTTCACATCCATCTAGTGGAATTTCCACCCCATCCGTGCAACCAATTCTAGAATGGATATTATTTAGGAATATCTTGCAACAAGTGCAAAAAATTCCTTATATTCCACTCCCTCTATCTAAGAGAATCCTTTGGCCACAAATCTAGCCTTATACTTCTCGATGCTCCCATCAGCTGCATGCTTCACTTTGTAGATCCATTTGGAACCAACCACTGATTTCCCTTCTAGTCTCAACACCACCTCCCATACATTATTCTTCATGATGGATTCATAATATTCCACCATTGAATCAACCCAAACAGGTTGAGAAATTGATTCCTCAAATGAATAAGGCTTTGACTCAATGAGCTTTGTCATGACAACCATGTAACCAATGTACCTCTTAGGTGAACTCCTCTACTTGAGTATTGATGCAGGGGCTCCCACGTTCTCCCTATCACCCTGCAACAATCTATCAACTTCTCTGGTTATCTTTCTCCCCTCTTTGGAAGATTCTAATTGAGTGGGTGCCTCCACTCTACTCTGTTGCATGTGGTTGCCCCAAAACCTCATGAAGCTCATCATTAGGCTCCTCCTTTGGAGCTATAAGCTCTTGCTCTGGTGGGATACTCAACTCTCGTTATAGAGAGTATCTCATAGCCTTTTACTCATCAAATTGTAGAAATTATGTTGTATATTTTCAACTTATCATGAAGTTTTAATAAAAATCACAAGACACAAACCTACTCTACTCGCTTATGGACATTAATTCACAATTTAGAAAAAAATATCATACATGCAATAATAAATCAGACACATGAAAATATTATTTTCCTTTGGGGAAATAAATCTTCTAAAAAACCCCAATGCCTCTCACATTAATCAAATGAATAGATATGGATTACAATTTCTTTTCTCAACTGAGCTCACCCCAAAAGTGCACAACTTATCTCTCTGCTCATTGAATGCCTCTAACCTAGACTTAGTAAATTTCTTCCTTGACTTGAGCTCCTATTCACTTGTGTTGTTCCTTGGGAATTAGGTCCCTATCATTTAGGAAATTCCTAAAATGGATTGTGCAATTCCTTTTGGTCGATCATCTGACTAAATGCAACACTCAAGACTAGTCTACAACTGATGTTACACTTCCTTGGAATTTCCACCAATCCCAGGGAACTCGAATTATGTGCATGCACTAGATATTTTAGGCTGGTTGATTAGTTAACTGGATGATCACTGAGTTTTTCTAAATTCCCACTACACAACTTGACCATCCACTAGTTCTTCCAACAGTTGAAACTAGTTTAATTGAAAACAATGTTAGATAACGGACCATGATTGATACAAATGAGAAATCACACATGTTTAACTAAACTATAACTCATCTAAATCAAATTTAATAAGTAAACTGGGTCACAAAAGCCATGTCACTCAAGTTAACATAATCCAAGTTGCCTGCTGATGTGGAAATTCATTTTTTCTCAATTTAATCAAGGAAAAATAAAATTGAGAATTTCTTGCTAAATTTTTCAACACTCCCTCTTGGAAATAAAGGGATTATCAACCACCCCTATCCTACACCAGTGGAACTAAAAATTCCCTCTTGAAAACAAGTTTTTCAAAATATCAACATCTTGTTCCTCTATCAGAATGTTTTGCAACAACATTATCTTCCTCTGCACATAATCCCGTAAATGGTGATACCTAATATCTATATGCTTGGATCGATTGTGAAAAAAATGATTCTCAGAGATGTAGATGAAACTATGATTATCACAATAGATCATAGTTGGATCCATAATATGATGAAGCAATCCAACAAGTATCTTTATCATACAGATCGCCTCACATGCTGCTTGACTGGAAACCATGTATTCTGCTTCTGTCGAGATGAGTGCCACATATATTTGCTTCCTATTGTACTAAGAAACCACTACAGAGCCAACACTAAAAATTCCACATGATGTACTCTTTCTGTCTGATGGACTCCCTGCCCAATATGAATCTATGAATCCACACAAATTCACTACATTTTTCCATCTGTTCCATAGTCTAAATTGGGTAGTTCCTCTGAGGTACCGTAGAACATGCTTAGCTTCCCTCCAAAATAATTTCGTCAGTCAAACTATGGCTTGAATCAGATGGTTGACTAGATAGAACATATCTAGCTGTGTTTTCACATGATACATTACTGAACCCACCAATTGTCGGTAAATAGTATCATCCACTTCCTAACCTGAAGTGGCATCCTCCTTCCTCTAGTTGCTAGTTAGGGGAGTTTCCATGGGTTTGAAACTATCCATGTGGAACCTCTATAGTATCTTGTTGGCATACTTGAATTGAGAGACAAACACTCCCCCATCACCTTTCCACAATTCCAATCCAAGGAAGTAGTGCATGAGACCCATGTCCTTCATTTCAAACTCTCTTGCAAGGTCCTCCTTGCAAGATATGATCAAATTCTTATCACTAGTTAAAGTCAAGTCATCAACATATAAGACAATAATCAACAGTTTACCTTCTAGCAAGATATGATATAGGTTTTCATCCACTTCACTTTTGGTGAATCCCAAACCGGTGAGATAGCTATTGATCTTGGTGTACCAAGCATGGGGTGCTTGCTTGAGACCGTACAACACTCGCTTGAGTCTACACACATAAGAATCTTGATAAAAATTCTCAAAGACTTATAGTTTCTTGATTTACACATCCTCCTCAATAAATCCATTTAGGAATGTTGTTTTCACATCCATCTGGTGGATATTACACCTTATTTATGTAGCCAGAGCAAGAATTGCTCCGATGAATGAGTACCTTGATAAAAGAGAAAAGGTCTCCAATAGCAAATCCCTTCAACTTGAGAGTACCCCTTAGCCACAAATATGGCATTGTACTTTTCTATGGTTCCATCTGTTGCCTGCTTTACCTTGAAGATCCATCTCAAACCCAAAAATGATTTATCTATTGGTATTGGTACCACTTCCCAAACTTTGTTCTTTACAATGGATTCATACTCCTCCACTATTGCATCAACCCATAAAGGTTTCTCTCATGCTTCCTCGAAAGAGGATGGATTAGTATCTACAAGCTCAGTCATTAGAGCCATGTAGCTAGTGTACTGATCTGGTGAACTTCTCTGGTTGCACTGATTTGAGGGAGCACCCACATTCTTCCTCACATCTTGCCAAGTATCTAAGCTTCCATGGTCCTTTTCTTGCCTTCTATGGACGGTTTTGCTTGAGTGGTTGTCTCCACTCTCTACTCCTCAATTTGTGTCTACTCTATAAATTCTTGAGATTCATCCTTTAGAGCTAAAATCTCCTCTTTTGTTGGGATCTGATGCTCCCTTTCAAGAAATCACTGCATCAATTTCTCCTTGTTAAAATTTACATCCCTTCGCACAACTATCATTCTGAGGGATGGGAAGTACACACAATATTTTTGGGGAGTTTATTTGTAACCCAAAAATACCCCTAAATTTTTTCTTGGCTCTAGGTTCTTGCTTGCATATTTGGAGACATGGTTGTAGATAGAGGCTCCAAAAATACTCAAGTGCGACACATCTAGCTTCCTCCCCCAAAAAGCCTCCTCTGGTGTAATCATGCCTAGAATCCAATGAGGACTCCAGTTCTGCAAATATATTGTTGCGTTGCATGCTTCGACCCAAATGTGAAAAGGTAGTCCTTGGTCATGCAAAATTTCCCTCGCTGCTCCCACAACAATACAATTATTTCTCACAATCACCCCATTTTGTAGTGGGTTGTGGGGTTATAAACTCTTGTCCAATGCCTACTTTTCCACATAAATTTTTAAACTCATTCGACATGTACTCACCTCCATTATCACTCCTGAAAGCCTTCAATTTATTTCTCGTTTCTTTCTCAACCAGTGCCTTAAATTATATGAAATTGGAGAATGTGTCACCCTTATTTCGCCTGAAGAAGATCCAACAATTCTATGATAATTCATCAATAAAAATGAAAAAAATGTTTGTGTCTGGTATTGGAGGCTGTCGATAAAGGTCCATGGACCTCAAAGTGTATCCTTTCCAGGACTACATGTGCTTTGTTTTCCTGATCATGGAAAGTGGATTTTGTGTACTTTCCCAAGGCACATCATTTGAATACATCCTATTGCTCAAGTGCTCCTTTGGGGAGGCCTCTGGTTATCTACTGCATGATATTCAAAGCTCCATGATGAAAATTTCCAAGTCTTCTATGCCAATGTTCACTGACATCGTGACTCTACACCTTCTCTGCCTTTGTGCTCAGTGCAACAAAATCCTCCACATCTATCTTATACAGGTTCTTCACACAAACCCATATCTTATTCACCTGTCCCATGGCTATGTGTCTCAAGAATTCCTTTCCTTTGTTGAAGATCAAAATATAACAACAGTCTTCCAAAAATAAAACAAAGACAATATTTTTCTTTAGGCCCAACATGAAAATGACATCATTGAGCTTGAGGGGGGAGCCTGACTCCCTTTGAAAGGTGACTGTACCAATCTTGGTCCCACTGTACCTTCCATCTTCCTCCATATCTATGTGCATTTGCAAGTATTTCTACTTCGAATCACTGAAAAAATATCTATTCCCCATCATATGGAATGATGCACTTGAGTCCAAGTACCACACACTCCCCATCACTGTGTTGGCCATGCATGCAATGAGGGTAAAGTCAAGCTATAACTGTGAAGCCAAGGCTTCATCTTGATGCTGATCCTGAGGTCTTATTTATTATATTCTTGTGTGGACACTTCATGTAATAATGCTCGAATTCATGACAATGGAAGAATTTAATTTTTGACAAATCTAGGCTTCTTTCCCCCTTGATTGGATTTTGGTTTGGATTTGGATTTATTCCATTTTCCCTTATTTTCCTTTCAAGCCAATTCAAATTTTCTTCATACTTTCCCTTGGATGAAGTCCCATCTCTGGTATTATGCCTTATTTCCTCCTTTACCAAATCGAACAATAAGTTCTCCCAATTCGGTAGTTTCTCCCTCCAATTCACCGAATCATGATAGCCATGCCAACTCTTAGGAAGACCTAGAAGGGATAGACTTACCAAGTATTCTTCAAGAACATTAAAACTAAACCCACCAAGTTCATCACGACACTATGTGACCCTTCTCACATACTAGGGAATTGTGTCATTATTTTTCATCTCGATACTTCAAATTTTATCCTTGAGCGCCAACTTCCCATGGTCACTATTATTCTCGAACATTTCTATTAGTGCTTTCCACATTGCAAATGAAGTTTCTTTTCCATGGAGATTTGAGACAATGTGATCCCATACTCCATCCAATATGATTATCCTCGCTTTGGCTACATATTTTTTCCACTAAGCACAGTTCTAGGCATCAGATTTAGGTGGTTGTGCAACATCTAACTTGATTTATTCTAGCAAACCATTGTCATCCACTACTGCCTCCATGTGATAAAACCTTAGTCCATTGAAAGCCATCTTTTAAGTTTTGAACAAAACCTACAACATTGATTTCAAATTCAAAACTTTGCGAAACAACTTCAAATTTATTCTCTTCTGTGAATCCAACTCTGATACAATGTATAAATTATGTTGTATATTTGCAACTGATCATGAATTTTTAATCAAAATCACAAGACACAAATCTACTCTACTGCTCTCCAAACATTAACTATATATTTTTATGCCCCCTATTATTATTTACCCCTTTCCCTTGTTATATTAACTATAATTTTTTTTATATTAAATTATAAATTATTCTTTAATAATATTTCTTAAAAACTTAAAAACCTTTAATATTATAACTTTTTAACTAACCAAGTCAAATAACGACTATTTTTAACGGCTAGTTTTTAACAACTAGTTTTTAATGACTAGTTTTATTAGCTATCACCGGGAAATGACACATCCTTACTATTTATTCAATGAGATCAGTTCCTTTCTTCGCCTTTTACAGAGGATGAACCACATTAGATGGTTTGAAACATCTACCAAATCCTAATGATGTGATTAATATGAAAGATATTTAACTACATTATGGATCACAAAATTCTTAGATCTAACATTAATTCACAATTTAGAATAAAAATCTCAAGCATGCAATAAGAAATCACATAGGAAAATATTATTTTCCTTTGGGGAAAGAAATCAGCTAAAAAACCCCAATGCCTGTTGAATTAATCAAATGAATATAGATGGATTACAATTTATTTTCTCCATTGAGCTCACCTTGTAAGTGCACAACCTATCTCTCTTCTCACTGAATGCCTCTAACCCAAACTTGGTCAATTTATTCCTTGGCTTGAGCTCTTATTTCCTTGTGTTATTCCTTGAGGAATTAGGCCCCTATTATTTAGGAAATTCCTCAAATTTATTTTGCAACTCCTTTAGGTTGATCATCTGGCTGCATGTAAGACCTGTACACTCAAGACTAGTCTACAACTGATGTTACAATGCCTTGGAATCTACACCAAGCCTAGGGAATTCGATTTATCTGCATGCACTATCTATTTTATGATAATTTATCAATTATATGGATCATCAATGAGTTTGATTGAAGTCCTAGTGCATAACTTGACCATCCTCTAGTTCTTCCAACCATTGGAACTGGTTTAACTAAAAACAACCTTAGATAACTGACCTTGATTTCTACAAATGAGAAATCACACATGCTTAACTGAACTCTAACTTCTCCAAATTGAATTTATTGATTAAAATGTGTGACACAAGCCATGTCACTCAAGTTAACATCATCCAAGTTGTCCGTTGATGTGAAATTTTGAATTTTCTCAATTTAATCAAGGAAAAATAAAATTGAGAATTTCTTGCTACATTTTTCAGAAACCCATAGATGTAATGAAAACCCCTGATCATGCAACATAGCCATTACTAATCCCAATATGATTTTTTTCTTCCTTTCAACTACTCCATTCTGCTCTGGGTTATGGGATGATATCAGTTATCTTATAATACATTCTTTGGCACAAAAACAATTGAAGGCTACAAAATAAATTCACCTCCATCATCGCTCTTGAGAGCCTTTACCATCATCCCAGTCTCCTTCTCAACTAATGCCTTGAATTGAATTTTTTTTAGAAAACTTCATCCTTATTTTGCACAAAGAATATCCAACATTTTCTAGAGAAATCATCAACAAAAAATAACATAGTACTTATGTTTTGTTATGTATCCTGTAGGAAAAAGTCCACAAAAATTAAAGTGGACTCACTCCAAGATTACATCTACTCTTCTATCTCAGACATGGAATGTGTTTTTGACATATTATGACAATGTGAAACCCTTGTAGATAGCCCGATGGTCGATAGAGCCTTTAGGGAGACTGGTAGTAATTTGATGCATGCATTTTAAGGCACAATGTGTATATGACCCAATATCCTATGCGAGAGTTATCCAACATCTCAACTCTGCACTTTTTCAGCCTTAATTATCAATTCAGTGCAATATCCCCCTCAATTTTTTATAGGTTATTCACTTGAACCCAGATATGCTTCACTTACTCGATATCTATGTGTATTAGAAAGGATTTCTTTATTGAAATAACGTCATAGCCTTTATCCTCCAATAATGCTACAGAGATGAGGTTCTTATTCAACCTAGGTACAAAAATAACATCTTTGAGGCAAAAAGAAGTGGCTTTCTCCCTTTCAAAGGTGACAATACCAATTCCTATAGCGATGTACCTTCCATCATCCCCCATTTCGATATGCATATGGAGATCCTTCTCCTCTAGGCTACTAAAAAATTCCTTGCACCCTGTGATATGGAAGGAGGCACTAGAATCAAGGTACCACACACTCCCCATAATATTGTTGGTTGTGCATGCTATTAGGTTGAAGTATAATTCGAATTGTGAAGCCAATGATTCACCTCCTGCTCCTCTTGAAGGCTTCTTGTTAGGATTATTGTGTGAACATTGTGTATCATAGTTCCTGTATTCATGGAAGTGGAAACATTTTATCTTTCTCAAATCTTTCTTCTTGCCATTATTTTGGTTGGATTCATGTTTGCTTTGGGTCTTCTTTCCTTTTCCCTTCTTCCCCTTCCAACCAAGGAAAAATTATCTTCACACTACAAGGAAAAGACCTTCTAGCGGATGTTTTTGAGGAACCCCTTATAAAAATAGCCCAAATATATGTTTTTAGCAGAGGTCTCTAAAGGAGGTTGGCAGGTGGAGGTTTTTGCGGCTGTTTTTTGTCTGGTGTGTTTCTCATCATAAACCGCACCAGTGCGTTTAACTCACAAAGCACTAGTGCACACTACAAATTGTAACACCAAGACACCGTGCTCTCCATACAAACCTACCCAGTGTGTCTCATTACTATAGAGCACCGGTGTGCTACTCAGAAATAGGCCTAGTGTACTAGGCATAAACTGCCCGGTGCACCTCAAAAACCCGCACATGGAAACAGGGTCAAATAAAAAAATTACCAACCAAAAAATATGCATTTTCACTTATTCAGTGCTCCAGAGCTCTCAAGCACCGGTGTGAATTTCCCTCGTGTGAGGCACCCTGCCATTGATGCTCCCATTGCACGCATTGTTGTCGTCCTTTTCCCACCTTTTGGAGTTTGAATTTCAGAAAATGGTGGGAAAATTTAGTTTTGAAAATTATTCAGCAAATATGCCTCCTCGACGCCCAAATGTATAGGTATTTTACTTGTTTCTCAATAATTAAACTAATTTTAGCAGATTATATTTGTCAAAAATATTAAAATTTACCATTAAAAAAAAAATATTCCTTCGCAGTGCTGCTTGTAAATTCATATGCCGCACCGTGAACGTTGCTAATGGAAACCGCACCAGGTCTGGTGCAATACTGAAAACGTGCACCGTGTTTTAAAAAAAATTATATGGCAGTGTGGTCGTTTAAATGACCGCACTATTGACAATGTACTAGGGTTGGGAGGGCGGTGCATTGACTAAACTATCCACCCCAGGGTGGATAATCCAGTCAGCGCACCATCCTCCCGACATTGGTACATAGTCAACGGTGCAGTCATTTAAATGGCTGCATTGTTGACCATGTAATCATGTCAGGAGGGAAGTGAATTGACTAAACTATCTGCCTCGGGGTGCATAGTTTGGTCAGCACACCGCCCTCTCGACACTAGTACATAGTCAACGGTGCGGTCGTTTAAACGACCACACCGTTGACTGTGTAATGATGTCAGGAGGGTGGTGTGCTGACAAAACTATCCACCCTAGGGAAAATATTTTGGTGAGTGCACCGCCCTCCCGACACTGGTATATAGTCAATGGTGCGGTCGTTTACAAGACCGCACCGTTGACCTTGAACTATTGTTGGGTGGTGCATTGACCTAACTATCCACCCGGGGGTGGATAGTTTCATCAACGCACTACAGAAGAAAGTACATTTCATGTTTTTCGGTGCGCTGCAAATTGCCATGCACACCAAGGATGTTACACAATAAAAACGGACGCACCGGTGTCAGTGCATGAATATTTTTTTAGGCCCACCGACTGTAAATATATATATATATATATTTATTTGTAAATACATGTCTCATTTAATAAAAATATGTATTTAATATGTGAATCATTAGCGACATCAAAGGAGAGAAGAAAGGGAACAAAAGGAACATATGGCAGACTAGTATAACGTGGGTCACATGTGGGAGGCATGAGAGAGGGAGAGACTTATGTACCCTCACCCTATTACGACAGCCACCTAGTTGCTCCCAAGGGAGGTAGGCCTCCTCAATTTATATGAGGAGGCTACATCCCTAAAGGGCCATAATGGGTTATTGGGACAACTCATCTTTAGGTGGGATGTCCACTGACAGGCTTTCCAGTTTGGTCCTAACCAGTGGCACATGCCCACTGAGGAGGAAATATATTCTATTACTGGCCTATCTAGGAGAGGGAAGGATTTACCCTTGTTCCCAGAGGTCCCCGTCAGCTATGCAATAGGGAGTCAATTGGTGTACTGCCAGAGATACATTAGCGACGATATACTTTCTCCTACAGATTTTCAGGTGTCTGGTGGTCCGTTACGTATTGTTTCATTTGGTGCAGAGGAGGTGAGGTGCCTATCACTACTGCTAACGACCATTGCAAACCATACCAGTGCTGGGAAACACATTGGTTGCCCAATTTTATTTTATGTTGATTCTTTATTACAGGCACCACAACTTGTGAGGTGCTCTGTGATTTTTTTGCAACAGTTTTGTACAACATTAGATAGATGTCGTTCTCGGCATATGAGAGGGTGAAATTCCCTTTTTCTTCAGAGTTATTTTGTTTATTTTTTGAGAGGTTTCCAGAGACGAGGCCTACTTTTGTTTAGCAACCTCGTAGGTCGATGCTGCACGTGTGGATGGAGATGTGGGGCTAGATGATGTCCAAGAGGAGAAAGTATGACTTTTCCGCCAAGATATCTTATGATGCACTAGAGTTGCTATCCAGTGTTGATGATCATGCTTCGTTTTGGTGCCATGTCTATTGATATTGCAACAAAATGAAGAGCTTAGTGGAAATAAGTCGCCTTCACTAAGTGGGCCCGCAGGCTATTTTTGGCGCAAAGTCTATTTTTAGACTATGTATATTTTTAGACATATGGATCATGTTCTATGAGTTGCAGGATGCTATTTTTGGATGGTTGGTCAAGTCGTAAAAAATAGATGGACTTCTATTTTTAGACATATTAGGCGGAATCTATTTTTATATTGCCAGTCTAAAAATAGATATGTCGAATATTATTAGCTCTTAATAATATTTGGACTATAAACATTATCTTATTCTCTTGGAGCACTTCAGTTAAGTGCAAAAATGTGGCACAGGAGCTGACAGAAGGAATTACGCTATTCCTGAGGGTTAAGTGGAGCTATTGCATGGATACTTCAGTTAGAACTCATGTGACAGAGTTTGGTGGAGTTGATTGAGGAAGTTAATGGAGTTGTGTTCAGTTTAACTAATCTAAACATAATTGAGCTATTTGTATCTAGTTTAACTGATTGATACAATTAGTGAGAGTGGTGTGAATTCATTATTAATTAATTCACTAATTATAAACTCATTAATCAACTAAAGAATGCATCAGTTAACTTCATTGCATGGACAGTTTCAGTGGAGACCAGTGCAGAAATAGGTGAAAGAGTAGGTTAACTATCAGTTGTGACTATACTGTTGCATATTTGCAACAACCAGTGATTGGAGAAGCCCATGAGGATTGCGCAGTACAAGCCAGGTGGTTCAAGTTATTTAATGAGCCATCCTACAACATTGATTATGCAATAGAGGCTGGCTATCAGGTGGTAGAGATTGGAGCATGTGTTTTGCTAGATCTAGCTTGATTAGTGTGTAGCAATTGGAGATTGTGCTGAGAGATTGTAAGGAGCTTTTTAAAATGATTGTTACATGATCTCCATGAAATATAATATACAGATAGTTGGGGTTTTTCATCTTTAAGCTTTCCCATTAAATACTGTGTTCATATGTGTGATTGTTTATGGTTTTAATGTGTGCATGCAATTGATTTTATTTCCGCATGTGATGATCAATGGTAGAAGAGATTCTATATTGTGCATGAAGTTAAAATAGTGTGTGATCAGGAGAATATCGATGAATAATATATAAGTTATTCTAATTTCTACATGGTATTAGAGTGATATTGATCATTGGAGCAATTGCAAAACATTGAAGCGGTTGAGTTTTGTGCTGGTGGAATTCGAATTTGCCGCAGTTTTTTTCTTGGTGTCGAAGTTGAGATGTCTTTCAATGGATTACAATTGGAGTATGCCCTTGAGGGCAGCTCGAATTATATTTCATGGAAGAAAAGGATGGAGGCAATACTGGATGACAATGGGTTGAAGGAGTTCATAGATGCAGAAATTCCAAAACCTATTTCTAGCGATGCTGCCGCACTTGACGCATGACAAAAGAAGACAACAAAGTGTCAAAGAATTGTATTGGAAGGTGTGAAGGATCACATAGTATCCAACCTTCATCGTAAGGCTTCTCCATTCTTCATGTGGAAAGCTTTGACAGACTTATTCCAAAGAAAGAACGACCAGAGGAATTTGGCGCTCAAGGATAAAATCAGGAACATAAAAATGGAGAAAGGCGATAGTATGCCAAAGTACCTCATGAAGTTTGTCCAATGCAGGGATGAGATGGGAAGTGTGGGGGTGACTGCTGATGATGAGGACTTGGTGAGCTTGGCTCTCCTTGGGCTTTCGAAGAGTTGGCATTTCTATCAGGACTCTGTCAATGGTCGGGAGAAATTGCGAGGATGGGAGCGACTTTGTTCAGATCTTGTGCAAGAGGAGATAAGGCGAAGTACCAGGGACGGATCTTCATCAAAGAAATCTGATGAAGAAAATTACGCTTTGGCTGCCAAAGAAAAGAAGGGGAAGAGCAAGAAATCTTCTCAATCTGGTGCAAAAGGCAAGAAGCAGGACATGTCTAAGGTGAAGTGCTTTCACTGTCACCAACACGGACATTACGCAACTAATTATCCATAGAAGAAGAAAAATAAGCAGGCTGCTGGATCTGTAGCTGGAGAGGCCTTAGCCTCGCAGTTTGAGCTGGATTTTTCACTGATCGCATGCTTGGTCTCAAGTATGATGGGTTCAGTGTGGTTTCTTGACAATGGTGCATCTTTTCACATGACAGGAGATCGAGATTTGTTTACTGATCTGGATGAGAAAGATCTTGGAGTGCACATCGAGATGGGCGATGATGGTAGATACAGTGCGACCAGTATCGGTACCATTTCCTTTAAGAGGGAGTCTGGTAAACCCTTCGTATTGAAGGAAGTGATGCATGTTCTAGGATTGAAGAAGAATTTGATCTCTGTGGCGATGTTAGAAGACAAGGGATATGATGTTGTCTTTAGCGAGGGAAAGGATTTCCTGCGCAGTAAGGCAACTGGTGAGACTCGGAGGATAGGGGTTTGAGTTAAGAACCTTTATCAATTGCAGGTAGATGGCTGCGCAGCAATGGCAGGCAAGGTAGAAGGAGTGGTGAGCTGAGATGATGGCGAGTTGTGGCACCGAAGATTGGGCCACCTCACCATGGAGCTTTGAAGATACTGCAACAGATTTCTACTGGGCTTCCTAAGGGTACTCTTATGCAGTTAGATCAGTGCAAGGGATGTACCTTGGGAAAATTTATGAAAGCCACCTTTCACGAGAAGGATAGTTGTGCCACGATGATCCTTAAGAGACTTCACACAGACGTGTGTGGACCTTTCTCAGTAGCTTCGACAGCAAAGCACAGGTACTATGTGATATTTGTTGATGATTTTTCTCGGAAGTGCTAGATATTCTTCATGCAGAAGAAGAGTGAGACATACTCAAAGTTCTGTGAGTTCAAGGCACTAGTTGAGAATGAATCGGGGAAGCAGGTTAAGGCTCTTAGGAGCGACAATGGTGGTGAATTCATCTCTGGTGAATTCAAGGACTTTTGTAGCACAGAAGGAATTCGAAGAGAGCTCATAGCACCTCATATCCCACAGCAGAATGGGGTTGCTGAGCAGAAGAACAAAACGATCGTGGGTGCTGCACGGGAAATGTTGCATGATCAGGGCCTTCCCATACAATTGTGGGTTGAGGCATGCAATACTGCAGTATATGTGCAGAATCGTTGTCCTCACAGGATACTTGGCATGAGTACGCTCGAGGAGGTGTTTTCTAGTAAGAGGCCTGATATTTCCCATTTGAGGATTTTTGGTTCACCTTTTTACACTCATGTGACTAAGGATGCCAGGAAGAAGCTGCAGCCGACTGTAGAGGTTGGGATATTTGTGGGGTACACTAATACACCCCACAACTATCGTGTGTATTTTCCAGATAGTCGCAAGACTGTTGTGCGATGGGATATCAAATTTCATGAGGAGAAAGCCATGAAGTGTTTGCTTGAGAGGGAGCCACACTTGCATGCAGATGAGGAGCTATTAGTTCCTAAGGATGAGCCTCAGGATGTGGATCAGCCACAAGAGGAGGTTCATGGAGTGGAAGAGACCACTCAGGTAGCACCAACCATCAGAGGGCGGAAACGCACTATAGAAGCTGAGCGACTGGCTCAAGATGCAGAGAAGGTTGTAGGAGCACCTACATCACAACGTAGATAGAGACAGTCACCTGACCGATATACTGGATACATGGCCCTTATGAGTAAGTGTATCGTGACAGATCCATCCTCTTTCGAGGAAGCTATGGAGGATCCCGCATGGGTAGATGCCATGGTGGAAGAGTATGATTCGATTTTCTGAAACGGTGCATGGGAGATTGTCCCAAGGCCGGAGGGGAAATTAGTGGTGGGTTCGAGATGGATCTACAAAGTGAAGCAAGCAGCTGACGGGAGTGTGGAGAATTACAAGGCAATATTTGTTTCTCGAGGCTTTACACAGATTGAGGGGATCGATTATGAGGAGAACTTTCCACCTGTCGCAAGGTATTCTTCCATACGAACGATTCTTGCTCTCAGAGCGCAGATGGGGTGGCACATTCATCAGATGGATGTGAAGACTGTGTTCCTCAATGGAGTCATTGAGGAGGAGGTGTACATAGATCAGCATGAAGGTTTCGAGATCTTCAGCAGCGAGTCGCATGTGTGCAGGCTCAAGAGAGCGTTGTATGGGTTGAAACAAACACCTCGTGCTTGGTACACATGGATAGATAGTTATTTCACCGGACTTGGATTCTCCAAGAGTGAGGCAGATTCGAACCTATAATAGATAGTGGTGGAGGGTAAGTTGCTGATCATTGTAATTTATGTAGATGATTTGATTTTGACAGGTGATGAGCTGTTGATACTCTCATGCAAGGATGATCTTGCAAAAGAGTTTGAGATGAAGGACTTGGGCCTCCTTCATTATTTCCTGGGATTGGAAATTTGGCAGCGTAGTGATGGACTGTTTGTTTCTCAAGGCAAGTATGCCCAGGAGATATTGGAGAAGTTCAACATGCATGGCTGCAAGCCTATTGATACTCCTCTTCCTGGTGGATGGAGGAAGGAGGATGCTACTTCGGTGGAGGCAGTGGATGCCACTGTTTATCGACAGTTGGTGGGGTCGCTTATGTATCTGGTCAATACATGACCCAACATATGCTATGCTGTTAACCAGATTTCACAAGCTATGGTTAAGCCTACCAAGCTCTACTGGAAGGGAGGAAAGCATGTACTGAGATATCTCAGAGGCACATCAGGATATGGATTATGGTACAAATAGTCGGATGAAGTGAGGCTATGTGGCTTCATAGATGTAGATTGGGCAGGGAGCCCAACGGACAGAAAGAGCACATCTGGAGGGACTTTCAGTATTGGGTCGACAGTAGTTTCTTGGTACATCAGGAAGTAGAGATCTGTGGAACTCAGTTCAGCAGAGGCCGAGTATATGGCAGCGAGTTTGGCTGCATGCGAGGCTATATGGATGAGGAAGATCCTGGTCGGGTTGTTCTGTTCACACTTAGAGCCTACTGTGATTTATTGTGATAATCAGAGTTGCATCAAACTCTCGGTTATTCCAGTATTTCATGATAGATCTAAACACATTGACATCTGGTATCATCATATCAGAGATTGTGTGCAGCGGAAGATCATGTTACTTTCATACAATCCCATGGAGGATTAGGATGCTAATATCTTGATGAAGGCGCTCACCAGGAGAAAATTCGAATACCATAGAGGTAGGATAGGGGTGGAAGATAATCCTTATCTTGTTGAGAGGGATTGTTGAGATTGCAACAAGATGAAGGGCTTAGTGGAAAGAAGTCACCTTCACTAAGTGGGCCCGCAGGCTATTTTTGGTGCAAAGTCTATTTTTAGACTATGTCTATTTTTAGACATATGGATCATGTTCTATGAGTTGCAGGATGCTATTTGTGGACGGTTGGTCAAGTCGCAAAAAAGTATATGGACTTCTATTTTTAGACATATTGGGCGGAGTCTATTTCTAGATTGCCAGTCTAAAAATAGATATGTAGAATATTATTAGCTCTTAATAATATTTGGAATATAAACATTATCTTATTCTCTTGGAGCACTTCAGTTAACTTCCCAGATGTGGCACAGGAGCTGACAGAAGGAATTACGCTATTCCTGAGGGTTATGTGGAGCTATTGCATGGATACTTTAGTTAGAACTCATGTGACAGAGTTTGGTGGAGTTGATTGAGGAGTTAATGGAGTTGTGTTCAGTTTAACTAATCTAAACATAGTTGAGCTATTTGTATCTAGTTTAACTGATTGACACAACTAGTGAGAGTGGCGTGAATTAATTATTAATTAATTCACTAATTATAAAATCATTAATAAACTAAATAATACATTAGTTAACTTCAGTGCATGGACAATTTCAGTGGATACCAGTGCAGAGATAGGTGAAAGAGCAGGTTAACTATCAGTTGTGACTATACTGTTGCATATTTACAACAACCAGTCATTGGAGAAGCCCATGAGGATTGTGCAGTACAAGCCAGGTGGTTCAAGTTATTTAATGAGCCATCCTACAAAATTGATTATGCAATAGAGGCTGGCTATCATGTGGCAGAGATTGGAGCATGTGTTTTGTTAGATCTAGCTTGATTAGTGTGTAGCAATTGGAGATTGTGCTGAGAGCTTGTGAGGAGCTTTGTACAATGATTGTTACATGATCTCCATGAAATATAATATGTAGATAGTTGGGGTTTTCAGCTTTAAGCTTTCCCATTAAATACTGTGTTCATGTTTGTGATTGTTTATGGTTTTAATGTGTGCATGAAATTGATTTTATTTCTGCATGTGATGATCAATGGTAGAAGAGATTCTGTATTGTGCATGAAGTTAAAATAGTGTGTGATCTGGAGAATCTCGATGAATAATATATCATTTATTCAAATTTATACATGGTATCAGAGTTATATTGATCATTGGAGCAATTGCAAAACATTGAAGCGGTTGAGTTTTGTGCTGGTGGAATTCGAATTTGCAGCAGTTTTTTTCTTGGTGTCGAAGTTGAGATGTCTTTCAACGGATTGTGATTGGAGTATGCCCTTGAGGGTAGCTTGAATTATATTGCATGGAAGGACAGGATGGAGGCAGTGCTGGATGAAAATGGGTTGAAGGAGTTCATAGATGTAGAAATTCCAAAACCTACTTCTAGCGATGCTGCCACACTTGACGCATGGCAAAAGATGACAGCAAAGTGTTGAAGAATTCTGTTGGAAGGTGTGAAGGATCACATAGTATCTAGCCTTCATGGTAAGGCTTCTCCATTATTGATGTGAAAATATTTGATAGACTTATTCCAAATAAAGAGCGACCAGAGGAAGTTGGCGCTCAAGGATAAAATCAGTAACATAAAAATGGAGAAAGGCGACAGTATGCCCAATTACCTCACTAAGTTTGTCCAATGCAGAGATGAGCTAGGAAGTGTGGGGGTGACTGTTGATGATGAGGACTTGGTGAACTTGGCTCTCCTTGGGCTTCCAAAGAGTTGGCATTCCTATCAGGACTCTGTCAATGGTCGGGAGAAATTTCCAGGATGGGAGTGACTTTGGTCGGATCTTGTGCAAGAGGAGATAAGGTGAAGTACTAGGGACGGATCTTCACCAAAGAACTTTGATGAAGAAAATTGCACTTTGGCTGCCAAAGCAAAGAAGGGGAAGAGAAAGAAGGCTTCTTAATCTGGTGCAAAAGGCAAGAAGCAGGACATGTCCAAGGTGAACTGCTTTCACTATCACCAACACGGACATTACGCCACTAATTGTCCATAGAAGAAGAAAAATAAGCATGCTGCTGGATCTGCAGCTGGAGAGGCCTTAGCCTCGCATTTTGAGCTGGATTTTTCACTGATCGCATGCTTGGTCTCAAGTATTATGGGTTTAGTGTGGTTTCTTGACAGTGGTGCATCTTTTCACATGATAGGAGATCGAGATTTGTTTACTGATCTGGATGAGAAAGATCCTGGAGTGCACATCAAGATGGGCGATGATGGTAGATACAATGCGACCGATATCGGTACCATTTCCTTTGAGAGGGAGTCTGGTAAACCCTTCGTATTGAAGGAAGTGATGCATGTTCCAGGATTGAAGAAGAATCTGATCTCTGTGGCGATTTTAGAAGACAAGTGATATGATGTTGTCTTTAGCGAGGGAAAGCTTTCCTGCGCAGTAAGGAAACTGGTGAGACCTAGAGGATAGGGGTTCGAGTTAAGAACCTTTATCAATTGCAGGTAGATGGCTGCATAGCAATGTCAGGCAAGGCAGAAGGAGTGGTGAGCCGGGATGATGGTGAGTTGTGGCACCGGAGATTGGGCCACCTTCACCATTGAGCTTTGAAGATACTGCAACAGACTTCTACTGGGATTCCTAAGGGTACTCTTATGCAGTCAGATCAGTCCAAGGGATGTACCTTGGGAAAATTTGTGAAAGCCACCTTTCATGAGAAGGATAGTCATGCCACGATGATCTTTGAGAGAATTCACATAGACGTGTGTGGACCTTTCTTAGTAGCTGCGACAACAAAGCACAGGTACTATGTGATATTTGTTGATGATTTTTCTTGGAAGTGTTGGATCTTCTTCATGCAGAAGAAGAGTGAGACATACTCAAAGTTCTGTGAGTTCAAGGCACTGGTTGAGAAAGAATCGTGTGGAAGGGTGTGAAGGCTCTTAGGAGCGACAATGGTGGTGAAGTCATCTCCTCGGCGAATTCAAAGGACCTTTGCAACGCAGTATGAATTAAGAGAGCTCATAGCACCTCATAACCCATGCCAGAATGGGGTTGGTGTTTTAGCAATGTAACGATAGTGGGTGCCGCAGGGAAATGTTGCATGATCAGGGCCTACCCATACACTTGTGGGCTGAGGCATGCAATACTGTAGTATATGTGCAGAACCATTGTCCTCACAGGATACTTGGCATGAGTACACCCGAGGAGGCATTTTCTGGTAAGAGGCCTGATATTTCCCATTTGAGGATTTTTGGTTCACATGTTTACATTCATGTGACTAAGGATGCCAAGAAGAAGCTGGAGCCGACTGAAGAGGTTGGGATATTTGTGGGGTACACTAATACACCCCACAACTATCGTGTGTATTTTCCAGATAGTCGCAAGACTGTTGTGCGATGGGATACCAAATTTCATGAGGAGAAAGCCATGAAGTGTTCGCTTGAGAGGGAGCCACACTTGCATGCAGATGAGGAGATATTAGTTCCTAAGGATGAGCCTCAGGATGTGGATCAGCCACAAGAGGAGGTTCATGGAGTGGATGAGACCACTCAGGCAATGCCAACCATCAGAGGGTGGAAGCGCACTACAGAAGCTGAGCGACTGGCTCAAGATGCAGAGAAGGTTGTAGGAGCACCTACATCATAACGAAGACAGAGACAGTCACCTGACTGGTATACTGGATACATGGCTCTTATGAGAAAGTGTATCGTGACAGAGCCATCCTCTTTCGAGGAAGTTGTGGAGGATCCCGCATGGGTAGATGCCATGGTGGAAGAGTATGATTCGATTGTCAGAAAAGGTGCATGGGAGATTGTCCCAAGGCTAGAGGGGAAATCAGTGATGGGTTCAAGATGGATCTATAAAGTGAAGCAAGCAGCTGATGGGAGTGTGGAGAAGTACAAGGCAAGTATTGTTGCACGAGGCTTTTCACAGATTGAGGGGATCGATTATGAGGAGACCTTTGCACCTGTCGCAAGGTATTCTTCCATACGGACGATTCTTGATCTCTCAGTGCAGATGGGGTGGAAAATTCATCAGATGGATGTGAAGACTGCATTCCTCAGCAGAGTCATTGAGGAGGAGGTGTACATAGAGTAGCCCGAAGGTTTCGAGATCTTCAGCAGCGAGTCGCATGTGTGCAGGCTCAAGAGAGCGTTGTATGGGTTGAAACAAGCACCTCGTGCTTGGTACACATGGATAGAAAGTTATTTCACCGGACTTAGATTCTCCAAGAGTGAGGCAGATCTAAACCTATACCAGATAGTGGTGGAGGGTAAGTTGCTGATCATTGTACTTTATGTAGATAATTTGATTTTGACAGGTGATGAGCTGTTGATACTCTCATGCAAGGATGATCTTGCAAAAGAGTTTGAGATGAAGGACTTTGGCTTCCTTCATTATTTTCTGGGATTGGAAATTTGGCAGTGCAGTGATGGACTATTTGTTTCTCAAGGCAAGTATGCCCGGGAGATACTGGAGAAGTTCAATATGCATGGCTGCAAGCCTATTGATACTCCTCTTCCTGGTGGATGGAGGAAGGAGGATACTACTTTGGCAGAGGTAGTGGATGCCACTGTTTATCGACAGTTGGTGGGGTTGCTTATGTATCTGGTCAATACAAGACCCGACATATGCTATGTTGTTAACCAGTTTCACAAGCTATGGTTAAGCCTACCAAGTTCTGCTGGAAGGGAGGTAAGCATGTATTGAGATATATCAGAGGCACATCGGGATATGGATTATGGTACAGATAGTCGGATGAAGTGACATTAGGGGAATTTTGAGGTCTAAAATGGGCCTCCTAAGGAAATTATAAAATAATAGTGGAAAAAATCAACTAAGATTTGATGACATCATCAAATTTTAGAGGGAAAAATACGAGTTGAAAAAGTAGTTTTATTATTTTATTATTTTTTAATATTTTTACTCTTTTATTTAAAAAATGGTAAATCATCCCCCATGGTTGACATCATCATCTTGAATCCTTTTGGTTGTTATAAAGTTTATTTTTGTTGTACATTTTTCTTAGGAGGCCCATTTTAGACTTCAAAATTCCCCTAATGGGCTATGTGGCTTCACGGATGTAGATTGGGTAGGGAGCCCAACGGACAGAAAGAGCACATCTGGAGGGATTTTCAGTATCGGGTTGACAACAGTTTCTTGGTACATCAGGAAGTAGAGATCTGTGGCACTCAGTTCAGAAGAGGCCGAGTATATGGCAGTGAGTTTGGCTACATGCGAGGCTATATGGATGAGGAAGATCCTGGTCGGGTTGTTCAGTTCACACTTAGATCCTACTGTGATTTATTGTGATAATCAGAGTTGCATTAAACTCTCGGTTAATCCGGTATTTCATGATAGATCTAAACACATTGACATCCGGTATCATCATATCAGAGATTGTGTGCAGCGGAAGATCATGTTACTTTCATACATTCCCACGGAGGATCAGGATGCTGATATCTTGACAAAGGCGCTCACCAGGAGCAAATTCGAATACCACAGAGGCAGGATAGGGGTGGAAGATAATCCTTATCTTGTTGAGAGGGAGTGTTGAGATTGCAACAAGATGAAGAGCTTAGTGGAAAGAAGTCGCCTTCACTAAGTGGGCCTGCAGGCTATTTTTGGCGCAAAGTTTATTTTTAGACTATGTCTATTTTTAGACATATGGATCATGTTCTATGAGTTGCAGGATGCTATTTGTGGATGGTTGGTCAAGTTGGAAAAAATAGATGGACTTCTATTTTTAGACATACTGGGCGGAATCTATTTTTAGATTTCCAGTATAAAAATAGATATGTCGAATATTATTAGCTCTTAATAATATTTAGACTCTAAACATTATCTTATTCTCTTGGAGCACTTCAGTTAAGTGCACAGATGTGGCACAGGAGCTGACATAAGGAATTATGCTATTCCTGAGGGTTATGTGAAGCTATTGCATGGATACTTCGGTTAGAACTCATGTGACAGAGTTTGGTGGAGTTGATTGAGGAAGTTAGTGGAGTTGTATTCAGTTTAACTAATCTAAACATAGTTGAGCTATTTGTATCTAGTTTAACTGATTGATACAATTAGTGAGAGTGGTGTGAATTAATTATTAATTAATTCACTGATTATAAACTCATTAATCAACTAAAGAATACATCAGTTAACTTCAGTGCATGGACAGTTTCAGTGGAGACCAGTGCAGAGATAGGTGAAAGAGCAGGTTAACTATCAGTTGTGACTATACTGTTGCATATTTGCAACAACTAGTGATTGGAGAAGCCAATGAGGATTGCGAAGTACAAGCCAGGTGGTTCAAGTTATTTATTGAGCCATCCTACAACATTGATTATGCAATAGAGGCTGGCTATCAGGTGGCAGAGATTGGAGCATGTGTTTTGCTAGATCTAGCTTGATTAGTGTGTAGCAATTGGAGGTTGTGCTGAGAGCTTGTGAGGAGCTTTGTACAATGATTGTTACATGATCTCTATGACATATAATATACATATAGTTTGGGTTTTCAGCTTTAAGCTTTCCCATGAAATACTGTGTTCATATGTGTGATTGTTTATGGTTTTAATGTGTGCATGCAATTGATTTTATTTCCGCATGTGATGATCAATGGTAGAAGAGATTTTGTATTGTGCATGAAGTTAAAATAGTGTGTGATCAGGAGAATCTCGGTGAATAACATATCAACTATTCAAATTTCTACAACGTCCATATGTTGGTTTGGATTAGCGAGGGTGTGCCAACATCGTCTTCACACAGGATGAGCCACTGGATGAGAGAGGTAATATTAGTGTTTTATTTAAATTTATTCTAACACATTCTTTAACTTGTTTTATTAATTTTTTAAATGAATTTGTCTAATTATTGTTGTGTACTTATATATATTATGTAGATATTGGGTCATTTGTTGGCGATGAGATTCCACCACCACCAAATGATTCAGGTGTAGATCCTGCTGATGGGGAGATGGAAGATGCAGAGGATCATGCTAGTGATAAACCTGGTCCTCATGGTTAGGCGTAGATACCGATGGGTGTGAGGCGTAAGCCTGACACTCGATTTAGGATGGAGTTGGGCGAGAAAATCTGTCGACTCCTAGTTGAGGAGGGAGTTGGGCTAGTTACTATCAAAGAGATACTAGCTGATGATAGGCTGACATAGATATGGAGAGTTATGCCCCATGATATGTTGAACCTGATGCGACATATCGTTAGAGCTACCAGATTACTGGCGTGGGTGAGGAGGGATGGTCGACGTAGGCATGGTGGAGATGCAGTATGTTGATAGTCGAGAAGCACATCATCTGATGATCATGACGTGAGTGATCATCATTTTAGTGCTCCAACTCCTCCTCCACCTCACGCCGAAGATGATCATGATGAGAAGCCTACAGCATCCAGTCATGATCATGAGCAAGTACGTGATCCTGAGAAGGGTGCAGGTCCATCTAAGAAGGCAGGTCCATCAACTAAGCAGGCCACCGCACCATCCATAGATCAACAGGATGGAACATCCACAAGTCATCATGAGCGGCCCAGTTCCTGATCAGCATGAGGCACCTCCACATCAACAGATATGTGATCAACATCTATTTGAGCATGTCGAGGCTGCACCATTGACTGATCAAGCCTCGACTAGTACTACTATTGATGTACCACCAGCTAATATTTGACACATATATATATATATATATATATATATATATATATATATATATATATATATATATATATATATATATATATATTGTTAGGTCATGTTAGATATGTTCATTTAATGTGCAGCTTGCAAATAGATGTGTATGTGATAGTAGCTATTTGACATGAGATGTATATTTGATGTTTTTGTTGTGATGATGTTATACAATGCTTGTGTTTTGTTTGATGATCATGATCACGATGATTAGATGATGTTAGCGAATTCAAATATGTATTTTAGTCAAATATGATGTTTGTATGATGGTTATCATGATCATGATTTTTATTTTTAATATTAAATCATGATATTTATTAAATATGATGTCGTGATTGTAATTGAAATTTTAATTTTAATTGTATGTAAAATTGTAGTTGTATTTCTAATTGTAATTTTAATTGTAATTGTATATAAAATATTTGTAAAATTTTAATTGAAATTTTAATATTTAAGTTATTGTGAAATGATTGTAATTGTAATTGTATATATGTAAAATTGTAATTGTAATTGTATGTAATTTTTTAAAATTTTTTTAATTGTATTAATGTGAAATGATTGTAATTGCATATATGTAAAATTATAAAATTGTAATTGTAATTGTAGTTTTAACTGTAATTGTGTATATGTAAAATTGTAAAATTGTAATTGTATGTAAAGTTGTAAAATTGCAATTGTAATTGTAATTGTAAGTATTGTCATCATTCAATTTTATTAAAATTTTTAAATTTTTAAATTTGTAAAATTGTAAATTAATTGTCAATTTTGAATGATAACTACCATAAGTAAAATGTATACTTTAAATATTGTTATTGTTAAATTACTATAATTGTAAATTTTTATGAATATAAATAATTGTAAAATAATATGACTTTTTGTAACATAATAAAGTTTAGAAAATAATGCAAATAAATTCATGTACTTTAGAATTATTATTATTTTATTATGATCTTACATACCAAAAATAACAGTATACTTTTTGAAGATATTATTCACACACATTTTAAGCAATCAAGTAGTTGTATTATTTTAGGGATTGACATTATATAAAAAAGAACTTTATACAATACACCATTTTTTTCAAGATCAACATAATTGAAAATTATCAAGTGAAATGATTTTAACATTAACACAGTACAAGTTACCAATTAATTCAAAATACATATTATAATGTTTCGAAAAAAAAGTCTTAGTTATAAGGTAATTAAGTCCTCTTCTTTATAAAAACCCACCCTAAAAAGTATAAATGATGAAATAACACATGTACCATATCACTCTCGGTTCTCATGATCACCCTCATTGTCTTCAAGCTCGCTTGACATGATAACACTATTGTTCTAAAAATTATGTTTTGATTTAGGGTCATGTCTCAATACGAACGACCAATCCCTATCTAAGACATATGGGTAAAAAAACACTTGGTTGCAGTGTTTGGGGAAAACATAGGAATCCTTAGCTTCATCCCACATCTTTCTAGAGTTGATACATATCAACCTACTATCACAATCTTCCTTTACCTTATTCCTATCAAAGGTGTCCCACCACTTGCACCTAAAAATAACACATTGGAAAGAAGAGAAATCCACTTCAATGATCTCTTGTATATTTCCGATGTAACCTAACATCCCTCGTACTAGGTTTTGATCATGGTGGCTAGATCGACTACATTGATCGAACTCGACTTCCACTCCATAGTCTTGTGTCATGTGTCCATCATCGGGATTTTATGTGCGAAAATGGTGTCCATATGCCCACATAGATGGGAACAAATGCACCTATAAAAAATTTAAAAAATCATAGTGTCATGTGTCTTATAATAACCCAACAATTAAAATATGAAATATAGATGTAATTACATTTCAAAGGTGCATTATTAAGTTTAAAATGTACATAAATAGATTATTATCGAGTGGGTGCACCCAATCCCTACATTTAGCGCATCCTCTTCAACACATGAGTAATGACCAGTTGCACCATATTTCTCTCTGACTTGGTCAGCAACCCAACTATTGGGGCATATTTTTGGCATATTTTTTTTTAAATGATCAGGATAAGGCACATTTCTACCATTCAACCATTTGAATTCTTTCCTGTCACTATCCCATTCCATCCTCTTTTGTTCGTACAATGCGACCCATGGTTGTGTCGCTTCAGAATTGTAAAGTACGAATTTATTGTTTGCTTCACTTTTTGCATTCGCTGATTAAATACAAACCAACATATAGTACATATGAGATCAAAATATACATTATATCAAAGTTCAACATGAATATTTACTTTGTGTAAATTTGAAAAATTATAAGTCTCTTAGTCTTTATCAAGTGCCTTTTTCCATTCATTTGGAGCAACTCCCCTTCTCTTTTGTCTTCATCCCTTTCATTGTCCCAAATCATCGCACCAGGTCTATTGTTGATCTTCTTGATGTACTCACTAGCATAATATAAATACTCATACGATATATTTCCTTTTCATCCCAATGGGAAATTTCTCAACATAGGCGTCGAAGAATTCTGGATCATCGAACATAGGCTCCCCATTTGAATCGAACATTTATATGAAATCATTCTCCTTCTCTCTCTCTCTCTCTCTCATATGCTCTAAGCCATTCAACTGGTGTTATTATTGGAGGCCTTTGGGTTCTCTCTCATTTACCATTGAAAGCAGATGCTACTCTTATGTAAGGGTGTTCTTCTAGGAGGAATACCCTAGAGCAGTCATACACTAGATTTCGTAGGTCGTTGCACCATATAGCTTTCAGAGAAGGTCCACAACATTTACATCCAAAATAACCTTTTGTTACAAGACTTTCCAAATTACTGTATACAATATATATGCATGGCAAGTTAAATAATATCATGAAGATCAGAACAATTACAACGAATTAAATAACTAATATGCGAAAGAATATTGTTACGTATATAAACAAATCAATAAACCTATAATTTACCAGAGCAAAATCATAATCCTAGATAATAATGTGTCGTGTAAAAACATATGACATATAATGTAAAGCTCCTCTCTGCTGTGATAGGTCTTGATACAACGTATACCTTTATCCCATCCCATAATTCCTTCAATTCATCTACAAGTGGCTATAAGTAGACATCCAAATTCTTCACTTGTCTTCTACCAGGGACTATGAGAGCCAACATAAGATGTTCGTTCTTCACGGGCAACCATGGGGGGATATTGCTATTAATCACTACTACAGGCCAAACATAATAGTTGGTGTTCTAGAGGGAATATGGGTTGACGTCATCCATGGTTATGCTGAGTCGTAGACTTCGTACTTCATCCTTGAATTTTTCAGACCATGTATCCTCTATATTTTTCATGGCTATCGAATTTTTTGGGATTCACATAAATCCCAAATCACTTCTGTGTGAGGCATGCCATCCCTGCAACATAGATAATTCTTTTCAATGAAAGGGCCTTTGAATCCTTGGGATTATAGGCATGTGCCTCAATATCTTAAAATGAGGACCATGTGATTTACCCTTATTTTTTTATTTATCATACCTGTCATGCCCACATTTCGGACATATCTCTTTATTTGCATATTCTCCTCTATATAGAATAAAATCATTTGGACATGCATGATATGATATGTGTTAGTATGAATATTTATTCGAAGCGTACGAAAAAATACTACTTTAGCTACGCATAACTTATAACCCTAACAACAAAATATGGTTGCTAATATCTTCAGATCTTTAGTTATTTGATTAAGACAAATGTTGCAAAAATCTAGATCTATGCATAAAAATACATTAAGCAGTAAAAATAAGGTCTTGCTCCATGCATCCAATAGACAAGACAAGAATGATATTTTTTAAAGAATTTTATATTTATGGAACTTGGGAGGAAAACAAGAAAGGTGTTTCCAATTCTCCTCAATGGAATGGGTTCTTGGAAGTCCTCAACACTTCAGATCTAGAATTTCTCTCTCTTGTTGGTGTAGAAAACCCAGACAAACATAGAACTCAAAGGGAGCTCACAAAGTAAATAATGGAAAATATGACAATGATAATGGCTCAAAGTCAGACCAAGAGTGTAGATCCAGAGTGATCTAAGAGGCAACAAAATGTGGTGAATGGTAGGAAAAAACCTTCTATTTATAACAAAATATTAGGTCATTCTAGATCTTGGTGCATGATTAAAATAATATTAACCAAATCTAGATCCACATTTTATGGAATATTTTATTATATTTGTTGGAGGGGAAAGGAATTTGACTTTGGTCAAGTTCCTTTATTTGTAAATAATAAATAAATAAATGATTTATTTATTATTTTAAGGAAGTGGTTGAATGATAATTAAATAAATAATGATTCATTCAATTATTTATAAATTATTTAGTCAAATTTAATAAGGAATATTATTTAAATAAGGTTTAAATAATTATTCCTAGAAAATAATAAGATAAATAAGGATTTATCTAATTAATTTCCTTGTTTTGGGTTAAATATGACCAGGAATAATAATCAAATTACCGTTTAATTAATTATTCCATGAGGAAAACCAAACAAATGTAGATTTGTTTAATATTTCCCCTTGGGGTTTCCTGTTTAGACCATAAAAAACCTAATAAATGTGTTTTATTAAGTTATTTTACATAGTGAAAGCAATTTTACTTAGGGTAAAATTGGTCTTACATGGTGTACTTGGGTCCATCTAATGATAATAGGTTACATGACCAAAAAATGGTGTAATAGATTTCCCCCCAGTGTGTGAGTGTTAGGAGCAAATCGTATGACCGAAGTACGTTGTAAGAACTCAATCACCAGAAATCAAAAGGGAAGTCAGAGAGAGGAATGTAAGGTAGACTAAGGTGCCGAAGGACTAGACCCTGAGGAGACGAGACTTACAAGTGTGACAAGTATCTTTTTATGAGTGGGAACCTATGCCAAAGGCAGTAGGGGAGGCATACCTATGCCCGCCGAGACAAAGTACAAAAGAATAGTGCATCTAGTAAACAAGGGACCGAACCATAAAGTACAGGATGGCATAAACATGAGCTAGATAAAAGGTATGATGGTGAATCCCACATATATGCTATGCCTGGGATATCAACCATGACTTATACAATAATATCTAAGTACATGAGATACAAATACAACCTCAATGCCCCTGTAAATAGGGAAGGGCTTGCAAAATCTGACTGGGACATGCAAATCAAAGAGGCGTTGCAAGCGGCTAAGGCTGACATCATCAAATATATGGAGCTACATCGAAGGCTACGATGAAGAGGTCATCGGGGCATGTGGGGGCTACCTACAGGGACACCACCTTGTGAGGGCTGAAACATCTCACACACACCTGGGAGTCATCGATCTCATCTGCTGCATCACTGAATCATCAAGCATATGGATCTTGATCGTGCTGGAAAGAGCTGGAACGAGAAAAAATCAAGTCAAAGGACTGTAAGGAATCTATTTTCTTGATCTGAGGCGCTGAACAAGAGTGGAAGCTGGAACCAAGATACACCGCCTTCTAGACCTGTCCTCTGGAATGAATAAGCTGATGTCGACAGAAGGAGATCTGCCTTAGGTGTGGCGATAAGAGGTCCTCAAATAAGGCACAAAGGAAAATAATAGAGTGACTGACAGACTGACACCAATGATGATGATGAAATGGAGGGTATTGAGTAGCAAACGAATGACTTCCCTTGTTAGAAAATAAAGGGCATGGATGACCTGGTAGCAACTGACACAACATCATCAGGGATAGGGGACAATGGGACTGAAGGCCATAATGTGCCACACGAGAGAGGGACCAAGCAATGAAGGATGGAGGACTATAGCAAGATGCAAAGGGACTCGAGATAGACTCCATGAATGCAATTATGACTCAACTCGGATGCTTTAAACAAGGGTGACTCGATGGTGTTGCCACAAAGAAAAGGTCCAATAGGGACCATAAAAGCATGAGTACAAGATGGTAACTCATGACGAAAGTCAACATGAGTGTGGAAAATTATGGAGGCAAAGTGGTGCCCCTAGTACGAGTGTTGCAAGTGAAGAAATTCAATTTTGAGGAAGGGTGAAGTGACGCTTCTTGGAAAAAATGTGTCTTGGTGAAGTATCAAATCACTAAAAACTAATAGATACCCAGTTGAGGGCTCGGTGAGAGTGTTCCAATGGTATAGACGGTTTGGTAAATGGAGCTACAGTTGGGTCATAGCAGGCAAAATAAAAAATAGGGGTTTATCTTTTAATAAGGCATTTTCCCTCCAAATTCACTCATTTGCACGTGGAGCTATGGTGAATGTAGAGAGGAGAGAAGGCCCTAAATCTTGCGGCAATCGTAGCAGAAAAACCGACCATTGGAATTGAGATCCGTCAGTTGAAAGTAATATGCCTAACCCTACTCTTTCTTTTCAGTGGATTGAAAGTGCGTTTTAGGTACCCAGAGCTCATGAACAGGTCAGGTCACACTTTTTGGGGTCTGTTTTGAAACCTGGGTAGCAGGTACTGAGCAAAAAACTGCGACCTGTCCCATGAAATGACCTGAAAAGTGTGACCTGTCATAGAAAGGGGGTTTCAGTGCTGTTTTTGGCTGAGATCTAGGATTTTGATGGTTGAGGGGCATAGGTGCCCCTAAGCATGTTGTGGTCATGCCAAAATATATTTAGAAAAAGGGGAATCTAGACACATTTTAATGATGTGGGGCACCATTTGTTTTCGTTATGGTTATGCAGTTTGAGAAAGGAAATGAAGGATTGCCAATCTCTTTTAGTACTACATATATGAATCAAATGGACTTTAAGTTTTCAGGTTGGCATACCCGGTGTCACTATCCCAAAGAGAGGATTTGGAGATAACGAATTGATGCTCTCTGAGAAAACCCATAGGTGGGTCAACAACAATGTCTAGGAGACTGGGTTGCTGGTGTAAGATGAAGGAACGATAAGGGGTATCATCCCTAGAGTGATCTGAAGTGATATGGGACTCTAGAAGTTCTTCTAATGTGGAAGAATAATGGTACTAAAGTTGACACGACCAGATACACTAGGAGAGTTGTGGAGAATTGCTTCTCTTGGTCTCTCAAATATGGGTGCCCCTTTACCCAAAAATTGGTTTTCAATGTAGTGGGCACAAGGTGTATGTGGTTCGAACATGTGGGTTCGATGTAAGAGGTAATAGATAAAGTCAGGGGTGGTGATTTCTTCCATAATTTCGTCATCGTGATAGAAGATGGGGTGACTGGTGGAAGAAAGACCACCTGACGCGGCAAAGCTACCTGACTCATCTTCATGAGAAGAGAGGTTCAAATGCACATCATCACAAGGGGTGACAAAAGAGTAAGCAGATAAAGGATCTATCGATGTTGAGCCCAGGGTGATCGCTAAAGGGAGGTCAAGAGAAACATCAGGGGAAGTCTCCAAGGGGACTTCTAACGAGGGTCTCATGGATGATGATAGGTAGAAAATGGTGGGTGAAGGCTCCGTCATCTCGACATCAGGAGGGGAAATGTCGATGGGAGCATTCACATCCTCTAGTTTTGCTGAAGCAAAATGCGTAAATAAGGGAGTGGTGGACTCGTTGCGCTTGGCCTTGAATTGGTGAACCGCTTCCAAAGATGAGCGGTACTCTTCAAGGCCGGTACAGAGGTGAGTATAGTGGCCATGGAAATCGCACAAAGCACAAGGGTGATTTGTGCGCAAGGTTTTGAGTTTCGGGATTGAATCAGGTATAGTGACATAGACCTCAGGGATATCAGATTCCGGAAACGTCTCATTTACCATGGTCTTGAGATGCAGCAATTCAGGACATGTATGGGTGGCGTGACCGAAAATATTGCACAAGGCACACTGGATAGCACACTTTGGTGGCCGAGGAGGGGCAAGGTTTGTCGGGGAAGCTTTGTCCTTAGTTTCTTTTGTGAGAGCTTTGCCCCCTTTTCTCGATATTGTTGCAACAGGAGATGGTTCCCATTAAGGTGTGTGAGGCACTGTGGTATCAGGAGAAGTGATGGGGACCGATTGAACCAGGGTCAAAACAAGGTAAGGTTTGGGATGATCAGGCGGGGTGGCGGCTGAGGGATCAAGGTACCAGATGGGAATCCCCAGGGTCAGGTTAGGAAGAGATAGGGTAGCCATGACAGGTATCGAGTACACTCTAGGAGGTGGAATGAATAACGGTATCTGATCGGAGGGGTAATGGCCAGGCGGAACGGCTCCAAGGTGGCTAAGGCCTAGAGGAACTAATCCAGGAGGGTAAATAGGCTCATGGATACCAGCTGTAGGCAAAGGGCTAGAAGGAAAAGGTCCAGAAGGCTGACACAAAGCTCTAGGAGCAGGCGGAAGAGGGCAAGGTTGCTGACTAGCTGAAGCACGCCTCTTGAGAGTAGCCTAAGACGATTGCATCATGCAAAAATTTGATAAGTTGGGATCAGAGACAGGAGGAGGAGGAAGACCAGTGAGGGTTCCAAGCAAAGAGGAGTCTTTGTAGATGTTGGGAGAGACACTGGTCAAAGAATCGATGGTTTGCTTATTTGCTACAGAAGAGATGGTCGTCTCAGGGGAGGTCTAAGATTTTGGCTCATGATATGTCAACTGGTCAATGGTGACTATCTTTCCATTATGAGGGAAAGACATCTTGCGGTATACCGCGGATGGGAAAGCAAACATGGCATAAGTGTAGCTCCGCCCCAAGAGAATGTTGTAATTTAGAGGGGCGTCGATGACTTCAATGTCAATGCAAACAGTCTTACCCACAAGAGTGATAGGACAGTTACAGAATAAGCCAACGGGCTGGGAGGCATGGCCATCCCACGTTCAAAGGGTGATCATGGAAGGGGCCAATTCAGGAGATTCGAGTTGTTTCCAAACCGAAGTGAACATCACACAAGTGGATGCCCCCTCATCAATGATACACCAAGAAATGTGAGTGTTCCAGATTTTGACTGGGATTTGGAAGGCTACAAAAGCAAGAAGAGGGGGATTTTCTAATTGATGGGCATCGAAAACAATCAATTGGTCATCAGCAGGATCTATAGCACCCATGGAGGATAGTAGAGCCTTATTTTGAGAAGGGCACAACTGGAGGAGTTCCAATGTTGAAATGGTAGTAGGAGACTGTGCCAAATCATCTACTATGATATACGAATGAGAAGCTCAACCAGAAGCAACATTTCGGCATAATGGTCCCTTAGGAATCTTAGTATGAACCTCAAATTTGGGCTGAGGGATATGCAAGGGACCATTGGATGTCGAAAGAGGCTCTGTAGAACCTAAAGAAGGTGACTCAGGGACAGATGGAGTGGGAGGCTTGGGGTACTGACGGGACTGAGTTTGAAGGTTAAGGTCGACGGTTAGAGGTTTATTAGAGTTTATCATGACGATCTGGTAATTGGAGGAACCAGAAGGGGAAGGTTGAGTGGCCACCTATCTGTCAGGTGGTTGGGTAGCCATGAATCCTTGCTAGGGGAAAGGATTAGTAAGCACAGCTGGTTAAATAGTGGCCACATTGGGTGGAGCAGTAGGGGAGGCATGCTGTCCTCACAATGTGGCTTGAGACTCCCACATCTGCTGCATCTGTGGTAAACGAGGACAATCGTGAGTGTAATGACCATAAACACTGCAACACGAACAAGGCTTATTTGTACAAATGGGCTTGTCCGGCTTGGGCTGAGTGGCTATTGTTGGCTAGCAGTGTTAGAGTCAATACCTTGAGGATTAGGTCCACGAGTACTAGGGGCAGATTGGTTTTGATTTCCTTTCCTCTTCCTTTGAGAGGAAGGAGGATTAGTTGTGCCCTACTGTGCAAATACTTTCCCTGGAGGAGGTGGCAGTTGTTGTTGCTGGGGTTGAGAAGGCAAGGGAGGCAGAGGTGCAAATGCTGGAGGAGCTGGAGCACCAGGCTGTGGATAAGGATAATGGTTAGGTTGGGAAACATTGAGGTAAGCAGGAGGCTGGGAAAAAGGATGAGGCATGCCGTATCCTGGATACATGCTACCTAGAGGGGGAAAAGTGTTGGAGGTGTTGGCCCCTCCCAGAGGGAGACCATAGCCCATAGGAGGTTGAGCGTATGGATGAGAAAGAGCTCCAACGGTACCGTTGGCAGAATGAGATGCACAGGTCAGGAAGGATGGTATAAACATAACCAGACTGAGCATAGATAAGTTCATATTTCAAGGCTATTTGGAGGGCGACTTCTTTGGTTTGAGGGAAATGTGATGCGACATCTTTTCCGATGGACACAGTCTTCAAAGGTAGGAGCCCGACATAAGCTCTTTCTTCTCCACCATTCCTGAACATGATCAGATAGGCGGGTTGCAGATGATTGACGGAAAGAATTCAAGAGTTCGGTACCCATGTCGTATCAGAGATGGAGCTGGAAATAAGATAAGAAGGCTCGGGAAATGGTCATAAAGGTGGTATGGGAAGAGGCGGTCTGATCAAAATACCACTTAGAAGCTTTGCCTGTAAGCGTGCGTTGGAACAACTGAAGATGGATGGAATCATCGGTAATGGAATTGGATGAACACCGCATGTGGAAAGATCGAATATGGTTGGTTGGATCTTCTCCAACAAGGCCTTTGAACTTGGGAATGTCGGAGGGGAGCTTGGTTGGCATAGCAGGCCAACCAACATCGTGGCGGATAGGGTCATTGATCAACTGATTGAAATTGGGGAGACTGAGGCCTAACATGTAAGGGAGCAAGGGGATAGTGGCGGTTTCGCTAGTAGCATTCCCAGCAATAGGGTCGGGATTACCGCTAGCATTAGGCCCTGGACCAGACATAGTGAAGGTGACAGGGGGAGAATCAGAAGTAAAAGGAGAACCCAATGAATAAGAAGAGGAGTCAGAGTGCAGACTCGGAGGAGGACTAACTCGACGACGACGGGAAGGAGTAGGTCGACCAACCAAAAACTGAGGGTGAAGGCCAAGAAGTCTTCGAGATATATGCCTTGGGGGCGCAACGATGATAACACAAACACGACACAAAGGGAAGAGGAACGACCAACAAGGGCAGGGAGGTGCAGAATCAAGTGATTACAATGTCGAAACAAGGGCAGAGAGGTGCAGTGTCAATTGATTTTACAATGTTTTAAAGTCTTTTCCTGGCAGTGTTAACCAGGCTCTTTTTCGCTTAGGGTGAGTGTGTGGCATGCGTTAATTTTAATTTTTAAACCTAGACATTTTGAGAAAAAAAGAAAAAGTGTGCTACGTAATTGAAAATAAACCTGCAGAGAACAACATATATTACTGAAATAACAGAAAATTAACAGCTAACAATGCATCAATCTAACCCAAGGAGGTGGGTCTCTCAAAAAATAGTCTAACAGAGGGAAAACAATCTAGTCAAAACACACTGAAAATAAGCCAATATATCTAAGGTCAGGAGGGACATGGATCTAAAGGATAAATCTGCTGAAAAGAGGTGCAGAAAATAGAAAAGAGACAGAGGCAAGGTTGCTGTGAAAGAGGAGGCAAAAATCTAAAGGAAGTAGGGAAAAGGAGGTGACCCTAAAGGTAAACCCAAACAAAAATAGATGAGGTGATTTTGATGGAAAAATAGCTGATCTAAAAGGGATCTGGAGATGAGGTATCAGATCTGTAAAAGAAATGGTTGAAACTCTGAAAAATTGGACACCCGCAACAGCTAAAACTCTTCCACAAAAAGTGGAGGGTACTGAAGCCCTAGGGGGCTAGATTCCCACTTATTTGAGTAAAACATAATAGAAATAGGTCTAAACAGGTAGAGATGGAGGCTGGACAACCTTGACAAAAGCTTCAGACAAACCCAGAAAACGTTCAGAAAATCTACAGAAAAGTTCAGGTTGCAGGTTCTGACCTTTTTTCTGTCCAGATCATAGTTTTAAGGCTGAAAAGTGCGTCCTGTAGTCCAGGTCGTAGGTTTTGGGGCGAAAAGTGTGACCTGCACTTCTGGGTCTCTCGGTGGCAGATTTAAAAAAAAGTTGCAGTCTCAGTTGCGGCTGATGTCTGTTACCTGCGCAATAGGGCCAAAAACACACAAAAATTTGAAATTTTAATACTTAAGGGTTTAAATATGGGTGAAAAAAAACATAAAAATAGGAAAAACAAAAAGCTGAAGAGAAACCCTAGGGTTTGAAGTAGCTGGATATGCAGGAATATGAAAAACGACAGCGGTTGTAATTGAAAATCCATGTGGAGTTGCCAGTTGTTAGTATGAATCTTTATTCGAAACGTACGAAAAAAGACCACTTTAGCTACGCATAACTTATAGCCCTAACAACAAAATATGGCTGCTAATATCTTCAGATCTACAGTTAGTTGATCAAGACAAATGCTGCAAAAATCTAGATCTATGCATAAAAAGACATTAAGCAGTAAAAATAAGGTTTTGCTCCATGCATCCAATAGACAAGACAAGAATAATATTTTTTAAAGAATTTTATATTAATGGCACCTGGGAGGAAAACAAGAAAGGTGTTTCCAATTCTCCTCAATGGGATGGGTTCTTGGAAGTCATCAGCACTTCAGATCTATAATTTCTCTCTCTTGTTGGTGTAGAAAACCCAGACAAACATAGAACTCAAAGGGAGCTCACAAAGCAAATAATGGAAAATATGACAATGATAATGGCTCAAAGTCAAACCAAGAGTGTAGATCTAGAGTGATCTAAGAGGCAACAAAATGTGGTGAATGGTAGGAAAAACCCTTCTATTTATAACAAAAGTTTAAGTCATTATAGATCTTGGTGCATGATTAAAATAATATTAACCAAATCTAGATCCACCTTTTATGGAATATTTTATTATATTTGTTGGAGGGGAAAGGAATTTGACTTGGGTTAAGTTCCTTTATTTGTAAATAATAAATAAATAAATGATTTATTTATTATTTTAAGGAAGTGGTTGAATGATAATTAAATAAGTAATGATTTATTTAATTACTTATAAATGATTTAGTCAAATTTAACAAGGAATATTATTTAAATAAGGTTTAAATAATTATTCCTAGAAAATAATAAGATAAATAAGGGTTTATCTAATTAATTTCCTTGTTTTGGGTTAAATATGACCAAGAATAATAGTCAAATTACTGTTTAATTAATTATTCTATGAGGAAAACCAAACAAATGTAGATTTGTTTAATATTTCGCCTTGGAGTTTCCTGTTTAGACCATAAACAACCTAATAAATGTGTTTTATTAAGTTATTTTACATAGTGAAAGAAATTTTACTTAGGGTAAAATTGGTCTTACATGGTGTACTTGGGTCCATCTAATGATAATAGGTTAGATGACCAAAAAATGGAGTAACAATATGTACTCAACACCCAACATTTTCAACAATTTCTTTGCCTCTTCACAGCTACCGGGAAAGACATTATGAGTCATAAGAACCGTATCTTTGAATAACCTATAGTTGGTGATCATGGAAAATATTAAATGTACATTAATGTCGATATAATTATTAATGTTCGTAAAATTGACCATTTGTAATGTTCATCATGTGATTATATTTCTCAAAATATACGGGAGGTCTTGATGGTCAATTACCTCAAAATTTTCTAGAAACATGCATTCGATAAGCCAAAATTTACTTTCAAGTTGTACAGTAACATCGTTGTCCCCAACTGGGTAGACTTTGACTGACCACCAGGTCCAAAGAGAGGAGTGGTGGAAACAAATTTAAGGCTTTCGAAAAAGGTATCAACGATATGAGCATCATCCCCTAGCTGATCATCGTTCTGGAATGCATCTAACAACATTGTATCCATGGAAGTTGTATTCCTTAAGTAATCATCCATACTAACCTCTATTTGATTGCCTCCATTGCCAGCTTGTGAAGAAATACTATTGTTGTAGTCATTCCTATTTGGTGAATCTGGACATAGTGGGAATTGAATAGGTTGTTGATTCAACCATTCTTGGTATCGTTCCTCTCCGATTTTTTCTCTTAATTCAAACTTTTATGGATTTGACACTGTCGTGGGGTGCAATGGAAGATGGTAGGTGGGTCACTCATCATCACTAGAATCTTAATAATTTCAAAAAATATATTCTAACATGATTAGTACAAAATCTATGATATCAATTAGTAAGCATGTTGACAAAGCATGATTAATTGGTTTGACACTCAAATAACTACATTAATATACCAAAAAAATTATTATTACCATCATTGTCCCAAGATTGTGGCTAGAAGATGCAATGCTACAATTGATAAGGTGAACCAGTTGTCCATTTTCATCTACCAAATGCGCCTTGCGATACACTGCTTCTGATAAGAGCTTCCGACGTTTTGGAGTTGTTTGAATATTTTGTGCATTTGAACTCGATTCTGAAACTGCATGAATCTGGAAATTTATATACATTAATCTTATTAAAATGATTAACATGGATAAAAAAAATAAATTCAATTAGATAATGAAAATATAAATTAAATATAAATTAAATATTACGTCTCGAGATGGATAGGGAGAATTTTGTGATGAACTTTGAGAAATATTATGGAACGAGCTGGATTTTGAAGAATTGTCCATTCGATATAATTATGATATTTTCTCCTTGCATTTGAGAAAAATCAACAATAAATTTTGGTGTACACACCTACAAGTAATTTTGGTGCCTTAAAAATGGACATATTGTTATTGGTGCTAATGTATAGTTAACCGCACCGGTGCATTTTAGTTACTACACACCAGTGTTGTGTTATTAATTGACGCACCAGTGCCGAATATCCGCAAATAGAAAAAGCACAACTTTATTTTTCCAAACTGAAAAAAAAAAGAAGTAAATTTAAAAATGGGCAGAAAATTATTTTCAAAAATCTAATTTCATAAAAAAATTCTTTAAATAGTAAAAACTTTTCATTATTTCATTATTTTTGCAAAAAATTTCAGGGAGAGATTTTCAAGAGAGTCATACCTAGAGCAAGAGAGCATGAGAGAACTATGGAACAATGAAATACTTTCGAATATAACTATTCAGACAATCAGAATTCCGAACATATGGTGTTTCAAACCTTGTAGCATAGAATTTTAAGCCATCTGGTGATTAAATTTTACTGTAATAATTTTTTTTTTACAGTTTTTGTTTGATTTAATACATGGTAAGTAAAAAAATTAAATTTTAATGTTCATTTTTAGAAAAAAATAACAAAACAAATCCATTATTACGCTAAACCCTTGATTTTTTTTGTTTTTTCCCTTGCTTCTTCCTGTTTGTGGGACTTCAGAATTAAGGCTTTCATTTTAGATGTATATGGTTTGTATTGTTATATATATAGGCCTATGACATCTAACTTGTAGGATGACTTGCATAGTTGGATCCCAATCCATGTCGGCCCTTGCGTGAATTTAAAAAAAAATAGAATTTTTTCAATCGGTGTGCCCTGTGTAAAATAGCGCGCTAGTTCGCTATTTTATTACAGCACACCACACACCTACTATTTGATAAAAAAAATTTAAATTTTTTTTTTTTTTTTTAAATTCTGTGCACCATCTGTAAATTAGCGCACAGGTGCGCTATTTCATTATAACGGACCACGCATGTACTATTTCATAACAAATTTTTTTTTAATTTTATGTCTGCATTAATCAGTCAACCAATTAACATTTAGCACACCGGGTCTCCTTGTTGACAAAGAGCACCATACAGTGGTCCCCTTTTTTCTCGATGCATTTATAAGAACATGCCGCACCGCCTCCTCCATGACATCATATGCTACAAAAACTAACACTAGAGGAATTTGATTAATTTTTCTATGTTAATCGGTGCACTGGTTAACATATAACACACCGTTTCTTGTTGACAGAGAACACCTTATAGTGTTTCTACTATTTTGGCAGTGCATTTATAAGAACACATCGCACCGACATTGGCCCATATTTCTTGAAAGGTGCACCATTTTCTTGATTTGTTTTTTACCTGAAATGATTGTGATTTATTTATAAAATATATTAATGAATGGTATGGTATGGGTTTCATATTGATAAAGAAATGGCTGATGAAAGATCAAGTAAAAAAATTCTGATAGCACATCGAGAGAAGATAAAAAGTCAAGTTCTTTATAAATTATTTACAAAAATTATTATTTTTGAACTATATGTAAGTTTAATTAATATGTATTTTTTACTGTGTATCATGCAGATCCACAAAATAACAAAGCTCGATAAGATTATTTCTGATCTAGGACTAGAAGAGCGTAAAATATTGATGGAAAAATTGCAGAAGGATGAATCATGTGAATGAAAAAATACTATCAATCCAATATGATTATATTTTTTTCATTTTCATTAATAATATACTTAAAAATATTAGATAACATGTTTCAAACAATCTATTAATTCACATATGTTTAATGTTCTACAGGGACCAGCAACTCAGAAAAAGAGTGTTGTTCTAAGAAAAGAAAAGAAATAGAACATTCAAATGAAAATGAATTTCTCCTTAGCTCATCTATAGTGGTGCTGGAGGTTAATGAAAGGGGGGAAAATTTTACAAAACTTTGAGGGATCTAGTGGAATGAATGTATAGATGTTATTTCTACTTACAGTACAAAAATCAATCCAATGATGCTAAGAACCAAATTTTATCTAAACTACAGTATGATTTTCCAGAGAATTGGTCAATGAGAAATGTCAGACTTTTAATAGCAAAAACGTACAAAAACAAAAAGGAGTGAAAAAGTAATATTCCTTTAAATGCTTTTCTAGAATTACATGTATAAATTACTAGAAAGCAATCATTTATAAATACCACTTTTGTTATATTTACTTTTCATATATCAATATAAAAATTAAATAGTTTATTGTCATGTTACATTTTCAGGAAGATTATGAAAATCTCAAAGGATGAATGAGCTCATATCAGAAATATGCCAGTAAGAAGGTCCAAAAAGGTGTACAAGGAGATGTTCAAAGAAATGGACATAATTTCATCACACAAGGAGCCATCTCAGCAACAACGTGCTTCAAATGTAATATGTAATCATTTAATTTTGCGACTAGGTACAATAAATAAACAATTTAGCATTAAATATTATTTTCAAGTATTTTATTGCAGAAAAGAAAATAAAATGGAACCTATTCAACACATAAAACATGACGACAAGGAAGAAAAGGGTTGATACCTAATTTTGTGAGTAATTGTTACTTCCTTATAATAACTTAACTAGATTTCATTTTTGTATATTTTAAGTTGTTTTACAACAATCATCATTGAATGTCTTCAAACAAATGCTAACATACAAAGAAGAACCATCAGATAAATTGATTGACAATGAGTTAAATATGGGTTGTCAATATATATTGGCATATTAGAAATTAATTGTGGAATTTGTAAGAATCTATTGATATTGTTTTACTTAACTCCGTCTATTATTAACAGAACAAAAAAATATTTTATATTAAATATATGATTTTTTATGGGGTATAAAACTTGCAAGAAACAAAGAATGGAACTGCACCAATAAATGAAATGTTGAAAGATGACATGAAATTTGGTTTTGAAAGAATGTGTATAGTTCATGAATTAATTATTGCTATGGTACGTCATTTCTTTTTTATTTACATTGATGTATATTATTTAATATTGCAATTTTCATTATTTTCACCAATGTGTATACACTAATTACAATTTATTTTTATGTTTGTAAATGAAATTTGAGGAAGAAGAAAACAATCAACACCGTGAACAAAACATTCCTCAAAATAACCCAAGTCATGGAAGTAGCTCGAGCAGTGACAACAGTTCAAGTGAAGAATGATGATCAATATGCTTGGATATCAAAGCAAGGCGTTGTATTTTTTGAAATATTTTTCTGTGAAATCATACATTTTGTTTAATGTAATGGACATAGTGTCCCAATTGAACGACAAAGGGATACAAATAACTATCCTATTTTGTATGAAAAAGAGTATCTTATATATATATATATATATATATATATATTAAAATACATTTTAATTTATTCTATTGCATTCTCCATTATCGACGTGAAATGTAATACCACTAATTAAATATATGGATGATTAAATATTATAATGAAGAGATGCGAAATCTGATGATATGATATAACAAATTAATCCAAACATCACATTCAAATGCACTAATAAAAATTTAATTGATATGAATACTGTTATAAGTTATGTGTCAACTTTTGATGAATAATGAATTTTAAAAAATCACAATAATTGCACTGTCACAGGTTGATGTTTCTAAAAAATACAAAATGAACACCGGTGTGTGTTAGTTACTGTGCACCGGTGCATTTGTATGCTAATGTGCACTAGTGCATTTCTGTGACCTATGGGAACTGCACAAATACCAATACCAATTAGAATTCTCGGTGCATTTGTGTGATACTACACATCAGTGCGTTTATATGATACTGCTCACTGGTGCGTTTCTACAACCTATGGGCACCACACAAATACCAATACCAATTTTAACGCTTGGTTTGTTTGTGTGATACTGCATGTCAGTGCGTTTTTACAAGCTCTTCTAGGCCTTCTGTGCACCAGTGCGTTTATACGACCTATCGGCACCACAAAAATACCAATACCAATTACAACGGCTCGGTGCAGTTTTACACCTTAATGGCCTAGTGCATGCAACTTCGACTGCCCCGGGGCGACTGTCTAACTGACACGCATATGGAAATTGCTAAAAACCCTGGGGTGTCCTAAATTTGTTTTCCGTACTGGTGCTTGGTAGGTTCACAGTACCGGTGCATTCACTATACAATGCACTGGTGTGTTGACACTTGATTAGCGCACCAATCAGAAAAACATCCGTAACAACCTCTGACCGCCCAATTTTTTTTAGTTGTGTTGAAATTCCATTAGAAGCTCCACCAAAATCTCCATTACCAAGAGCAAATGTTATAGAAAATATTTTTTTGACAATTTTGGCCAATTTTATAACAATAAAAACCTTGGTTATAACCTCCGCTAGAGGGTCTTTTCCTTGTAGTGTCATCCTCTTCTCTAGATGAAATTCCATATCTAATATTTATCCTGAACTCTTCTTGAATGAAATTGGACCACAACCTTTCCCAATTTGGTAATTTTTCCCTTCCATTCACAAAGTCCTGGTAGTTGTGCCAATATTTTGGAAGGCCTAGAAGAGCTAGTCTTGTTGAACCTTAGAATCATCCTCTCTCTGACATCCTTTCTCACCTTTTTCCCTTAATTTCTCATAATTTCATATACTCCAATCAATGATAAATTTCATGTTTTGTCTCAAGGAATGAATTTAAAATATTTCCATGTTATATTATGATGTTCTTGCTATTCGAATGAAATTTTGTAATTTGGCTATAGAACACAGCCTATTCTGTAGCTAATGGTGGGTTCCGTAGCTACTTTCATGGTCTGACAGGTTCCAAGGATCAGATGGAGAAATGAGCCACATGGGCATTTCTAGAATAATATACACATGGATTTCATCCTATCTACTTGACCGAGATCGATAGAAAAGGATGCCTGAGATTGTGGTCAAAGTCTGGTCAAAGGACGTAAGCCGAGAATAGAAGGACGCTTGATTTTCTCTATCGTATAAAATCAAGAGTTAAACAGTCAAACTCCAATTCTATAATTCAGTTAATATTAGCCACCTGTAGGTAGAATTAGCTCATAACATTTATGTTTTTTTTATTTAACTACCGGTTGTACAACACTGAGATTAAGTAAGTTTTTGCTGAAATGTTGTGTATTGTTTTAAAACTTCGTTCTATTATAATACAAGGATCATGTTCATGGTAAAATTGATTGCTTAAGTGCATATATAAATAGCTAGGATCTCAACCAAATCTCTTGTAGAGTGCCCCTGCACAAGAGGAGGTTTCTCGTTCATTGTTTTAGTTTAAATTCCTTACTCTGTTTTTGTCAATTCTATTTTCCGAATAGAGTAATGTTACATTACAGTTTTGATCAGTAGCATAGAATTAGATCATGAATGTATTCCTAGCATCAATAGAATAACTATGTAATCATTTATCTTCTAAAAACATTTCTTGAGAATAGATCTATCTATTTTCAAATTGGATTAAGTTTGAAGTGAAAGAGTTCACAGTTATCTATTTTCCTTTACAGTTTTGTTATTTACTTTCTTAGATTAAAACTATCAATTAATTACATAGTTGGATGTTCTTGAAAATCATTTCAAGAAGACTATTTTATCAAATTTCTAAACTAAATGATTGAATATCTAATTCATGCAGTTATTGAGTTTTCCTCTGCATACTTTACTTGCTTTTCTAGGACATTAGAAACTAAGATATAATTGGTTGCTAACACATCATTTCAAGAGGATAATACTTCATATTGAATGCTGGAGTAATCAAATATACATTAGTTGTTTACAATCAGTTGAGCTTTAACTTTTCATGATTCACATTTTCTTTTAGATCCTCATTTAATTGCATCACTAGATGTTCTTAAAGGTCATTCCAAGAAGTTGATTTTATCATATTTATAGACTGAATGATTGAATATTTAATTCATGCAATTACTGAGTTTTCCTTTGCACACTTTACTTAATTTTATAGAACATTAGAAACTAAGGTATAATTGGTTACTTACACATCATCTCAAGAAGGTGACACTTCATATTGAATGCTAGAGTAACTAAACATACATTAGTTGTTTTCTTTTTCTGCTTTCACTTATAATAACATTGCAATTTCAATTTTAGTTATAAGATTTATATCCATGGAATAGGACTAATGTTAAATTAGAAGTCATTAGAATATATACTCTTTTTTTCAGATCAGATTCTAACCAGCCAATAGTCTTTGATTCATTTTTATGCAAATTAGTTTAACTTAGGTACACTTCCTTTTCTTCCTTCTTAAAATTCATTAAGATTCATTTGATTTCTCTCATAATTTTAGATTAACACTCTTAGATATAAAGAAAAAAACCCCCAAAACAACATAAAAATACATACAATGAAGTAAGAAGAAGGTTAACTAAGCACATATAGTGCACCACACTTCATCAATTTACAAACCTCGGTTGATAATTTATGTAATAAATTTAAGAAATTAAATTGACTAAACATTTTGAAGCCGTTTCCAGGGAAGTGTAATTAGATAACCTTATTTCTTACATCTAAAAAAAATTGATATGCGTAGAGAAAGAGATTCTAGGGGTAGATTCATAGCTAGAGGTAGGAGTTTAATTCTTACAACACCACTCACTCCACCAAGACCACGAAGTGATACACCTCCATCTCAAAATCATATTATATACTTCACTAGACATAGACTTCATGAAGTCGTAAGGTCATAAATCCAATTAGGAGGATCTCCTACTTCATCCTCTTAGGCAGTCTTAGAGGAAGAAGATCCTAGATCTCCAACGTAAGGAGTAACATTTTTCACCTCTACAGGGGAACATATTTTAACTGAAGAGTTAGAAATTTCTAGTGGAGAGGAAGAGGAAGAACCTTCCTTCAACATACTATTGATAGAAGAACCAGAGGAAAATCATTTAACCTTTCAGGTTGAATCTTATATTAGCTCTGAAGAATCTATAGTGGAAGGAAGAGGAGAAGGAGGAGAAGGAGAAGGAGAAATTATAAATGGAGAAAATGTAATATTTGGAGGAGGAAGAGGAAGAGGTATAGGAAATGCAGGAGGAGGCAGAAGAAATAGGGAAATTTATAGTTCTTTTGGATTCCCTATAGTTAATTGAGAGCCAAATGGCACAATGAAAAATATCTCACCTTCTATCCTCTCAAATTTTCATTGATTAAAAAGTGAAGATCCTGAAACCTTTTTGTTTGAATTTGAAGTCTTGTGCAAAAATTATGATTATTTACAAGACTCTCAAAAAATTAAGTTTTTTTCTTCAAAATTGAAAGGAGAATCTTTAAAATGGTTCATGGGTTTAATCACTTAGTCTATCAGAGCATGGAATGACATGAAGCAAGAATTTTTAGAAAGAAATTTGGATTATTGCATACCCATCAATCACAAGGATGAAGTATTTAAAATGATGTAGAAAGAGGATGAGAATTTGGAGGATTTAATTGAAAGGTTCAATTATAACATAAAAACAGAAAAAATGGATAATTTAGATCAAGATGCTTTAAAAGCTCTTTTATTAAAAGCTATTAGAGATGAATGGATAAACACCCTCAACATGATGGGGAAGGGGGATATCTATCAACTCCCATTATATGACATTGATGAATTATGTATTCATCTCTCAAGGGGAAAATAAAAAACTGGGAAAAGTCCAAGAGATCCTTCTCTTGCTAGAGTAAATAAATCTGCAACTGGAACAGTAAGTAGGGAAGAAATTGGAAACATTCTTGATGAATTTAGAAAAGATATTTTAGGGAGTCTTAGTGAACAGATAGACACCATTAAATTAAAAAACAAGCAGAAAGCTGAGACTGATGCTTTAGCTATTTTCTGTCCTAAATGTAGAAAGAAGCATTCTCTAAGAGAATGTCCTCTTGATGAAAAAGTCATAGAGACCTATATGATTTGTTCAAAAAGTCATGAAACTAAGAGTTTCCCTTCAATTCCAAGTCTTAAGGATGTTTTTCAAGAATAAAAAACTTCAAATCCAACATAATCTCTTTGCTTTGTCTCTAGAAGGCCATGGCAGGGGCCCCAAACTCAAGGATTTAACAATCAAATGTATACTCAGCTCCCACCAAATAATTGGAATTCTTGGCAACAACCTGGCCTCAATCTCAATCTCAATCTCAATCTTGGGCACAAGGAATGAAAAATCCCTATGGAATATTCACTCAATACTATCAATATCCTCCATCATATCCAAACTATCCTCCCCAACAAATTCCTCAACAAAATCAACAACCCCAACTCCAAAACCAAAATCCACAACTTTCATTACCATTTTCACAAAGATCAAATCAACTACCTTCCCAACCATTACCAAACCCCACTAATTAAAAACCTCAAAATACTTATATGATAGAAGGACAAAAATTTCCAACCTACATGATTACCCCTCTAGATCTCAATGATGTCCAACTTATATTTGGTAGGATACTAGAAAAGAAAAAGCCTTCTATAGTTATTCAATAACAAGATAATTTTGAGGAAGATTCTCTATAGCCAAATAATTTTTTTGAGGAAGGAAAATCTCTTCAAAACCATAATTCTGAAAATGAAAAACAAAAAGAATGAGTAGAATCAACTCCTATCATAGAGAAACCATCAATACTTACTTCTAAACCTCCTTTTCCTGAAAGATTACAAGTTGATAAAGGGGTAGAAAAGCATATTATGTTGCCCAAATATGATTTTCTATATGAAATAAAAAATGTCTGCATCAAAATCCCTTTGTTACAGGCCATTAAAGAGATTATAATTCTAGCCAAAATAATAAAAGAGTTGACCATGAAGAAACCAAGAAGAAAAAAAAAGAAATAAAAGGAATTTAGCTAGTAGGAAAAATTGCAGACATAATGATGGGAAAAATTTCCATACAAAAATATTTAGGTCTAGGAAGTCCAGTTGTAAAAACACATATCAATGGTGTTCAAATTCCAAATACATTGATTGATTTAGGAGCAAAAATAAACATCATGAGAAAAAAAACCATGGTGTTGGGGTTCCTGTGATTTGGCAGATCTGGCAATACCAAATGACAAGACAACATCAAACCACTTTGGGATCTCAGGATCTATCCCTCCTGGATCCAGAGAGGGATCTCTCTATAAATATAAAGAATAATGTATCTTTAAAAGTCAATTTAAGATATTAGGCTAGTTATAGGGCACAAGAGTTTTTGTTTTGTTTGTTTGGTTGGGAATATCGACAGAAGGGTTCAATGTAGGTAAAGGAATGAGTAGAGAATGATTTTCGGCAATGGGGAGATAATTTAAAGAGAATACAAGTCCATTGGGCAATGGGGTCATAAAAGGGTTTACTTGGAATTCAAATATCCAAGGCTTCCAGAGGGCTAGTAATCTAAAACAGAGGATCTCTTAAGATGATAGTATGGGATGAGACAATAAGGAAATGAATGGGAATGACAAGGAAAACCTTCCAAGGTGACCACTTCGGATTAAGTCAAGGGACAGGGCATACGTTATACCTCTATGATCAAAAATCCTGATGAGGCTAACTCCGAAGAAAACAATCTAGTAGTCATCCTGACTACTTTCAGACAGTAGAAAACACTTAAGTTCAAACACAGAGTGAAGTCTAATATCAGAGAAAGACTTTTAACCTTCTCTTATTTTGGCATTCAACTCAAAGGGATCTTAGAAAGGCTAACTATTGGAAATGGAACTTAGGGGACAGGGCTAATCACTAAATCTACCTATTCTCCTATTCTTTCGGCAGAACCAAACAAGAACATCTAAGAAACAAACTCTAAATTCATACATCAGTAAGTATGGGCAAACCAACTCTTTAACTGGTTAAATTATATTGAATTTGTTCTAAGATACAAAAGTAGCAGAAAACATAAAGATAATAATGTACAAGAAGCAATAGGGTACTTGCAGTAGTATATCCTAAGCTAAAATTACTGTTTCTTATCAGAGAAAGTGAAACATAATGTAACACAGAGGGAAAACAATAACAGAGAAGGGACACATCACCAATGACTTAGATCAGTATCCGATGAACATGCTTTTCATATTATTAGAGAAAAACCAGTCACATACATTCTTGTCCAATAGCTTGATATCATCCAGAAATCATCTCCCAGCCTATTTACAACAACTATTCACAGAACTCTAACTCAATAAATAGCTTACAATAAATTAATTTCCAACAACCAACCAACATTTTCAATGTAATTTACAGGGGTTATTATAGGTGAATGAGTGATTGCAGTGGTAGATAGGACTTAAAAGCTTCATTAAAACAGAGGGAGAAATGTATTCGAAGCCCATTCTATTTAATATATTTACATTAACTTTCAGTACCCCTTAGTCGATTTAGAAGTCTTTGTCAGGTTGACAATAACTTCTAGGGTGTGTTCTTGAAGTACTTTCCTGGCTGAGATGTCTTGTTTACACTCTGAGACAAGTAAGGTGAAGATTTGTCTTTCAGGTCTTCCATACTTTATAACTAATGCACTGACAATTTTAAGGACTTCTGTCAGAGTAATAACTTTTCTGATGCGTGATGAGGAATGAAGTAGGTCGTGTGAGTTAGTCCTGTCTTAGAAAAAGAATGTTCTGCTGATATCAAATCACTGATGCTTTGAATTACTAGTATGACTTGTTTATATTTATGACCTGAGATTTATTAAGTTTTCTTCATTGTCTTTAGCTGCGGATTAGATACTTAAATCGTCAATATCATGCACTAATCCTTTTAATCTTCTTCTGATACTCTTTATACCTTTGCTGGCCTGTTTGTGTGAATATACAGGTTATAGGGGCAGTGGAGGGTTTTATGTTAGGGTCAATAACCCCGATCTTCAATAAAATGTGATTTTAAATCTTCTTAGTGATGTCTTACTCTGTGATCTTTGGCTCTGTGATAGTCTTTCTGCGCTTCATGTCACCATAACTGTGACTGTGGAGGCAGTATGAATTCACCACCCTTTGAACCCTGCAAAACATGACAAACACGTTTTAAAAAACCTGCGAGAGTGGGAATGACTGCTTCAGAGGCTCATGAGGGTGGAGGGGCAGTGAGGAAACATGTGGATGCAGTGGAAAAATGGGAGGAAAACCCTAGCAGAGCAGCTAACCAGGTCTGATGGGGGTTTGAGTGCGACGAGAGATGTGGACCGTTAGATCAGGACGATCTACGGTGGAGATCTCTTGACTAAATGTTTGGGAGAATATATGAATGGAAAATGAATGGGGTTGCGATATAATACGAGCCATTCGATCTCAGAGATCGAAAACTAGGATTAAAAGCGAAGGAAATGCTGCGGAGGGTAGCGGTATGGTGGAAGCCAGGGATGGTTTTCAAGAAAAAAAATGGGGGGAGGCGGTTTGGGACCAAAGTAACATGATTCCATACACTGATTGACACATGGATTTGGGAAACTGCTTTTATCGCACGGAAGTAGCGCACTGCGGGGGAGGCTCAAAAATCACGCGATGTGGAGTTTGAGCCATCCAATTATGGGGTGTTGATCGGATGGTGCAAGTCGCAAACGATAGGTCCAAAGATGCGCGGTGCATGGATGGTTGGACCGACATATGTTTTTTCGCGTAGCAGAAACATCAAGTGGCGGGGTAAAAGTCCTAGTCAAAAGTTGGTTTTATCGAGTTAAGTCCCAATCATTGGATCTTCCGAAATGAATTGTGGAGATTTAAAAGATGAAGCAAAAATTTTGAGAGTGCGGAAGGGAAAAAATATGAGAGGGCGGAAGGATGAACGCTCGAGGACCGTTGATCTGCGAAGATCAATGATTCACATTTATTTAAATCATAACATCGGGAAAAGGTAAAAATAGATAGAAGGCAAGGTTTTTTGAAGGATATTAATGTATTTAAGTGCCCGATTGCGGGGCTAAGGCTATATGAGGAAAGGGGATTAACGGTAATAAGCCCTTAGGGACTTAAGACCCTTAGGGAAAAATACTGATTTTAAGGCCTAAAATAGGGATTTTAAGGCCAAATGAAGGTTTCGGTAGGCTAGAAAAAGGATTTTTAAACCAAATAAAGGGGGAGTTATAAGGTTTAAAGGGGTTTAGGATGATTTAGAGGTTAAAATGAAGGTTTATAGAGGAATTTTGTGAAGGCAATAAGGGTGAAAAATGGAATTCTTTGTGAGTGAAAAGAGAAGTGAGATGATGGAAAATGGAGCCTCATGAACAATTTGTTCCTTAAGTAAACAACAGGTTTCATTAATGGAAACAACAGTGAATATTCTCTAAAGGATAGAAGACACATGAAGGCTTCAAGAATGATATATTTTCAAGGGAATTTTTCACTTGAAGGCTTGATGACAAATTTAGCCACCCGTTTGATTTGACAAATTATTATAGGTGGCTAACAGTGGCTCCACATGGGGATGTCATCTTCTTGAAGGTGTCAAGAATCTCAGATGAAATCTTTGGAAGTAGGCCAGATGCTGGGACTTTGATCATATTTTTCTTCTTTGGTCAGCTGCAACATAAGTGAAAGCATTATATCAGTAGCAATACTTCCCCAAACAACTACCTACCCATCCTATTGTCCTAACATTTTTTCTTCAAGGTGCACTTAGACTTGCAGACCTTCCTCATCATTATTTTTTATTTAAAGAAAAAAATAATCTAATTCTACCCTTATTCCTCCATGAGACCAGATTAAAAAGTTGGACTCATAGCTTCTCTACCTAAGCTAATATCTGTCAGGATTAAACTGTCTGACAAATTTTCATTCTCTATATTCTAAAACAGAAATTGAAAACATAGCCAAATCAGGATTAGGTTGTCTAATTTGTTGTGGGTCCATGGCATAAAGACAAGCTGCACATGAACTAAAACTTTGCAGAAAATTGAAACAAAATTGTGAAGGCTTGAAATTCTGAAAATTAAGCACATCCTTCCTTCTTCTTGTGAGTCAGATTTTGAGCTTTTTAGAGTCACCTTTCTTTCTTCATTCCAGATCTAATTTTGATCATGTTCAAGCTATTTTCTTCTTCTTTGCTGGTTCAAGTTTTGAGCATGTTAGAACCAGAATTTCCCATTTTGATCTAATTTGAGCCATTCTTTTTAGAACTTCATAGGTTCAAGATTTGAGCTTGTCTGAACCTTTCCTTTCTATTTTTTTGTATATTTTTTTTTTCTTTTCCAAAACCAAAATAGAGCAATGATATTTACAATGGAAGTGAAAACTTAAACTAAAATTTAGCAAAAATGATTCTTGAGCATCCTGCCATTGACAGGACCCCCAAACAGATATGTACCATCCAATTCTCGCAGAAAAAATGCATTGGGACCAATGGAAAATTGAATGATGTAAGGGCCTTGCCATAAATTGTCAAACTTTCCATGCTTACCCTTATCCTCTCTCCTAGAGTCCCATTTGAGTACCTTGTCCCCAATTTTGAAATCAGAGGCCTTTTTCCTTTTATCAAACAACTTTTTGATGTTATCTTGCACTTTCTGAGCTCTGTTGTAGACTTCTTCCTTTTTTGCTGGAGATGTATGGTCTGGGTGATCCTCCTTACCATGCTATCTTCCTCTGATTGTATTTCTTGGACCAATTTTATCATTGGTATTCCAAAAATGGTAGGGAATACTGCATCTACTCCACAAACTAGCTGATAGGGAGACATTCCAATGGATTTCTTTGTTGTCAATTTGTCTGCCCTTAAAGCATGCACTAGCTTATTATGCCATGATTTTTTATTATCTTCAAGAAGCTTCTTGATTATGGTGACCAAACTCTTATTTGATGATTCTACCAGCCCATTACCTTGAGGGTAATAAGTAGTGGAATGACCAAGTACAATTTGATACCTGTGGCAAAAATCAATCATCTTTTTGGAACTAAATGTAGCAACATTGTCAGTTATAATTTTCCTAGGGCAGCCAAATCTAGATAGGATATGGTATTCAAGGAGTTTTATGATAACTGAGTCTGTGGAATTCCTAGAAGGGATGGCTTCTATCCATTTAGTGAAATAGTCAGTGGCTGTGAGTATCCATCTATGTTGGGCAGGTGAAGCAGGGTGTATTTCCACTATGAAGTCTAGGCCCCACTGTTGAAAAGGAGCTTCAACAGTGACTGGTTGCAAAGGTAGAGGAAGAAGTTTTATTTTGCCCTCAAATATTTGGCATTTGTCGCAGGCAACTATCATCTTGTGGACATCTTGGAATAGGGTGGGCCAGTAATAGCCAGCTCTAAGGATTTTATTGGTGGAGGTTTTCCAGTAGAGATGGCCTCCACATTCACCTTCATGAAACTCATGCTTGATCCTATCTGCATCAACTTCAGGCAAACATTTAAGCAATAAACCATTGACATTTTTCCAATACAAACATTCATTCAAAATGCAATAATTTCTAGCTTTCAACTTCAAAAACCTTTCCTTTGTCTTAGATATATCAGGAGGAGCATTTAGATTGATAAGCACATACAAGATATCAGCATACCAAGGTGAGTTTTGGAACTGTTCTTCAACAATGGGAGTTGGTAACCCTTCATGTTCATCCAAAGCATCTACCATATTTATGTCAAGGGCTTGTAAGTTAGATTCAGCCATTAATTCTGCTAGGCCTTGACCCTTGATGAGTTTAGTGGGTTTGATTTCCAAATCATATTCTAATATCACAGCAATCCACTTGCCTCTTTTGCCATCTGGATCTTGTGACAAAATGTCTTTTACCACTATATTAGGCACAAAGAAAATAATATGGGAATGTAAAATATAAACTATGAAATCCTTCAAAGCCTTTACCAAAGCATAGGCCCGTTTTTCCATGATATTATATTTCAGAGGTGCATCTCTTAATGCCTTGCTAAAAAATGAAATTGGGTACTCTTGTCCTTCTGGATTTTTCTGCAATAGGACAACAACCACAGTATGTTCTGATGAAAATGAGAATATGAGGAAATCTTTAGTAAAATCAGGACTGATAAGAACTAGTGCTTGGGTGAGTGCATGTTTTACCAGTTCAAAAGACTTCTTGGATTCTAGAGTCCATTTAACTCCTACTTATTTCTTTAGCATGTTTGTCATGTTTCTAAGGAGTTCTGCTAGGTTAGGTATAAAAATCCTCAAGAAATTAATCTTCCCAATGAAGGACTACAATTCCTTGATGTTTCTAGGGTGGCTAATTTGCAATATACCCTCAACCCTTTTTGGATCTATTTTAATCCCCTTTTTAGATATAATATGACCAAGAAGTTTACCTTCTTGGAGACTGAACAATGTCTTTTTGGGATTTAAAGATAGCCCATACCTTCTGCATTTCTAAAATACTTTTCTCAAATGTTTAAGGTGTTCTTCATCAGTTTTGGAATAAACTGTAATGTCATCGAGGTAAATTACAATGAAGTACCCTATTTCTTCTAAGAATGCATTGTCCATGGCTCTTTGAAAGGTGTCACCAGCATTCATTAATCCAATAGGCATTTTCACATACATGAAAGTGCCCCAAGGAGTTGTGAAGGCTGTTTTGAGTACCAATACCTGGTTGTACCTTGAAAATCCATCTAACAGAGAAATCCTCTTAGAGCCAACTACCCTTTGTAGGATGTGTTCCATTTTGGGTAAAGGGTAATTATCTTTTAGTGAGGCTCTGTTAAGTTTCTGAAATCGATACACAGCCTAATTTCTCTTGTATTTTTCCTTACAACCACAAGGTTAGATACCCAATCTGAATACCTCACAGTGACTATGATTCCAACCTCATACATTTTTCTAATTTCTTTTTCTACCAGAGGTAACTGTAGAGGGTTTATTCTGTGCAGCTTTTGCCTAAAAGGTTTCTGGTTCTCTTTCAATGGAATCTTATGCTGGATGATCTCTGTGTCATAGGCCTTCAAATCTTCATAGCTCCAGGCAAAAACATCAACAAACTCTTTAAATAAATCAATGTATTTCAGTTTGATATGTGCTGGTAATGTTTTAGATAATTTGATCATCTGAGGCTGGTCCTCACTGCCTATATTTCATTCTTTGACATCAGATTCAGTGGGTTCTATAGTGGGCTTCTTTGCCACATCATTGAAATCGAAAAGGTCTTCTAGAGGAGTTAGTCCTCTGGGTATGCCTTTGTATTTGGACTGCAGTACCTCTATGTCTTCCCTAATTGTGTTTATGTATTATTCTATTTTATTTTCGAATTCTCTGGTTAACATGTTTATTTCTGGAATGGGGAATGGCTTTCCTTCATCAGGGGGTTCTTTATCTAGACAATTTTCTTCGGACATAGAGTTTGAATTTAGAAATTCAACCTCATTCCTCGAAAGAAAGAAATCCTCTATCTGTTTATCACCCTCAAAGACCTGCCAATATTTTTCATTATCTGGTACTGCTGGTCTGTACTTTGTTTGAACAATGAGCTTTTTGTCACTAAGTGGTCTTTCCCATGAACTAGCAGCACAAGCTAAACCGTTGGCAAGTATATTTTTACTTCTGGGGACAAAAAACAGCTCATATTCTACAAATGTCTTCAAAAGATCCATGGCATCATTTCTATATGCCCTTAACCTAGGATGTTTGGCAGCGTACTCTCCATTTATTTGTTTGATGACCAGTTCTGAGTCTCCATGAACAACTATCCTTTTAGCTCCTAGTTTTTTCAATAGATGCAGCCCTAAGAGGAGAGCTTCATACTCTGCTATGTTTTTTTTACATTTGAAATTTAACTTGAATGCATGGCTCTCAGCATAACTGTTTTCAGTGTTGAGCAGCCATACCCCAGCTCCTGCATTCCTTTTAGTGCAAGACCCATCAAAGTTCATACTCCATAAGGGACTATTTGCAGACTCATTATCAGTTTCATCATTATTGTCATCTTGTTTTCTGAGATCAACGTGTTGATGGGTGCCCTGCTCTCTACGGTCTGAGTTTTGATCATTCTGATTTTCCAACTCAGTAGACTTTTCAAGCATTTCTCCTTTGTTCTCGTCTATTTCCAGAGTTTCCATTATGTTTGGATTTGGATCTTCTACTTTGCTGTTTAAATTTTTATCTTCTAGCTCTTGATCATTAGTAAACTCATCATTGTAAAGGATAAAAGAGTCTAGGTTTGTATGAACAGAGTAAAGAGGGGAATTTTTTGGTTTCTCAGGGTTGCTCACCATGAACTTCATGTGTGCTTCCCTGTAAATTCTTCGAGGTTGGCTAAAAATAGGGATAGTGGCATATTTCATGTCCATTTTCATTGTATCCTATAGCTTAGCACCCCATGATCTTGACAAAAACATGTCATACTTGGGAGGTACATCAGCTACTACAACATCCATTACCATGCACTTGGTTGGGATTTGGGTCAAATTTACACAAAGATCTTTGATCAGGCCCAAACACTTCACTCTGCTAGAGTCGAAAGAATATAAATCCTTATATGGTCTGGTTATCTCTAGGCCTAATTTTTCCATGATCACTTTTGGCATGAGGTTGTGTGAAGCCCCTGAGTCATGCATAGCATTATGTAGGATTTTGTCATGGATATTTAGACTGACATAGAAAGGAGGCACTACTCCTTCTTGAAATTTCCCTTCAATTTTTGGGCCAAACAAGAGAGCTGGTTGATCATCATTCAAGTTAACAGAGTCACTGTTTTCTCTTAAGTTTAAAGCTTTCAAAATTTGACAATTATATACATCTTGGGTGACCAACTCAGTGAGAGGGGATTTTTTTTTTTACTTTGGCAATTTCACTCTCTAGATTGAAAGGAAACTGACTCTTTGAAAGGTTCAGATCTGTTTTGTTGGTCACTATTTTATTAGCAAAATCAGCTTGCTGATTCTCACTATGTACATTATTTGAAACTATTTTTTGAGGGGCACCAGTGGAAATGCCAGTGCTACTGGTTTCTAGTCTTGGTTTGGATGTCTTTGTCCTTGTTTTTTCCAGAACTCTCAGCTGCCGATTTGTTGCTTTTAGCAGTCCCTTTAGGAGTATTTTTAGGTATTTTCTTAATAGTGATTTCAGAGGTTTTTGGTTTGGGAGATTCTGGGTTCTTTTTTCTTCTGAGATCATATTGTTCTCGGACTTGCATGATGGCATTCTCGAATCCTAACCTATAGTCTTTAGATTCTAACCCTTCCTCATCCTAATGTGTGTATGAGGTCTGGTTGTCTTCTGTGAAACAGGTGTGATCTTGGTTATCCACTTCCATCATGTTTATAATAGTTTCCTCTAACTCTTCTATTATTCCCTCATCCTCATCAAGGAAATTTTCTTGGAATGGAGGTACGATTTGTTGGTCAGAATCCCTTTGTCTATTGGGAGGGGTGTTTCTCCTAAATTTTTGGTTCTGGTTTTGAGACTGATTTCTATTTTGATTATTGGCTTGGACAACCATTTTCTCCATCATTCTTTCTAGCCTAACCATGTTTTTGGCTATATTATCAAATTTGGAATTAGATGTAGAAGCTGTGGTGTATTCCCTATAGGTTACCTTCTTTTAGGCCCTCATCCTGGCTCTTTTGACAATTAAGTTTGCCTCCACATTCATTGCCCATTTCTGCATATCCTCTAATGTGTTATAGTCTCTTTCCCTTAGTTGGTAAGTCATCTCAGGATCGAATCCATCAGGGAACTTCATGAGGGCTAACCCTTGAGGAGGTTTCATGTGGGCTGGCAAAGAGTTGTAAATACTATTGTACCTAGCACAATATTCCCGGACCCCTTCTCCTACATTTCTCTTAACGTTATCATATTCATACAAGGTTTGGAGAGGGTTCTTCCTGACTTCCCACTTGTCAGAAATGATTGATGAAAGGCGGGGAGGTCCTGGATGCTATGTGGAGTTAGATTTTTAAACCATTTCCTAACTTCTCCCCCAAGACTTAGAGCGAACAGCCTGAGTTTTATGGTCTCATCAGCTATCTCATTTCTATCATAGTAGTGATTCATTTTGTCTATGTGTTTTGAGGCAGTGATTGAACCTGTGGCTTCATATAATGGAATACAGGTCTGATATCCTTGGTGTAAGGCAACTAATTGAGCAGGTAGGATTAGGGGATCGTACCAGGTTGCCATGGTAGGATTCCATGGGAGTAAAGGAGTAGCTTGAGCAGCAGGTATATGGATGGCAGAACTGCTTGGACCAACCACAGATTGTTGAGCAGACTTAGGGTGAGAGAAACCTAAGTTATGAATGAGGTGGATATCAAGAGGTGTTGATGGAGGGGTTTCTCCGTCACTAATATGTTGAACACTATGTGGTGGTGAACTTGGAGGTTCAAATTTTGTCTGATCTATACCACTAAATGAATTTTTTCTTGGTAAATTACTTGGTAAATCTAAATCAGCTTGAGTATCTGATAGAGCTGCAAGGTTTTAAGGTGCTGAGTTAGCTCTATGAATGGGTCTGACAATAGTTGGATCCCTAGATGTGAGAGACTTCCAAAGAATGATTTCTGGATTTTCAACTATTTTAGGAGGGTTTGGATCAGGATAAGCTCTGGTATGGATTCTTCTTGAAGCCAGTACGTTAAGTTTTCGGACTCAACGAAGAAATTTAGCCAGGTATAACAATATTTAAGAGGAAAACTATCCTTAAACAAAGAAGCTTAATCCCATGTTTTTCCTTTAGTATGGATGATGTTGTGATGAAACTAGTCTCCCAGTGCAGTCTTGTGAAAACAGAGATAATCAGCAGGCCTACTAATCACCAGTGGAGTCTTTTGGTCATTTAGGAATTGTGGAGTCGCCAAGTGGAGGGTTTAAAATGTTTTGAAGCAGGCTGTTGTCCACCATCCACAATATATACCAAATCGAGGCTAATTGGTCTTCTTTGAGTTCTTAGAGATGTTTTAAGGAGTGTTTTACTCAAATTCCCCAGTGGAGTCACCATTATGTTGGGGTTCCTGTGATTTGGCAGATCTGGAAATACCAAATGACAAGACAACATCAAACCAATTTGGGATCTCAGGATCTAGCCCTCCTGGATACAGAGAGGGATCTCTATATAAATATAAAGAATACTGTATCTTTAAAATTCAATTTAAGATATTAGGCTAGTTATAGGGCACAAGAGTTTTTGTTTTGTTTTTTTGGTTGGGAATATTAACAGAAGGGTTCAATGTAGGTAAAGGAATGAGTAGAGAAGTATTTTCGGCAATGGGGAGATAATTTAAAGAGAATGCAAGTCCATTGGGTAATGGGGTCATAAAAGGGTTTACTTGGAATTCAAATATCCAAGGCTTCCAAAGGGCTAGTCATCTAAAACAGAGGATCTCTTAAGATGATAGTATGGGATGAAACAATAAGGAAATGAATAGGAATGACAAGGAAAACCTTCCAAGGTGACCACTTCAGAGTAAGTCAAGGGACAGGGCATACCTTATACCTCTATGATCAAAATTCTTGATGAGGCTAACTCTGAAGACAACAATCCAACAGTCCTCCTGACTACTTTCAGACGGTAGAAAACACTTAAGTTCAAACACAAAGTGAAGTCTAAGATTAGAGAAAGAATTTTAACCTTCTCTGCTTTTGGCATTCAACTCAAAGGGATCTTAGAAAGGCTAAATGTTGGAAAGGGAACTTAGGGGACAGGGATAATCACTAAATCTCCCTATTCTCCTATTATTTCAGCAGAACCAAACAAGAACATCTAAGAAAAAAAATCTAAATTCATACATCAGTAAGTATGGGCAAACCAACTCTTTGACTAGCTAAATTATATTGAATTTGTTCTAAGATACACTAGTAGTAGAAAACATAAAGATAAGAATGTGCAGGAAGCATTAGGGTACTTGCAGTAGTATATCCTAAGCCTAAATTACTATTTCTTATCAGAGAAAGTGAAACATAATGTAACACAGAGGGAAAACAATAATAGAGAAGGGACACATCACCAATGACTTAGATAAGGATCCGATGAACATGCTTGTCATATTAGTAGAGAAAAACCAATCACATAAATTCTTGTCCAATAGCTTGATATCATCTAGAAATCATCTCCCAGCCTATTTACAACAACTACTCATAGAAATCTAACTCAATAAACAACTTACAATCAGTTAATTTCCAACAACCAACCAACATTTTCAATGTAATTTACAAGGGTTCTTATAGGTGAATGAATGATTGCAGTGGTAGATAGGACTTAAAAGCTTCATTAAAATAGAGGGAGAAATGTCATTGAAGCCCATTCTATTTAATATCTTTACATTAACTTTCAGTACCCTTCAGTCGACTTAGAAGTCTTTTTCAGGTTTACAATAACTTCTAGGGTGTGTTCTTGAAGTACTTTCCTGGCTGAGATGTCTTGTTTACACTCTGAGACAAGTAAGGTGAAGATTTGTCTTTCAGGTCTTCCATACTTTATAACTAATGCACTGACAATTTTAAGGACTTCTATCAGAGTAATAAATTTTCTGGTGCTTGATGAGGAATGGAGCAGCTCGTGTGAGTTAGTCCTATCTTAGAAAAAGAATGTTCTGCTGATATCAGATCACTGATGCTTTGAATTACTGGTATGACTTGTTTATATTTATGATCTGAGCTTTATTAAGTTTTCTTCATTGTCTTTGGCTTCGGATTAGATACTTAAATCTTCAATATCATGCACTAATCCTTTTAATCTTCTTCTGATACTCTTTAGACCTTTGCTGACCTACTTGTGTGAATATACAGGTTATAGGGGCACTGGAGGGTTTTATGTTAGGGTCAATAATCCCGATATTCAATAAAATGTGCTTTTAAATCTTCTTAGTGATGTCTTACTCTGCGATCTTTGGCTCTGTGATAGTCTTTCTATGCTATATGTCACCATGACTATGACTGTGGAGGTAGTATGAATTCACCACCCTTTGAACCCTACAAAACACGACAAACACGTTATAAAAAACCTGCAGGAGTGGGAATGACTACTTCAGAGGCTCATGAGGGTGGAGGGGCAGTGAGGAAACATGTGGATGCAGCAGAAAAATGGGAGGAAAACCCTGGCAGAGCAGCTAACCAGGTCTGATGGGGGTTTGAGTGCGACGAGAGACGTGGACCGTTAGATCAGGATGATCTACGGTGGAGATCTCTTGACGAAACATTTGGGAGAATATATGAATGGAAAACGAATGGGGTTGCGATATAATACGAGCCTTTCAATCTTAGATATCGATGGCTAGGATTAAAAGTGAAGGCAACACTATGGAGGGTAGAGGTATGGCAGAAACCGGGGATGGTTTTCGTGCAACAAAATGGGGGGAGGTGGTTTGGGACCAAAGTAACGCGATTCCATAGACTGATTGATACGTGGATTTGGGAAACTTCTTTTATCGCGCGGAAGTAGCGCACTGTGGGGGAGGCTCAAAAATAATGCGATGTGAGTTTGAGCCATCAGATTATGGGGTGTTGATTGGATAGTGCGGGTCGCACATGATAGGTCAAAATATGCGCGGCGCATGGATGGTGGGACCTACATATGTTTTGTCGCGTAGCGGAAACATCAAGTGGCAGGGTAAAAGTTTGGGTGAAAAGCTAGTTTTATCAGGTTAAATCCCAATTGTTGGATCTTCCTAAATGAACAGTGGAGATTTAAAAGATGAAGTGGAAAGTTTGAGAGTGCGGAAGGGGAAATAGATGAGAGGGCGAAAGGATGAGTGCCTGCGGACTGTTGATCTGCGGAGATCAACGGTTCACATTTATTTAAATTATAACATCAGGAAAAGGTAAAAATAGATAGAAGGAAAGGTTTTGTGAAGGAGATTAATGTATTTAAGCACCCGATTGCGGGGCTAAGGCTATATGAGGAAAGAGGCTTAAAGGTAATAAGCCCTCATTGGCTTAAGACCCTTAGTGCAAAATACTAATTTTAAGGCCTAAAATAGGGATTTTAAGGCCAAATGAAGGTTTTGGTAGGCTAGAAAAAGGATTTTTAAACCAAATAAAGGGGGATTTATAAGGTTTAAATGGGTTTAGGATGATTTAGAAGTTAAAATGAAGGTTTATAGAGGAATTTTGTGAAGGGAATAAGGGTGAAAAATGGAATTCTTTGTGAGTGAAAAGAGAAGTGAGATGATGGAAAATGGAACCTCATGAACAATTTTTTTCCTTAGGTAAATAGCAGGGTTCATTAATGGAAACAACAGTAAAGATTCTCTAAAGGATAGAAGATACATGAAGGCTTCAAGAATGATAGATTTTCAAGGGAATTTGTCACTTGAAGGCTTGATGACAAATTTAGCCACATGTTTTCTTTGACAAATTATTATAGGTGGCTAACACATGGAACAACTCAAACTTCCTAATCTTATATAGACACCTACATTACTGCAATTAGCAGACAGATTTGTAATCAAGCTAGATGGTGTGTTAGAAGATATTTCAGTATCCCTAGACTCTTGGGAGTATCCTGTTGATTTTATGATCTTAACTCCTAAGAACAATCTAGGAGGACATCCACTTATATTAGGAAGACCTTGGTTGGCTACAACTGATGCTTTCACTAGCTATAGATCTGGTGACATGTATAACTTTGATGGTAACTCAACAAATAAATTCACTTTATATCCCCTAGAAAAAATAATCATAGCGTTAGATGATAAAGAATGGATTGATGATGACAATGATATACAACCTCTCTTTACTATTTCAACCATTAGTGAAGATATTCAAATCTTAAATTCAATAGAAAACTTTGAATCATCCTCAAAATATGAACATGATCAATTTCAAGAAAAATTCAATATTGAATATTTGTCATCCAGGCAAATGTCTCTTCATTCTATGGAAGAATTTGGTAGCTCTACAGTTGAAACTTTCCAGGAAAAAAATTGAACATAAACAAAACTTGGAGAGATTACAACAGGAAAAGTTAATCAAAACATTACAACAACATTCTTTTTCATATGCATGAGAATACACTGACATGAAAGGAATTAGTCCTAAAAAATGTATACATCACATCTATATTGAGGAAAATTGTAAACCTATCAGAAAATCTCAAAGAAGGATGAATCCAAATCTTAGAGAAATTGTGAAAGAAGAGTTGCAAAAAATGCTGAATGTGAGCTTCATTTACCCATTTTCAGACAGCCAGTGTGTTTCCATTTTAGCGATTGTACCAAAAAATAATGGTAAATGGAGGGTACACATTGATTATCGAGAATTGAATAAAGCTAACCTAAAAGATAATTTTACTTTACCCTTTATAGATCAAGTATTGGATACATTAGCAGGTAAGAAGTATTTCTCATTCTTATATGGTTTTAGTGGTTACAATCAAATTAAGGTAGCACCTGAAGACCAAGATAAGACCACATTTACCTATCCATGGGGGACTTATGCCTATAGAGTACTTCCTTTTGGATTGTGCAATGTAGCTGCAACATTCCAAAGGGTGGTACTAGGAATTTTTTTTGATCTAATACATGATTGTGTAGAGGTGTACATGGATGACTTTACAATTTATGGGAATTCATTTGAAGAAGCTTTAGAAATTTTGGAAAATGTTCTTAAAATATGTAAGGAAGCAAACCTTTCACTAAGTCATGAAAAATGTTTTATGATATTTACAAAAGGGATTGTTTTAGGACATCACATTTTAGGAGATGGAATTAAAGTTGATACATCTAAAGTTGAAGTCATATCCAAAATATCAATTCCAAGTTGTCAAAAGGATGTTAAAAGTTTTCTAGGATTCACAGGATATTATAGAATATTTATAGAAAATTTCACTAAAATAGCATCCCCACTCTTCAAGTTACTTACCAAATATTGTGAATTCAATTGGAATCCTGATTGCTAATTGGCATTTGAAACTTTAAAAACAAAAATTTCTGAAGCACCCATCTTAAGAGGTCCAAATTGGAAGCTACCTTTTCACATTTCAATAGATGCTTTAGATACAACTCTAGGAGTTGTATTAGGACAAAAATATTTGATCCCCTATGCCATCTATTACACAAGCAAGAATTTGACTCCCACTAAGTTAAATTACACTGCAACTGAAAAGGAATTCTTAGCTATTGTTCAAGATATCAAAAAATTTAGACATTATATTACAGACTATGAAACCTTTGTTCATACAGATCACTCTGCAATTAGATAATTAATGAATAAATATATTACTAATGGTAGAAATACAAGATGGTTATTACTCCTGCAAGAATTCAACATCACCGTTCTAGACCGACCTGGAAAACAAAACCCAGTTGCTGATTTCTTGTCTAGAATTCAAAATATCAAAGATGGCACTCCAGTTGAGGATAAATTTCATGATGAATATATTTTTTCAATAACTACTAAAACTCCTTGTCGGGTTTGCAAATATTGCTAATTACTTAGTCACATGAAAATTACCTTCACATTTGTTTCCTAGGGAGAAAAGAAAAAATATTCAAATAAGTGCAAGGTAGTCATGGATTACTAATGAGCTGTATAAAACATGTCTAAATCTCATTATCAGAAGATGTGTTCGAGAAGATGAAATGCTTGAAGTTCTTAAGGCATGTCATGATGAACCTTGTGGTGGACACTTTGCTGACAAGAGGAAAACCTATAAAATTCTTCATTTGGGATATTATTGGCCATCCATATTTAGAGATATCAAAGAATATGTCAGAAGGTGTGACAACTGCCAAAGGATAGGGAAACCTGCTCCTTCAGATGAAATTCCATTACAAACTCAAGTAATCATTGAACCTTTTGAAAAACGGGCCTTGGATTTTCTTGGACCAATCAATCCACCATCTAAAAAAAAGAAATATATTTTGGTATGTATTGATTATGTCACTAAATGGGTAGAGGCTAAAGCACTACCTTTTGCTAATGAACATTCTCTAGTTAATTTTATTTTTGAGGATATCTTCACTCGTTTTGGTGTTCCAAGAGAAATTGTGACAGATCAGGGATCCCATTTTACATCCAAGTTGGTGAAAAGGCTCGTGGAAGATTACAATATCAAGCACAGAAAGTCTGATCCTTATCATCCACAAGAAAATGGACAAGTAGAGTCTACCAATAAAGTGATTGAAGGAATTCTCACAAAGACTGTACATCTACAAAGAAGAGATTGGGTAGAAAGGCTTCCTGAAGCCTTATGGGCCTATAGAACTACATGGAGGAATACAACAGGACATAATCCCTATGAACTTGTTTATGGAAAGCAAGTCCTGTTCCCCATAGAATTTCATATTCGAACCTTCAAGATGGCAATCCAATTGAGACTTGATTTATCAGAAGCACAGAAACATAGATTGGAGAAACTCAATGAGCTTGATGAAATCAAGAAAGATGCAGTTCAAAGAACCAGTATAGTCCAGCAGAAAAGGGCTAAATGGCACGATAGATATATTAAGGAGAAGAAGTTTCAAGCAGGGGATTGGGCACTTTTGTTCTATTCAAAATTCAAATATTTTCAAGGAAAGTTTCAAACTCATTGGCTTATGCCATATGAGATTGAAAAAGTCTTTGAAAATGGAATAGTCAAGATAAGGAAAATTGATGAAGAAAAGGTACCTCTTCTTGTGAATGGTCATCGGTCGAAAGTATATCATAAGCCAATTTCAAGAGAATATTTTATCAATATTTTCCAAGATAATACTGATATGAAGTTAGTGAAGAAGAATTCTTCTTTATCACTAACTTAGCTTTTATTTTTCCTATAAAAAAAATAAAAAAAATAAAGTGTATAAGTATGAAAACCAATCAATGATTAGCATTCTTATACAGAAAATACAAGGCGAAAATCGTAGATTTCTAACATTCTATATTTTCCATTTCTTTTCTGCAAATAAGTAGTAATATAGAACTATAGTCATATTCCATTTTACAGTTTCATACCATTTCACAGTCATGTTCCATTTTACAGTTTCATTCCATTCCACAGTCATATTCCATTTCATGGTTACATTACATTCCACAACTATACTTCAATTTTTTCCCCCAGATTCCATTCCGCAGCTAATTACATTTTGTAGTTGATTCCATTCTGCAGCTGATTACATTCTATAATTGATTCTGCAAGCTGATTCCATTATTTGTAGCCACATTCTATTTCATTCAATAGCTCTGACATATTTGTACATCCTACTAAAAATGATGAATATAGGAAATTGAAGGACTACATTTGAAGACCAAAATGCTAAAAGGTACCTGAAGAATCAACACTAAATAAAGGAAAACGAAAGGTTAGTTCTAAACATACAATTGCAAAAATTTATTTTAATAGCAAGGTCAAAACATTAACATGTATAATATGGATGCTCATATGCTCCCTTGACATATCATCATTTGATTTGATTGAGATTTCCATCATATCATAGAACGACCACATCATCCGCATTATGTTTCATAACGATCCACAATAGACTCCCCCATTTATGATTAACGGTCATGAGCTGTTGACATGACATATCCATCTACGTTTCTTTAAAACCCCAATCTATACCACTTATTTATTCCTAGAAATCCTCGATGCCTTTCATCAGATCGTAATCCAATTCATTTCATAATAGAGAAGGATAATTCTAAAGGTTAGACTCTTCATAATAAAAGGCATGGGACTGATAGTTAGAAAAAAAATGATGGGAACAAAATATATGGAAGGATATCCTTAGGTCAAGGAAATGTTGCAGAAAGATAGATGGTTCAAATTCATAGAGAAATTTGATGGTTTTCACAAAGAGATCACAAAGTCGTTTGCTAGGTAATTTGATGGAACAAAAGTGGAAATGGGAGACATCAATATCACAGTTACTGAGACATTTATAGCCGAAGTCACATAACTCCCAAGGGTTGGTGAAAGGTGGTTCAAAAACAAGTAATTTCACAATGAATCATGGAACGTTATCCTCAAAAACCCAGGTATGGATGTTTTTTTGTTAGAAAAGGTATCCCCATCTCAAATATTAAAAATAAATGGAGGAACATGCTCTTGATTTTATAGAAATTTATCACCTGTGAAGGAAGGTTTGGCTGCATGTATGTATATCATATTCGATTGTTGATGAATTTATTAGAGAATGGTGAAATAAATCTTCCCTTATTTCTACTGAATAACTTAAAAAGAATGTATACAAATGTGCAGAAGAGAATACAATTTATAGATAACGCTATGCACCATCATGGGTTGATAAAAATACTTGTTGAGTTTCATTTAAAAAGTATAGGAGATTCCTGGGAGAATTTTCTTATCAGAAACCATTTCCAAGAAGTACCAGAGCAACCTAAAGAAGACAATGTTAGAAAGAGTAGAAGGAAGAATATTGACACAAACATTGAAGACAGACCTGTATCTTCATTTCATAAAAATGATGAAAAGCTCATCTCTGTAGAGCTGATAGAGAAAAAAATAAAAATAACGTCAAGACATGTTAAACTAAAATTTGTCACCATGATGTTTAGCTATCTATATGGATTCATAATTACCTATTTATTGCTCCCTTAGAGGTCCAAAAACGTAAATTTCCTAAATCAAGTCTTGGAATTGGGAAAAATCTTATTAAAACCCTAAAAAACATAAAGTTCCTAAATCAAGTCTTGGAATTGGGAAAAATCTTATTAAAACCCTAAAAAGCCTAACTCTGCACCTTTCCTAGTCATTTCCTTCGGTACCGTGGTTTATTGCTATAAAACTTGCGGCACACCCGTACGTTCTGCTCATAAAAACTGCGGACCCCCATAAAAGGTAAAATAAAAATAAAAGTAAGTTCTAGAAGCCTAGATGGTCGAATATTCTCCTAGCTGGGGCCTTCTAGAAGCACTATCTGGTCGAGCTTCACCCCTTCCATTCATGAACCTTTATCCCTTCATAAATGGAGCTATCCTTTGTTTTTGGAGCTAAAATCCCATGATGAGAGGGCTTTATCCCTTCCTTATTGGAACTAAAACTACCTTCTTTCAGCTATAAATTGAGACCATGTTTCAGTCTCAAGGGTACTTAGACTATAGATTGATGGACTTAGAACTTGGTAGTTTTGAGGTGAATTGCTGAAGAAATTATACTCTCCATATTTGGCATCATTGGCATGAGAGAGAATACATACTTATGGCCATAGTATCATGCTGAATTAGAGAGTTGGAGTCTTGTCAAACTGAGGAAAATGGTTGTCCGGGACTCCGGAAGAACCTGTACAAACATCAAGGCGTTAAGGTGGTAAGGTTTCTTCTTTTATTCAAAGTTAATACAAATGAATTCTATTTTCTCATTGAGTTGTTCATCTATATTTTGAATAATTTAATTCTTGGATTCCTTGATCACTAAGATAGATTATTTCTTTTTAATTATCATATCTTGTAGATGCTTTTGATCTTGTTTGCTTGTATTTGATTGCAGATTTATACGCTGGTTCAATACCTTTTGGAGCGACTGGATTGAAGACCGATTAAAGCGTTGGAATTCAGGTAGGAGCATCTCTCCATAGTTAATTAATAATTCTTAAGCATAATGGTGTAAAGAAAATGGTCTACATTTGTCTTTTTGTTTATAGATATCCTTATGATACTAGGGAGATCGCTCTTGTCCACAAGAGGTATTTGTCTGTCTAACAAGAGATGAGTTAAGATAAGAAAGAGGAGGAAGAATACAAGTGAGGAAAATGTAAATCCTATACAGCTGAGAAGGAGCTCCAGAATCCAAGGTTCGATGAAGAAAACACTACCAAAAGAGACAGATTGTATAATTTTAGATGAAGAAACTCCAGTACCATCTCCTGTCAATATTTCTCCTCCAAATAGTCCTCAAAATTTTCCTATTCATAATTTTGAAAGTAGCCCCAGCAAAAAATCTCCAGGCATAGACCCAACACAACAAGAAATATATGATTACATAGAATAACTGGAGAAGAGAAATGCAATGATGAATCCAGAACCTCCTATCAATCTACAAGAACCTCTAGTTGATACTCTCAAATATGAAATTTATGAACTAGAGATATTGAATATGCATATTAAACAGGAGAATGAAGCCTTGAAGTAGCAGAACAAGTTGGAAAAGGTAATTAGTGACAATACAATTCTACATTTAGGACTATGGTACAAAAAGAATATGAATTTCAAAAGAAATAACAAGCCACTAAACAAGGCAGTCATTAATCTCAAATACAAGCTCCTTATAAGAAAGCCTAGGATGGAAATCACTTCAAAGAAAAGAAAAAGAAGAAAATTGGATGTGTTAGCAGAAGTGTCTGAAAAAATGCAGTAAGAGAGGAAAAATACACATTTTTGGTAAATTGCATGAGGACATGCAATGACTTCTCAGTAGGGGTATGTTGAACCTCAAAATTATCCTCTCTCTGACATCCTTTCTCACCTTTTTCCCTTACTTTCTCATAAGTTCATATACTCCAATCAATGATAAATATCATTTTTTGTCTCAAGGAATGCATTTAAATGATTTCCATGTTATATTATGACGTTCTTTCTATTCAAATGGATTTTTGTAATTTGGCTATAGAATACAGCCTATTCTGCAGCTAATCGTGGGTTCCACAACTACTTTCATGGTCTGATAGGTTCCAAGGATAAAATGGATAAATGAACCACATGGGCATTTCTAGAATAATCTACAGATGGATTTTGTCCTATCTACTTGATCGAGATCGATAGAAAACGATGCATGAGATCGTGGTCAAAGTCTGATCAAAGGACGTAAGACGAGAACAAAAGGAATCTTGATTTGCTCTATCGTATCAAATCAAGATTTAAATAGTCAAACTCCAATTCTATAAGTCAAGTAAGATTAGCCACCTGTAGGCAGAATGAGCTCATAACAGTTAAGTTTTTTTTATTTAAATACCGGTTGTACAGAACCAAGATTAAGTAAGTTTTTGCTGAAACGCTGTGTGTTGTTTTAAAACTTCGTTCTATTATAATACAAGGATCGTGTTCATGGTACTAGTGATTGCTTAAGTGCTTATATAACCAGCTTAATTGCTTATATAACCAGCTAGGATATCAACCGAATCTATTGCAGAGGGCCCCTGCACAAGAGGAGGTTTTTCGTTCATTGTTTTAGTTTAAATTCCTTACTATGTCTTTGTCAATTCTGTTTTCTGAATAGATTAATTTTACATTACAGTTTTGATCAGTAGCATAGAATTAGATCATGAATGTATTCCTAGCATCAATAGAATAAATTTGTAATCATTGATCTTCTAAAAACATTTTGTGAGAATAGATCTATCTATTTTCAAATTGGATTAAGTTTGAAGTGATAGAGTTCACAATTATCTAGTTTCCTTTACTATTTTGTTATTTACTTTCTTAGATTAAAACTATCAATTAATTGCATAGTTGGATGTTCTTGAAATTCATTTCAAGAAGATGATTTTATGAAATTTCTAAACTAAATTATTGAATACCTAATTCATGCAGTTATTTAGTTTTCCTCTGCATACTTTACTTGATTTTCTAGGACATTAGAAACTAAGATATAATTGGTTGCTTACACAACATTTCAAGAGGATAATACTTCATATTGAATGCTAGAGTAATCAAATATACAATAGTAGTTTACTATCAGTTGAGATTTAATTTTGCATGCTTTCACATTTGCTTTTAGATACTCATTTAATTGCATCATTGGATGTTCTTAAAGGTCATTCCAAGAAGTTGATTTTATCATATTTCTAGACTGAATGATTGAATATTTAATTCATGCAATTACTAAGTTTTCCTATGCACACTTTACTTTATTTTCTATAACATTAGAAAATAAGGTATAATTGGTTATTTACACATCATCTTAAGAATGTGACACTTCATATTGAATGCTGGAGTAACTAAACATCTATTAGTTGTTTTCTTTTTCTGCTTTCACTTAGAATAACATTGCAATTTCAATTTCAGTTATAAGATTTATATCCATGGAATAGGAATAATGTTAAATTAGAAGTCATTAGAAATAGATACTTTGTTTTTCAGATCAGATTCTAACCAGCCAATAGTCTTTTATTCATTTTTATGCAAATTAGTTTAACTTAGGAACACTTCCTTTTCTTCCTTCTTAAAATTCATTATGATTCATTTGATTTCTCTCATATTTTTAGATTAACACACTTATATATAAAGAACAAAACCCCCAAAACAACATAAAAATACATACAACGAAGTAAGAAGAAGGTTAACTAAGCACATATAGTGCACCACACTTCATCAATTTACAAACCTCGGTTGATAATTTATGTAAGCAATTTAAGACATTAAATTGACTAAACAAGGCTCACCAGTTCATCTTCTGCAACATTCACCCCAACCATTCTAAGATCATCTCAAACTTGTGTAAATATGGAGAGATATTGTGGGATAGTGACATTTTTTGCATCCTTATGTTTCAATTTTTTCCTTTCAGGGCCAATTTTATATGGCCACTGCTATTTTTGAATAGCTCAGTCAATGTATTCCACATAGAAAATTGTTTCTCTTTTCCATGGATATTTGAGACCACAAGGTCCCTCACACCTTCTAAAATAATTCTCCCAGACTTTGCAACATCCTTCTTCCACCGGGCTAATTGTTGTGCATCAGACTGCTAGGGTTTTGCAATGTCAGTTTTAACATATTCTAACACACCATTATCATAGAGCACTACTTCCATTCTATCCTTCTAGGTTATGAAATTCAAGCTACCCTATGGGGCATACTCCAATCATAGTCCATCGAAAGACATTCTCTTGATTTTGAAGAAAAATTTCTACATTGAAGCTGCAAATTTGAAATTCCTGAGAGACAAGTTTGAAATATTGGTCCTAATGTGATTTCAAGGCTCTAATACCATGTATAAATTTGATATAAATTGCAACTAATAAATTTTTCAAATATAAAAACAAGAGACACAATTCTACTCTGCTGATCTGCGAAATGGAAATCACAATTTAGAAAAAAAATGCATAGACATGCAATAGGCAAAACCAAAAGTACAAATTATTTCTACGGGAACCAAACTAGGAAAAAACCCTCAAAACTCTTTGCAATGATCAGTTGAATAGAGAAAATATTACAATGTATTTCTCTAGCTTTGAGCACAACCTGCAAAAGAATAATTTTTCTCTCTACTGAATGAGAAACTATGGCCAACACTTAGCCAATTATCTTCTCATCTAGCCTCCTTTTTCCTTGTGCAATTCTTGGGGAAATAAAATCTTAAAAGATAGGAATTTCCTCCTAATTTCTTGTGCAATTCCCAAGGATTGATATCCTGAACTCATGCAACAAATGTACACTCAAAATAGTATACAAGTCATGTTACATTGCCTTGTCATCTCCACTTTAGCAGAGAAATTTGAATTCATGCATGCATGAGCTATTTTGGGTTGATTGATTAGTTAACTAAAAAATATCTGAGTTAGAATTCTTTCCCATTGCACAAATAACCTTCAATTGACTATATCAATAGTTAGAGGCCAGTTAACTGAATAAAACTGAAAATAACTTAACTAGATTGCTAAAATTAAGAAATCACACATGCATGACTGAACTCCAAGCTCACTAACTCGAATTTAATGAGCTAAATGAGTGAAAATATCCATGTCACACTTGTTAGATTCCTCCAAGTTGTCCTACTAATGTGGAAATTTGATTTACTCAATTTGAATAAGACTAAAGTCAAATTTATCCTTTCTTGCTACATTTTGCAACACTCTCACACCCCCAAAAAATAATAAACCATTTACTTGATTAGTCCCAAATTCACTTTCATCACACCGAGAGTAGCTGATGCCCCCTCCCCCCACCATTTTCAATCATTATCTTGCACCCTTATGTAGGTCACCACATATTGGGGCACTCATCTCCATGTTTGTACATTCGAAACTACTTTTATATTCTTTTGTCACATGTGCAAAGGTTATTTTTGGAAGGAAGAATATCACTCATTTTTATGTCTATTACGAGGTGGAAATCCCTTTTTGCCCTTGTTTGGAGCACAAATCTCATACATCATCTACTCAATATTGACTTCATGTCATGTCCCTATGTCACTTCTAACCAAAACATCATATTGTAGCTAACCCATTGTACCCATTCAAAGCAACCTTGTATCACTCCCTTGGATACATTCTCTAACCTTAGGAACTTTACAATACCAATATCATCCTTTTAACCTGAATCATTATGCCCTTGTAACCCTTACATGGTTCCTTTCTAGTATCAAGTCTTAAGTGGATTTTCTGGAAAACCTATTTTCCAGTCAGTCACATCTTCCTGCTTGCTGACATCAATTCTCATTTTTCTGGAGTGGAGAACTACCTTGGTCTTCACACCCACTCAGTTTTAACCTTAGGTGGAATAGTGGGAGTCATCATTGCCTATTTATTTCACTGAAATCCCTAATGTTGAACACCAAAACTAATTTTACACTAGGGGAGTGTTGTAATTTGCAACGGTTACAGTTCTCACATCAGTTATTTGATTGATCACTACATGTGAATTAAATAATATTAAATTCACTGGACCTCTCACTAGCTCATCTACCAATTAGAACTAGTTAAATTGATTTTAACTCAAATAATTAAGTTAAACTCAAAATAAACTGCAACTTGACCCCCTAAAACTTAAAGTGAACTCTACATGCCTCCAGTTTGACCCCTAAATTGAATTGACTAAGCTACCTAAGTCTTCCCAACTTAGTTAAATCGTACAGGCTATTATGTGATGTGGAATTACAACTTCATTCTAATTTAATTAAGCGAAAATTAAATTAGAAGCCTCTTCTTGTTTCCAATTTCAACACTCAATCTAAAAAAAAGGATTGTCTGCTACCCTGATCGTGCCTTTGCGGAACTCGAATTCTCCTATTGACATTGCCTTCATCAAGATGTTTGCATCCTTATCCTCCATGGGAATATACTCCAATGACAAAATACGCCTCTACACACATATCCGAGATGGTGATACCAGATATCAATATGTTTGGACCTGTCATGAAAAAATGGATTAACTGAGTGTTTGATGCAACTCTGGTTATCACAATAAATCACTGTCATATCCATCTATCGACCAAAAAAACCAACAAGTGTCTTCCTCATACAAATGGCCTCACATGTTGTCTGATTGGCCGCCATGTGCTCTGTGTCTACTGAACTAAGTGCAACTGATCTTTGTTTCCTGTTGTACTAGGAAATTGTTGTTGATCTAATGCTGAAGATGCCCCCTGATGTGCTCTTCATGTTGGATGGAATCCCTGCTCGATTTGCATCCATGAATAATTGAAGATTTACTCCCTTTTTCCCTCTGTACCATAGCCCAAACTCTATAGTGCCTCTGAGGTATCTCAACACATGTTTTCCTATGTTCCATAAGACTTGGTATGCTTAACCATAGCTTTTATAAGTTTGTTAACTGCATATCATATGTCTAGTCGTGTGTTCACGAAATCCACTAGTGAACCCACAAGCTACCTGTAGATGGTAGCATATACTACTTCACCTGAAGTAGAAAATTCTTTCCTCTAGTCCCCTATTAGAGGAGTCTCCATGGGTTTTCTACCCTCCATGTGGAACATCCTCAAAATATCGTTGGCATACTTTACCTGAGATAAAAATAGCTCCCCATATCTTTGCAAAATTTCCAATCCTGGGAAATAGTACAAGAGCCCCATGTCCTTCATCTGCAATTCTCTTGCAAGATCCTCTTTTAAATACTTGATGAACTGCTCATACGGTAAATGTTCACGTCTGCTTCACTCTTAGTGAATCCCAACCTAGTGAAGTAGCTATTGATCATAGTGTACAAAGAATAAGTTTCTTATTTCATCCTCTGGAATGCTCTCTTGAGTCTACACACATGCGACTCTCTGTCGAAGGTCTCAAAACCTTCTAATTTCTCAATGTACACCTCTTCCTCAATCATTACATTGAGGAAGGTTGTCTTTACATCCATATTATTTATCTTCCATACCATCTATGATGAAAGTGCTAGGATGTATCTAATTGATGAGTACCTTGTGACTGGTTCAAATTTATCATCATAATCAATCCCCTCCATCTGAGAGAACCATATGGCCACAAATATGGCCTTGTGTTTCTCCACACTCCCATATGTTGCCTGCTTCACCTTGTAGATCCACTTGAATCCTACAACTTATTTCCACTCTGGTCTTAGGACAACTTCCCATGAATTGTTTATGATAATGTAGTCATACTCCTCAACCATGGCATCAACCCAAATTGGTTGTTTCACTGATTCCTCGAAAGAGGATAGCTATATCTCTACACTCTGTCTCATAAGAGCTATGTAGCTAATGTATCACTTTTGGGACCTTTTCTTCCTGCGTTGTGATGTGGGTGCTCCCACATTCTCTCTAGCATCAAGCACCAACCCGTTAGCCTCTCTGGTGCACTTCATTTCGTCTCGAGATGTATCTGCATGAGTGGGTGATTCCACTCTCTGTTCCTATGCTTGTGGCTACTCCACATCTTTAGGTTCTTCTTTTGGAGCCAAGAGATCCTCAACTACATGCAGCTGAATCTACCTCTCAAAGGAAATTTTCATGGCCTTATCTTCATCGAGTTTCACATCTCTTATTACAAATTTTAATCCTGTGTGATGGAAAGTACAATTGATAGTTGTGAAGTGTATCATTGTACCCCACAAATATTCCCAACTCAGCTATTGGATTTAGCTTTTTCCTATTATATTAGGTTACGTGGAAATAAAATGATGAACCAAAAAATTTAAAATGCAACACATCTAGTCTCTTACCTAAATAAGCTTCCTCTAGTGTACTCATCCCAAGTATCTGACGATGAATTATGTTCTTCACAAATATTTTTGTGTTTCATGCTTCTTCCCACAACAACAATGATAGGCCCTGATAATTCAACATCGCTCGTGATTCTCCCACAATAGTTATTGTCTTCCTTTCTACAACCCCATTATGCTGTGGGTTATGAGGTTCTATCAATTCATGTTGAATTCCTTTTGAAGCACAAAATTTATTGAATTTGTTCGATACATATTCCCCATCATTGTCATTTATAAGAGCCTTCACCTTCTTCCCTGTATATTTCTTGACAAGTTCTTTGAAATCACACAATTTTGAGAACGTCTGATATTTATTTTTCATGAATAAAATCCAAAACTTGCATGAAAATCATCTACAAAAATTACATAATGCCTGTGTTTTACTGTGGAGGTTGTCAGGAACGGTTCACATGCATCTGAGTTAACTCTCTTAAGGATATCATTTTCTTTAATTTCCTTATCGTGAAAGGTGTATTTGGTGTACTTCCCCAATGTAAACCCTTTGCATGTATCTCACTACTCAAGTGCACCCTTGGGAAGTCCTGTAGAAATATGTTACATGATCTTCAAAGTGCCATGGTGTATATGGACCAATCTTCTATGCCATAACTCACTGATGTCTTGGATCTCCACCTTATTTTCTTTCATGCTCAAGGAAACACAATATTCTACATCCAATTTGTAGAGGTTATTTACTTGAACTCCAATCTTCTTCACTTGTCCTGTGGCTTTTTGATGAAGGAACAACTTTCCTTTGCTAAATATCACATCATAGCCATAGTCTTCCAACATAGCAACATAAACCAAATTCTTCTTTAAACCAATAACATACATGACATATTTTAACGTGACAGGAGTACCAGAATCCCTCTTAAAGGTAATTGTACCTATGCTGGTAGAGCTATACCTTTCATCATCCCCCATATCGATGTGCATCTGGAGATCCTTCTCCTCCAAGTGACTGAATAATTCTTTGTTTCTGGTCATATGGAATGAAGCTCCACTATCTAAGTACCACTCAAAACCCATCATCGATGACACCATTCATGCGATTAGAGTGAAACCCAACTCGAACTGTGAAGCAATTCATTAGGGGAATTTTGAGGTCTAAAATGGGCCTCCTAAGGAAATTATAAAATGATAGTGGAAATAATAAAATAAGATTTGATTACATCATCGAATTTTAGAGGGAAAAAAGAAAAAACTACTCTTTCAACTCATATTTTCAACTAATCTCCCAAATTTTTTACTCAAATTTCGAGCGGGAGAACTCATTGGATGAAAAATTTAATTCCTCATCCACGAAAAATAAGAAAAACAAGAAATAAGAAATACATGAAAAATAATAAATACATGAGAACCGTGATTGCAATCACGTTGTGTTTTATGTATTTCTCATTTTTTGCGTAGAAGTGCCCATCGAAAGTATGCAACATGGGTAATCCTTGGATGAGGAATTAAATTTTGCATCAAATGAGTACTCCTTCTCGAAATTTGAGTAAAAACTTTGGGAGATAAGTTGAAAATACGCGTTGAAAAAATAGTTTTATTATTTTATATTTTTTAACATTTTTACCCTTTAAATTAAAAAATGGTCATCCCCCATGGTTGACATTATCATCTTGAATCCTATTGGTTCTTAAAAAATTATTTTTGTTGTAAATTTTTCTTAGAAGGCCCATTTTAGACCTCAAAATTCCCCTAATGGCTTCACCTGTCACTCCTCCTAAGGGCTTCTTGTCAATATTCTTGTGAAAACACTTTGTAGCATAGTGTCCAAGATCATGACAGTGAAAACATTTTTTCTTGAGTAGTCTTGCTTCTTTCTCACCTTAGAAGAATATGACTTGGAATGGGATGTATTCCATTTCCCTTTCTTTGCCTTTTCAGCCAAAGCACAATTTTCTTCATCATCAGTCTTTGATGAGGATCCATCTCTGGTGTTCCGATGAATCTCTTCTTGTACCAAGTCGGACCACATTCACTCCCACTCTAGTAGCTTCTCCCTCCCATTCACCAAATGATGGTAGTTGTTCCAACTCTTGGGAAGGCCTACAAGTGTTAAGATCACAAAATAATCCTTAAAAATTATCACACCAACACTTCCAAGCTCATCTCGACATTGAGTGAACTTTGTCAATTATTTTGTTATTGTTTCTCCCTTCTCCATCTTGATCTTTCTGAGCTTGTCCTTCAATTCTATCTTCCTGTAGTCGATGTGATTCTGAAACAAATCTGTTAAGGCCTTCCACATAGCATATGGGTTTTCCTTTCCATGGAGGTTCGAGACAATATGATCTTGAACTCCTTCTAATAGAATCCTTCTCTCCTTTGCTACATTATTCTTCCATGCATCAAGATTTTCTCATATGTTGCTTGGTCCTGGAAATATCATTGTATATGAATTCATTCAAACCATTTTCCTCCAACACTGCCTTCATCCTATCCTTCCAAGATATGTAATTAAAACTACCCTTAAGGGAATATTCGAGTCTCAATCCACATAAATATATCTTGATCTACTGTTAGTCATGAAGAATAAATATACAAATTCAATTCACATTTTCAAAACAAACTCTATTTCTTCTCTTCTATAGTGATTCCTGCTCTGATACCATGTAGAAAATCCATGTAGATTCACCTAATATTGTAATATGATAAAACAAAATACTTGAATCTATTCTACAAATTGCGGAAACCAATTACGATCGCATAATCACATGAACAAGAAAGAGAAAGAATTTCAATCACACAACACAAATATATATCTAGGGAAAGACTTAGCTAAAAAACCCACTATCTATATATTGTATTAATTCAATAATATGAAATAACAAAATGCTTCTCTAATGTTTGAGAGCTTTATGCACTATCTATGACTATCTCACTCTTATCTGAGCATGTTTGGTCCAATACTTAACCAATTCCTTGCCCCTGTATGACCAACCTTTCTCACACATTCCTAAGGGAATTGATTCCCTATTAATTAGGAAATTCCAATTATTTCATTTCTCAATACAACCAAGGCATCCTGATGACCTCATGCATGACTTGTATAATTTTCTAATTATACAACTAATAGTATACTTCCCTTTAACTCGAATCTCAACTGAGCCTTCCTTAGAACTGACATGCAACAAATATGTAGAGTGAATTATCAATTATATGATTGATCACTACATGTGAATTAAATCAAATTTATTTCACTGGACCTCTCACTAGCTCATCTATCAGTTAGAACTGGTTAAACTGATTTTAACTCAAATAATTAAGTTAAATAATTATAACTCAAAATAAATTTCAACCTGACCCCCTAAAAATTAGAGTTAGCTATACATGCCTCCAGTTTGACCCCCAACTCAAATTGAATGAGCTAAATAAGTATTCTCAACTCAATTAACCTGTACAAATTGTCATGTGATGTGGAATTACAATTTCCTTCTAATTTAATTAAGGTAAAACTAAATTAGAAGCCTCTTCTTGTTGCCAATTTCAACATGTCCTGTGTATTTGTAATCATGTTAGTCGAATCATGATCATGGGACATCTTCTATCAGCACCGGGTTCTATGGTAACTTTTGAAGGATCCCCTCACCTCTCACCACACAAGAATCTCTCTCCCAATAAGTCAACAGGACTAATCATTAGGCAAGAAAATGTGATGTATTTCGACTATACATTCTCTCTTAACCACATATAAGAAGGGAAACTATTATTAGGAAAAAGTTGCACACCCATTTTCACTTACAAAAAATTCTCAACACTAAAAATAAAAATGTGTAAGTGTATGACTGAGACAAAAAAGAGTAATGAAGTAGGAAAAACCAAAGGTTCCTAAGGTTTCATTTTAAAAATGTGACTGCGCAAAGGAACTTAAGATTTTTTTGCACAAATCACCACAAATGTTTCTTTGATAAGTACATGGATCTACAAAAGTGATAACTTAGTAGCCCGTGGACCACTTCACATTGAATGAGTTTCCTTCTAGTGGAACGAAAAGTCTTAATAACTTTGTCTCGAGTCATTGCACTCTTGAATTAGCATTAAGGAGCCTCCAAAGGACTCATATTATCTACCACTAGCTCAAATATCATTAATGATATGGGAAGCCAAAGATTAGACTTTAACCTATATATGCTAGTGGAATTTGAACCAAAACAAGAGAGAAGATTATGCAAATTTATGCTGCCAAAATTTCCAAGTCAATCAGCATTGCTTTGCATTGAGAGAGTTCACCATTGAGAGATTTCTTGTAACTTTTTTGAGGAGAGAAATTTTCTTGCAAATGATAGGGAAGAGGGACTTTCCTTTAGGACATTCATATATTCCCTTTTCTGTATCTTCTACTTTTATTGTCTCTAGGGTGATTTTGTTTCTCTTTACACTAATCAATAAAAACAATTTTGCTTCCAAAATTCTTGTGTTCAAATATTTTATGTTTTTCATTATTTCTTGCTTTGTATGTCAGGTTCTTTCATAAAAATAACTACATTTCTTGATTTTTTATGTATTCGCTCTTGTAACCATGTTCTTTTTGGCTCTATGCATCTAACAACAACTCTACAATATATAGGATTTTAATGCACCCTCACACCAAAAATTTAACAACAATTATGACCACAATTATGAAATGGAACACCCACTTAGTATGATGATGTTGGTTTGAATAAAATTTGGTCACCTCATTGAAATATATAATATATACAATTCATGCACCCATCCCTAAAATCCCCTAAAAATAAATGATTTTAAATCAACAATCTTTCCACTGTCCAAACTCCATTTTGTATTATTTTTCATACATTCTCCAACCTTGGGACTTTACAATACCAATATAATCTTGTTAACCTCAGTCATCATGCCTTATGACCCTTACATGGTTCTCTTCATGTTCAGGTTATTATCACCGCTACAACATCCTCCAAATTTTTCCTACCTTCAAATTTTGGAGCCCAGAGCTTGATGTCTTCACAATCTAATACATGCCTTAGTGATTGCACAATCTCTAGAAACAATGATCACACAGTCCCTAGAGATAGTAATTTCATAATCCTTTCCAAAAATGATTACGGAGTTTCCAATGGAATTCACTACGTAACCCTTGCTCCTAGTAACTACAAAATCCTTTCTTGCAATAATTGTGCAATCATTACCATCAATGATTGCACAATATCTGCCCACAGTGATTACAAAGTTCTCCCTCCCATTGATTACACAATTCCCAGAGGAAGTGTAAACTAAATTTTCTATAGATGGTGATTGCACAATATTTTTTGACATAAGAGTGTACTCCTTCAAGTCAATATTGTCACAACTATTAGTGACAATTCACTCTTGACTCCTAGTTTCCCAACATGCACTAAGAACACTCACAAATCATTAACCTAACTACATGTTTTATCTCCGTATATAAATAATCCAACCCAAATCTCATCTCACATTCATCTTTTTCTTTTGATATCTACACACTTTTCGAGAACAATGATAATTATCTCACTCGTAGTTGGAAGTGTGCAATCAACTAGATGAATTTATCAACTATTGCTTTTGATTTTGCAAGTGTCACTTTTGCTTTCTTTTTCTCTTGTAAGTGTCACTTTTTTTTTTTCATTTTTACATGTGTTTTATTTTGTTTCACATGTGTTGCTTTCACATACCCTAAGAGAATCTTGGAACACCTTTTAGAGGCAACTCTAATTCATGCTCTTACACTAGTTGATGTTTTCTATCATAAGAGCATGTGTTGGACACTCTCCCACGACATAGTGCACCTTTTGGTTACAATTGACACTTATGTCGTCAAGCCCTAAGTGTCGCATTTGGAGATAAGTGACACTTTATTGTCATTTAACTATATACATGTTTCTTTTGGGTACTATGCATATTAATTTAATGTGCTTGATTTTTTATGTGTGTGCGAACATGTTCAGGACCTATTTGAATGCTCTTACTCTCTTCCTCTCATCCTACTAATCTAGCACTTCATTAATTTTGGAGTTTATCCTCATCCTCACATCTTTCACAAGCCATGAGCACATTCAACCTGTAGATAAGTGATGAGTGCATTATGTATTCCTAAGCCTTAGTGATGATACCTTTATCTCATGGACCTGTACACTGCGTCCATGTAGAGGACAACCTCCTTCAATTGTGCAATGAGCAACCTCATAGCACAAACCCTCAACCTTGTTTCCTACACTTTCCTACTACACAGTCCTTGATCAAACCTGCCTTATATTGCACATTATGCAGTCTCAATGGATAGTGGGGTAATATCTTGGTTCTTGTAGTGGAAAATTGTGCAATCCCTTGATCCTACTATTCAATCATTATGCACTACACAGTCACAGTGCTCAAGCATTCACTCTTGTAGGCTTACACTTTCTCTCTATAAAGTGCATTCGCTAGCCTTTCCCTCATTGTGCATTACATAGTCATAGTGGATATTAGCGCCATTCTTCATCCATTTTAGTTCTCACCTGCCTAATACCTTCAGATTCCTCCTCAATGATTTTTCACTGCGTAGTATTCATGATTAATATTGTCACCCTTGTCTCTTTGACTTACCAGTTGCACAAAGCCCTACCTATACCTATTTCCACTACACATTATGCATCTCTAGTGCCTAGACCTCTATCCCCTACCTCCTGACTTTTAAATTTACACCCAATAAGGCCTCTCCCTCAACCCTTGCGCATTGTCCCATTATAGTCATCATCTTGCATGAGAAACTAATTTAGACTAGGTGATTGTGGGACTAATGTTGTCTTGTCATGAGAGAATTTTTTCGTAGGTGCTATCATCCTATAATGGCAAGATTATGCTCAAGGAGGTAATCAAGAAGAGGTTACAAGAAGGACACTTGTGGAGATGAGACACAAATATGATATCATGTAGGAATAAAGGAATCTTGGACCATGATAGGGAGATGGAAACTCATGTCGACTTATAAGGTTACAATACTTATCTAGACCCTTTGGAGGGTGAACATGAAGTACAAGTCAGAAATATCATGAAGATTTGAATACATGGTAGAAAATATAATAGCTTGGCATCAATACACTACAAAAGTATCATGTCACATTTTCCAAATTATGGCTCTTCAAAGTGTCAACACAAGAGTGTTGTTTTTTCCATTATATTTTTCTACATTGATGGAATGTAATTTTTTATTTCCAAAAAATGAGAAAATGGAAAATGTGTGGAAGCGTAAGGGGCACACATGGAATTTTGAAAGTCACTAGGAATTCTTAGAGTCATGTAAGAGCCAAAGGTCATGTAGAAGCTCAAAAGTCATATGGGAGCACAAGAGTCACGAGGGAGGTCAAGAGTCACATGGGAGATGAAAGGTCACCACAATTGTTATAAATAAACCCTCATAGCTCAAGCAAAAGGACTTTTCACCTTGGATTCACTAGCTTAACATAAGAGATAGTATCATTCTTTGGAGGAGAAAGTGACGACTTAATGTTACACTATTGGGGCTAGTGTTGCATCATTGTAAATGTGTATCTTGGAACTTTAACTTAATATTTTAAGCTATCAATGTTGGAGCAATTTCATGCATGTATCATGGGTTTTGCAAGAATATTAGTTTAATGTTTGTGGTTTATTTTTGTGTTCATACATACTAAAAAAAATGAACTATTTCACTAGATTTGGTACACATATTATTGAATTTTCATTTTTACTTGCTTTTATGATTGTTGTTACCTTGTGAACTTTTTTTTAGGTTAACTAATGATTGTTTCTATGCTTTTATGTGTATTTAATAATAATAAAACTATTTATTTTCTCTTAAAGGTTTACTCTTTCTACTATGTTCATGGAAGAACCTTATATTCATTGAAATTGTATGCTTCATAGTGTCAACTTACTTGCTTATCTCAAAGTTTGTGTATGATCTCTTATGTTGATAATTGAAACCAATGAAAATATATAAGAATAAATAGCAGTTGAGTCTTTGTTCCATATGAGGCTCCTATCCCAAATAATGTGATGTCTAGTTGGTACTTCATACTGGGGAGACCCCCTACCATTGGAGTCAACCAACACCATCAACACAAGTATTAATTAGATTTCCTGGAAAACCTATTTTCCAGTTGGTCACGTCTTCCTTCATGTCGATATCGCTTCTCATTTTCCAAGAGTGAAGAAGTAACTTGGTCTTCACACACACTTAGTGTTGACTTCTGGTGGAATAATGGGACTCGTCATTGCTGAAAACGAAACATGAAATTCCTAATTTAATTTTTCCTTTGATTAAATTAGGAGAAAATCAAAATTCTATGTCAACAGAAAACTTGAATGATTTAACTGAGTTATTACCACTCAGTTATCTTATTTAATTCGATTTGGAGGGATAAATTGAGTTGTGTACAATGATTCCAAATTTATGATCCTAGGTTGAGTTAATTTCAATTGTAACAATTTAATTTAGTTAAATTGAGTTAAGGTCAGTTACACTAGTTCCAACTATTGGAGGAACTAGTGGGAGTTCTAGCAGTGGGGTGGAACTTCAGTGTTTAACCAATTAATTGATTAATCAGCCTAAATTAACTCATGCATTTATGAAATTTGATTTACCTAGTTGAGATTGGATTTCAAGGGCAATGTACTATCAATTGTAGAATATTCCAAATTGTACTGTTCATGCATGCAATCAAAGGAAGGCCTAAAGGAATTGTGAAATTATCATTGAGGAATTTCCTGATTAATAGGGGCCTAATTCCAAAGGAAACAACACAAGGAAATAGGAGCTTGGGGGATAAGTATTGGCCAAGGTAAGTCAGTCATGCAGAGGATATAAAATACTTGTGTAGGTTGAGCTCAAGGTTGAGCATAACATATTGTATTCATCTAGATTCTTTGAGTTTTGAAATATAGAGAGTAAGGGGTTTTGAGCAATTGATTTCCCCTAGATATATCTCTCTGTATGCGTGTTTAATCTTGATGCATGTTATTTATTTGTGCTCTCGATTGTGAAATACTTCTGCAGATTGGTAGATTAGATTTGAGTCTTATGTTTTGAATCTACATCAAATTGTGGGAGGATTCAAGGTTGCAGATCAGGTTGTAGTATTTCAGGACTTAGAAGATGAATTTAAATGAAATAAGGTGCAAGTGTGCCCTTGAGGGTAGCTCCAATTATGTTTCATGGAGGGACTAGATGGAGGTTTTTAGTCATCAGTAATTTTTGCTGATATCAAAAGATGACTAAATCATGATCCTATATTTCTAAAAACAAGGTTTGAAAAATATTGTGAATTATAGAAATCTCACTTCCTTCATTATCCTAAGTCAAAATGCTTCACTAATCTTCTCCTCTCTCTACCTCCTTAAAAAGTCTTCCCCACTGCTGCATAAAAGATATTTTTCTCGTTTAGGTCTATTTGCCTCATTTCATTTCCTCACTTTTACTCTCATTCATAACCCTCTTCCTCTGAAAAACCTTTTTTCCCTTCCTCAAAACCCTCATAAAATCCCCTCATCCATCATTTCTCCTTTTAACATATTAAACAATGTAAAAATTCTATTTTTACATTGTTTAAAGTTGAGTTCTTATCTATCGGGTCCTTGAAATTTTATCATAAATCCCTCTTTATGTTAAAAACCCACTCTTTGTATAAATAAGGCCTTAAGCCCCTCTCTACTTAAGCCCCAACACCCCACACCCATAAAACCTTGTCCCTCACTTGTTCTTATTCCCTACCACCTATAAACTACCCTTCTGCCCCTTTGATTTTATTAAACCCTTTTAAATATTATAAAGGCCCCTAAATTTTGAAAAATTAAAAGGCGGGCCCGATTTCCCTCACCCCACCTTTCATTTCATCAAACCATCTCCACTGTTGATCAAGATCTATTCCCCTGATCCAATGGCTATCGCATCCCCAACCTTGCCCCGCATTGTTATGACCTGTATGCTACCCGACAAAGATTTCCACGTCACCTCGCCTCGGGTCCCACTTTCCACTACCCCCTGACTCCATTCACATTGCGCCACCTATCCTTGGGCTCCACCCCCAAATATGCTCTCTGCTCCTCAAATCATTCTACACCTTCAATCTCATTACCCGAGCTCCGACAGCCTAGAATGCATATCGCGTAAAAATTTGCGATGGGTTTGATGATTCACAACTCGCACGAAATAGGAAGTTTTCTGCCTATCACGCAATAGTCACTTTATGGTATCGTGTCCATTCTTCCCCAAACCACTTACCGCCTCCAATCCATGCGATAAACCACCTTGGTTTATCAAAACAACCTTTCACCTCTGCCTCAAATTCAAAATTCCCTGCCTCCATTCAAATTTCTGCTTGGTTTCACCTCCTTCACCCTGCCTCCTTCACCCTCTCATCCTCTGCAATCACCTCCTGACCACCTGAAACCCCTAAAATGTAGTCAAGCCTACTCCCACATGGTTTTTTTCTTTTAACTAAAATTTGTGTTTCATGCAGGTTTTTCATGGTGAAAAGGGTCCAAAGTGCCCTCCCACAGTCCATAAAAGATGGATGAAACCTTGGGTGACTATCCAAGGGTCTTAATTCAGAATTGGGGAGATCAGAGGCCCTTGCATAGTTTGATCAATGATGAAAAATGCTCATCGATGGATCATAAACCCTCCAGCACACAAAGAAACGCGTCCCTGCACACAGAGGACACGAATAGTCAAGAAACAACGAAGAAAAGAAAGAAATATTAAAGGATTAATCTCATATCAAAAGGAAAATTAAGGAGATTAATTCATAAAACAAAGGTTAAAGCAAAAATTTAAGGTAGGGAGTGATTAAAGAGATAAAGAAAAAATATCAAAGGAAATAAAATAAAATAATTAAATGCACCAAACAGAGATCAAAACAAATTGAAGAAAATATGATAAAAGAACAGAAAACAAAGCATAAAGATATAATTTAAGGCTTAAGACAGAGACTAAAGATAGAGAAAAGGACAGATTAACCTAAGACAAATTCGAATGACTCAGCTCACAAAAATTATTCGTCTCAAAGATATTTTTTAGCCACCTAAGTGCTTTGTTTCCTTTAATAAAGCATTAGGCAGTTATTAAGCTGAGTCAGAGATATTTTTATTTGCAAACAGTTATTGTAAAAGTTATGAATAGGCCTTAAAATTCAAGCATTTCACCTATTTTTTCTTAGGAAGTTAAGATAGAAGTTATTAAACAGAGAAGAGCTGCAGATATTCCTGCCTTAAGCCTTGCATGGTATCCAAGGTTAGGAACTCATTAACTCTATAAAAAAATGACACTCAAATCCTAGCTTAGCTCCACCTCCTCATTTTCAGCATAAATATTACATTTTAACTCATTATCTTGTTGGCATTTGATGACTCTTTGAAGTAATACATAGTCCCTTAGGAGTTGAAAAGAAATTGAAGTCTTGGAACTTGTGGATGCCCTGATTTGTTTGCTTATGGAGGAGGCTAGATCACTGGATCCCTGAGCTTGGCTGTTGGTGAAGTGTTTCTAATTTTTTATTGTTATTTCTTGTTTTCATTATGTTTCCACCTTTCTGTGTTGCAGTAGATAAAAGTTTTACGCTAAGAAATGTCTTTTGAAAGCACCTTAGTTTTGTTTATTCTCCACTGCCTTAATGCTTTATTCTGCTAGGAAATTTTAGAGAATTCTTAATTTCTCTCTAGACCTCCTAAGATTTTTTATTTCATACATAGTTGAATAAAGTTGGTTTCAAGCATGATTTATGGTTTTCCTTGCTTACTTTCTGCCACTTAAACACTGTTTTTGAAGTCTCTCTCTAAAGTACCATTCTTTAAAGTCTGCCAAAGAGGTTTTGTTTCGATCATACCCTTTGTTCTTGCTTAACTAATTTTTTTAGAGATCTTCATGACTATAATCAAGGATTTTTAGGAGTTCCCTCTTCTCTTATTACAGTTATATGTGTGTCTAAAGTGTTTTCTTTCTTGGAAGGTGAAATCACTAGAAGTTAAATGAGTTTATCACCTTCTATATTTCATTGGAAAAGTTTGTCTTGAATTATTACTTGTTGAAGTGTGGATTGTAGAATTTATGGTTTGCCTTGTCTATTGATTGCCTCTTCATGATTTGTGATATTTCGGTCCCTTTGTTGAGAAGTACATATGATAAAGGATTCTTGATTTCCCTTTACCTTACTTTTCATTCTTACAATTGATGTCCATCTCATAAAGGCCTTAAAACTTGAAGATCCACTGGCCAAGTTAGATTTTCCTTATGATACTCCCCGATCCATTGATGAACTTATCATGGCTTCCATTAAACTCCATTTCCCAATGAATTATAGATTTCCTCATTCTACCTATCCTTCTTGATCACTATACCCAACCAAAACAAACAACAAAACTTCACACTTAATAACTAGCCTAAAATCAAGCCTACAAAGCAAACAAGTTCATATCCTTTGCAAACAAATAGAGAGATCCCTCTCTGAGTCCAGGAAGGCTAGGTCCTAGGACTCCAAAGACTAGTTCCATGTTGCCTTGTCATTTGGTATGCCAATATGGCAAATCACGGGACACCAACATCTTGGCGATCACTATTGGACCTTCTTAGTCAATGAAAAACTAAGCACACCTTAGGTCCCCAGAAACCATTATCAATCATATAAAACTCAGCTGATGGCCATAGAGTACACTTTGTTTGTTTCACCATCTTATCTAAATGATGATTTAGACATAGAAAAATCTTACAAACCTTAGAACTACAGAAAATAAGCTCAGAAAACCCCAAAAACATCCCTAGATTTGTATTTTGTAAATTATTTTTGGTGGACCACACACATTTACCTTCAAAAAAGCTAAAAATGTCCACCTGGCAACTCCACTAGCCCCAGTATGTTGTGAAACCAGCTCCAAAAATATAAGGAAAGAGATATCAACGCCTTATAAATAAGCCACTTCGAGGGGGCAACCTCCAATAAATTACATGAACGAAAAATTCTTGGATGATACAAATTAAAAAACCTCCTTTCTATATATAGGAGTCCATGGCACCACAATGTAATCCTAGTGGGGCCACAGTGTAATCCTAACAGACCTAATAATAATAATTTAAGGGCACAATAATAACAATAAGGGGGTTACACTAACAACAATAAGGGACTATAATAGTAATATAGGGAACTAACATGCCCCTCTCCTTCAAAAAAAAGTGTTGTCCTCAATGCTTTAGTAGCTCTAGGTACTTCTATATAAAATTCTCATCCTCCCATGTAGAATCTTCAGTGGGTAAGTTCTTCCACTTGATGAGATACTCTGAAATTGATCGATTCCGTAGCTGTCGAGTTCTGGTTTCCATGACCACTTCAGGTTCCAATATTTTTTCCTTCCACATCAAGTTTTGGAAATATTGTTTGAATTGGAATATTTTCACCTATAACCTTCTTTAACCATGAAACATGGAAAAATGGATGCACTTGTGAAGAAGCAGGAAGCTCCAATTTGTATGCCATAGTACCAATATTTTGCAACACCTTGTAAGGACCATAGTAGTTTGGCGATAATTTATTATCCTTCTTAGCTTGCTTGAGGGAAATTTGTTTTTATGGTTGTCGTCGTAAAAATACCCAGTCTCCTACATCAAAACTTCTCTCACTGCGATGTTGATATGCCTGTTGTTTCATTCGATTTTGTGCCAAATTCAGGCTATCCTTTAAGAGTTGGAGAACTTCGTGTTGATGTTCGATGTGATCTTCCATTGCTTGAACCTTCGAATTTTCTCTTAAAGATGATGTGATGGATGGTGGATGATATCCCTAAAGTGCCATAAATGGGGTAATTTTTGTTGCAGTATGGAAGGAAGTTTTATACCACCATTCAGCGAGAGGTAACCACTTGACCCATTATGTTTGTTTATCAGATACAAAACAATGAAGATATCCTTCCAAACATTTATTTACTATCTCATTTTGACCATCGGATTGAGGATGATAAGATGAGCTATGTGCTAATTGAGTACCCAAATAAGAAAATAACTCCATCCAAAAATTTCTAGTAAAAATGGGATCTCTGTCTCTCACAATAACCCTTGGGTTTCCATGTAGCTTTTGAATTGTGTCCATAAATGTAGTAGTAGTTGTACTTGCTTTAAATGGATGAGATAATGCATAGAAGTGTGCATATTTGGTAAGTCTATCAACTACCACCATGATGACACTCTCTCCTTCGGAATTAGATAAACCTGTGATAAAATCCATTGAAATCTCCTCCCAACGTTGACTTGGAATGGATAAATGTTGTAGAAGACCTAAGGTCTTAATTGTCTCAACTTTATTCTGCTGGTAAACCAAAAATTTCACCAAAAAATTTTGAATATCAGATTTAAGGCCATCCCAAAAAAATTCTTTCTTCACCCTGTGGTAAGTTTTTAAAAATCATGATTGTCCTCCTAAAGGAGAAGTGTGAAATTCCAAAAGAATATTTTGTTTTAGTTGCGAATTATTACAAAGATATAAGTGATATTTGTGTTGGGAATCACGATTGCCGTTAGACCAAAACCTGCAGGTGTTAGTCAACGATCGCATCGCCAGAGATAAGGATCCATGAGAGGCGGTTAGTCCATGTCACGAAACACGCGGGGAGTGTTGGTTTATCCAATGTCCAACAATCTCCCCCCCAAAGGGAGCTGCATGTGTATCGAACTCGTGACCTACGCTCTGATACCACTTGTTGGGAATCACGATTGCCATTAGACCAAAACCCACAGGTGTTAGTCAACGATCGTATCGCCAGAGATAAGGATCCACGAGAGGCGGTTAGTCCATGTCACGAAACACACGGGGAGTGTTGGTTTATCCAATTTACAACACTTTGTACCATAAGGAATAGTTTTTCCAACTAAATGTATCAAATGTACTAGGATCTTGCTGCAACTTTTGAATGAGTGTCCACACTTCTTCGTCCTTCTTCCATTCATCTCTTGCTTCGGTTATCCAATCTGGTTGGATAATAGAAATGGCACAAAGCAATGCTTCCACCTCTTCATTCTTTCTTGAGAGTGCATCTGCAACAACATTTAGCTTCCCTTTTTTGTATATTATTTCAAAGTCATAACCCAGCATCTTTGTGACCCATTTTTGCTGCTCTTCTGAAGATAGTCTTTGTTCCAAAAAGTGTTTAAGACTATCATGATCAGTTTTTACCTTGAAGTGTCTTCCCATTAGGTAATTTCGCCATTTCTTTAGTGCATGCAGTATTGCTAACATTTCCTTCTCATAAATAGGTTTCTGTAAATACTTTCCTTTGATTGGATGACTTTAAAAAGCAATGGATCTTCCTTCCTGCATTAAAACTGCACCAATTCCATTTCCTGAGGCATCACATTCCACAATAAAGGTTTTTGTGAAGTCTGGCGTAGCTAAGGCCGGTGCTAGGCACATTGCCTCTTTAAGATGTTCAAAGGCCTTAGTTGCTTCAGGAGTCCATGAAAATGCATCTTTCTTCAATAATGTTGTTAGAGGTGCTGCTATTCTCCCATAATTCTTAACAAACTTGCGATAATACCCTGTTAACCCAAGAAATCCTCGCAACTTCTTTATGGTTGTGGGGACTTTCCATTCCTTAATAGCTTTAATTTTGTTAGGGTCTACTTTAACACCCTCGTGAGATACAATATGACCCAGATATTCCACCTCTTGTACTCCAAAGAAGCATTTGGATGTTTTTGCATATAATTGTTTCTCCTGCAATAGTTTGAGCACCCTGTCAACATGTTCAACATGATCCTTCCAAGACCTGTTGTAGATTAGTATATCATCAAAAAATACTAGCACAAATTTTCTAAGGAAGGGTTTGAAAATGGAATTCACTAACCCTTGAAATGTAGAAGGTGCATTGGTAAGGCCAAAAGGCATGACCAAAAATTCATAATGACCCTCATGAGTTCGAAATGTTGTTTTTGGAATATCTTGAGTCTTCATTCTAATTTGATGATATCCTGAATGAAGATCCAACTTGGTAAAATAAATTGCTCCATGTAATTCATCCAATAATTCATCAATCACAGGAATGGGAAATTTATCTTTAATGGTGAGCTTATTTAGCTCCCTATAATCTGGACACATGCATAATGTTCCATCCTTCTTGTGTACCAATACTACAAGAGCAGAGAAAAAACTTTGACTAGTTTGAATTATACTTGCCTCTAACATTTCTGCAATCATACGTTCAATTTCTCTCTTTTGGACATAAGGATATCTATAAGCCCTGATGTTTGGAGGAACACTTCCTGGAATCAAATTAATAGCATGATCATGATCATGAATATGTGGGAGTCCTTTGGGAGTTTCAAACACCTTGGAATGATTTTCCAAGACTTTTTGGAGATCTGCAGAAATAGATGATTTTGATGTTGGAACTTCTAGTGAGCATAATTGTACAATTATGCCTCATTGTTATTTCTTTAGAAGATTTTTCATGAAATTAGAGCTTATTATCATTCTCGGCTTCCTTGCAATATCCCATAATTCGACTTCCTTTCCTTCTGAAAAAAATTTCAAGAAAAGTTCTTGAAAATTAAAAGCTACCATCGCCAAATATTGTAACCATTGTACTCCTAGTACAACATCAACACCTTCCATAGGAATGGAAAGCATTGGACTATTCAATACATATTCCCACATGGTTAGCTTGATATTATGGAATTTTCCAAAGCAATTTATATTTCCTCCATTTGCAACCATCACTTGACATTCTGGTGCTGGGTATAGGAAACAATTCAATTCCTTTGCCACCTTACAATGAATAAAATTATGGGTGCTAACTTAATCAATCAACATTATTACCTTTTTCTTCTTGATATTTCCTTCTATCTTGACAGTTTGAGGAGTTGTAGTTCCTTCCAATGCATTACACGATATGGTCAGACTCATTTCTTCCTCTTTTAGGGCTGGTTCCTAGTGTATATCCTGTTCTTGTTCATTTTCTTCTTCCTCTTCACAATCTATGTAAAATAATTTCTTCTCAGCACACTTAGAACTTTGGTGTATTTGCTATCACAATTGTAGCAAAGCCCTTTTGCTCTTTTTTCTTCCAATTGTTGTGGTGTCAACCTTGTAGGTTGTGGAAATCTAAGAGTAGCAACATTTCCATCTTTATAGAAGTGAGTGGTAGGCTTCCTTGTCGCGATAATTTTACATTCAATTTTTCTTGCCAACCTGAATGCCTTCTCCAATGAATCAGGTTCCAAAACATGAACTTCATGTTGGATGTTATCCTTTAAAGTACCTATGAAGAGATCAATCCTATGTTCCTTTGGAATATCAATTACCCTTATATTCAATTTTTGGAAGTCCTCAATGTGCTCCCCCACTAAACAATTTTGTTTGAGATTTATCAATTGGCTAAAGAATGTGTTTCTCTTTGTATCCTCATAATGTGCTATAATTTCGTTTGTAAAAATTGACCAGGTGACAATTTTTTTACAGGAGAAAAGCCATCGATACTATACAATGTATTTTGTTCTAAATGTAAAGTTTCAATGCATACCTTTTGTGTGTTTTGCACATTATTGAGATCAAAATATTGCCCCATCTGTAGTATCCATGTTACAGGATCCTTTCCATCAAACTTCCTCATATCCATTTTTGGAATGTGGGTTCTTCCCTCCAACATTAGATTTTAAGAAATCATGATTAACATTTATTTTGTTCTCATCATGAGTTTCCTCTACTATCTTTCACCATTAGGAAACATTTCTTGTATCAACTTTGTCAAACCTTCCATGTCTGCTTTGAGATCATTCTTCATGTTTTCCATCTTAGCTTCCATGTCATCCATCTTAGATTCCACGTCTTTCTTCAAAACTTCCATGTCATTTTTTGTTGCTCTTTGCGAGAGAAATTTTTTTTGCACTTGCTCTCGTAATTTTGATATGTCATGATAACATTCTTCATCTTCATGAGTCATAGTAGAGCCTTATAAAGGCTTAATGGGTGTTGAATTATTTTTAGGGGCCATTTAAGAATCCAATACCGATATCTATTCTACAATATTCCCTTGGAATCAATTCAACTTGATTCTTCAAACAAGACTTATGCAATTCGGAAAAAAAATACACACCTTTTACATGATTTTGAGGAGCTCTAAATTGAATTTGACTTATCTCTATACTTGTAGATCGTCAATATTTTAAATTCCGCCCTGTATTATTCCTATGAAGCTTCTTTCAAATGCCATAGGTTTGACTTGATTTGGATTCTTCAAGACAAAGTTATGTACAATATCCCACAATGACCTAATTATGTACTAGTTTAGTAGAGCGAAATTGTACGACTCGCCACGTGTCACTGTTTGCTCCTTTAGCTCTGAAATTTATAGATAGGACACTATAGTCCATTTAATTCTAGTCATGTTTTACAAAATTCCAATCCGATGCATAGAGAGAGAGTTATGAAGATTTTCCCATGATCACCTCTTTGAGATAAAATTCGGGAGCCTGAAAAATACCCACATTCCACAGATCATATATTCGAAAATATTGCGAACCAAGATCTGAAAATTTTCAAAGCTATTGCTTAAGATTTCAGCTTCACGCTCTAAAAATTTTAGCTTTTGAACCTTCGTAGAAACAAAGTTATAGCGAAAATTCCGTGATGACATTTTTAAGAGAAATTCAAGAGCCTGCAAAATTCCCTAACTTCCACAGATCATATCTCTGAAAATGTTGTGAACCAAGCTATGAAATTTTGTGATGGTGTTCTTTAGGATTTTGGCTTCGTACTCTAAAAATTTCAGCTTTGAATCTTCGTAGAAAAAACTTTATAGCGAAACTTCCACGATGACTTGTTTGGAGCAGCAAAACCCTAGAATCCAAACCTATGATACCAAATGTTGTGAAACCAGCTCCAAAAATAGAAGGAAAAAGATATCAATGCCTTAGAAATAAGTCGATTCGAGGGGGAAACCTCCAATACTTTACATGAATGAACAATTCTTGGATGATACAAATTACAAAACCTCCTTTCTATATATAGGAGTCCATGGGGCCACAATGTAATCATAGCCGACCTAACAATAATAATTTAAGGGCACAATAATAAAAATATGGGGGTTACAGGGGTACAATAATAACAATAAGGGGGTTACACTAACAACAATAAGGGACTATACTAGTAATATAGGGACCTAACACAGTAGGCTTATTACTTCACTAGTTCTTTTAGATTCCCTTAATATTGTATCAAATCAGTCCTAAAGAAGTTTAGAAGCCTAGTCCCATATTTTAGAAGTTTAAAAAACACTGTGAGAGGTCAACCTACAGAAAACAGTCCTAAAAATTTCAGCCTCTCCAAAATTTTGAACTTGAAATCTAGCTTCACATAGGATCAATACTAGATCTCATCCAGACCCTAATCCTCCTACTATAGTTGATGATCCAGAGAATATTTTGTGGCAAACTTATAGAGCTGGAAGTTTAACTACTAATAGTACTATTCAAAGAAAACGATCTATCCCTGAAAACCTTACAGTCTTGAAAGATCGTCACTTTGACTTGTACCATTCAAACAATCTGTTTAGAACCAAGTCACATAGTGATATTGACCAGACTGACTTTGAGCCCATAGATTTGTAGCAGAGTTCAAGTAGAGAAGTCTCTCCTTCCACTCCTCCTGATTTTCAGCTTCTCCATCACTTTAGCTCTTTCATAACAAATCCACTCAAAAACAGTTTGCTGGTCCAAGTACCTCCACCACACCCATCCACACATCCACTATTCAAAACACTCCATTTCATCCCACTTCCCTTCCATAAATCCACCTCTTGTAAATCTCCCATTTACTCCTATCATGGCCACATGGTATGCTCCCTTAGTATTACCACAACCCCTGGTTCCTTTACCAAATGATTATCAATCTAGAATTCCCCATTTCACTGGAACATAATCTACTACTGCCCAACAACATGTAGATAAAATGGATGATGCATTTGATTACATGGAAATAGAAGACGATACCATTAATATGAGAATATTTCCCCAAATTTTAGGAGGGGAAGCCAAAAAATGGTTTAAAATCTTGACTCCTAACAACATAAATGATCTCCCTTCTTTATACCAAACATTCATAAAAAAATGGGAAATTAAAGAGAACCCTCTCCAAATCCCTTCAGAATATAGAAACATCAAAAGAAATGTTGGGGGAAGTTTCCAAAGATTATTGCACTATATTCAATAGTGTTTACAATGCACTTCCCCCAAACATGAAACCTCCACTAGGCTTAGCCTTAGCAAAATTTCCAGAAGGCTTTGACCCTGACATGGCCTATCAGCTAAGAGAAATATACCTCTTAACTTTAGAAGATATGTATAGGGGAGCTATAAGTGTAGAAGAAAATATTATTGAGAAAAGAGCTAGGTTAAAATCATAAAAAAGAGTTACATACAAATATGAAACATCGGCATCAACCTCATCATCTGATGCCAAAATTCATAAATTAGTGAGGGTGATGGAAAGAATGCTGGAAAAGATAAACTTAACTGATAGAGTACTTCTTAGAGACAACCAAGGGAATCCCCAAAACATAAATAGAAATCCAAATTTCAGAAGAGATCCTATTCAAAATAGATAGAGAGATAATGACCGACAAATTATGTTGTGAAACCAGCTCCAAAAATAGAAGAAAAGAGATATCAATGCCTTAGAAATAAGCCACTTTGAGGGGGAAACCTCCAATACATTACATGAATGAAAAATTCTTGGATGATACAAATTAAAAAACCTCCTTTCTATATATAGGAGTCCATGGGGCCACAATGTAATCCTAGTCGACCTAACAATAATAATTTAAGGGCACAATAATAACAATATGGGGGATACAGGGGTACAATAATAACAATAAGGGGGTTACACTAACAATAATAAGGGACTATGCTAGTAATATAGGGACCTAACATGCCCCTTTCATTCAAAAAGTGTTTTCCTCAACGCTTGAGTAGCTTTGGGTGCTTCTGTATAAAATTATCATCCTCCCATGTAGAATCTTCAGTGGGTAAGTTCTTCCACTTGATGAGATACTCTGAAACTGATCAATTCCATAGATTTCTAGTTCTTGTTTCCGTGACCGCTTCAGGTTCCAATATGATTTTTCCTTCCTCATCAAATTCTGGAAATATTGTTTGAACTGGAAGATTTTCCCCTATCACCTTCTTTAAGCATGAAACATGGAAAACTGGATGCACTCGTGAAGAAGTAGGAAGCTCCAATTTGTATTCCATAGTACCAATCTTTTGAAACACCTTGTAAGGACCATAGTAGTTTGGTGATAATTTATTATCCTTCTTAGCTTGCTTGAGGGACATTTGTTTGTATGGTTGTAGCCATAAAAATTCCCTATCTCCTACATCAAAAATTCTCTCACTGCGATGTTGATCTACCTGTTGTTTCATTCGATTTTGTGCCAAATTTAGGTTATCATTTAAGAGTTGGATAACTTCTTGTTGATGCTCGATGTGATCTTCCACTGCTTCAACCTTCGAATTTTCTCTTAAAGATGATGTGATGGATGGTGGATGATATCCATAAAGTGCCATAAATGGGGTCATTTTTGCTACAGTACAGAAGGAAGTGTTATACCACCATTTAGCGAGAGGTAACCTCTTGACCCATTGTGTTTGTTTATTAGATACAAAACAAGAAGATATCCCTCCAAACATTTATTTACTATCTTAGTTTGACCATCGGATTGAGGATGATAAGATGAGATATGAGCTAATTGAGTACCCAAACAAGAAAATAACTCCGTCCAAAAATTTCCAATAAAAATGGGATCTTTTTCATTCACAATAACCCTTGGGTTTCCATGTAGCTTTTGAATTGTGTCCACAAATGTAGTAGCAATTGTACTTGCTTTAAATGGATGAGATAATGCACAAAAGTGTGCATACTTGGTAAGTCTATCAACTACCACCATGATGACATTCTTTCCTTCGGAATTAGGTAAACCTGTGATAAAATCCATTGAAATCTCCTCCCAACATTGAATTGGAATGGATAAAGGTTGTAGAAGACCCGGGGTCTTAATTGTCTCAAATTTGTTCTGCTGGAAAACAAAACATTCCGCCACAAACTTTTGAATATCATATTTAAGGCCATCCCAAAAAAATTCTTTCTTCACCCTATGGTAAGTTTTTAAAAATCCTGAGTGTCCTCCTAAAGGAGAAGTGTGCAATTCCAAAAGAATATTTTGTTTTAGTTGGGAATTTTTACAAATATATAAGAGATATTTGTACCATAAGGAACCATTTTTCCAACTAAATGTATCAGATGTACTAGGATCTTGCTGCAACGTTTGAATGAGTGTCCACACTTCTTCGTCCTTATTCCATTCATCTCTTGCTTCTGTTATCCAATCTGGTTGGATAATAGAAATGACACAAAGATATGCCTCCATGTCTTCATTCTTTCTTGAGAGTGCATCTGCAACAAAATTTAGCTTCCCTTTTTTGTAGATTATTTCAAAGTCATAACCCAACATATTTGTGACCCATTTTTGCTTCTCTTCTGAAGATAGTTTTTGTTCCAAAAAGTGTTTAAGACTATCATGATCAGTTTTAATTTGAAGTGTCTTCCCATTATGTAAGTTCGCCATTTATTTAGTGCATGCAGTATTGCTAACATTTCCTTCTCATAAATAGGTTTCTATAAATACTTTCCTTTGATTGGATGACTTTCAAAAGAAATGGGTCTTCCTTCTTACATTAAAACAACACCAATTCCATTTCCTGAGGCATCACATTCCACAATAAAAAATTTTGTGAAGTCTGGCGCAACTAAGACTGGTGCTAGGCACATTGCCTCTTTAAGATGTTCAAAGGAATTAGTTGCTTCAGGAGTCCATGAAAATTCAACTTTCTTCAATAATGTTGTTAGAGGTGCTATTATTCTCCCATAATTCTTAAAAAACTTGTGATAATATCCTGTTAACCTGAGAAATTCTTGCAACTACTTTATGGTTGTGGGGACTTTCCATTCCTTAATGGCTTTAATTTTGTTAGGGTCTACCTTAACACCTTCATGAGATACAATATGACCCAGATATTCCACCTCTTGTACTCCAAAGAAATATTTGGATGTTTTTGCATATAATTGTTTCTCCTGCAATAGTTTGAGAACTGTATAGCAATCTATTGTTCTAGATTAGGCTCAATTTATTCTAAACCAAGGTAGGTAATCTTAGAGGCACTTGTCTAATCTTTATAGACCTAAAAGGATCTGATTGCCTAAGTGAATGTTTATTGTGGTAGGTTCCAACACTCTTTTTACAAAAGATTGATATATGGTTCCTCACACAATTTAAACACTCATGTAATTAAATCTGATCTGTTGTTCTAAAAATAGAGTGCTACTAATTTTTTGAGTTTTCAATCCTTTTACAAGGTTATAGTTCAAAAAAACTCTTTCAAAGTAACACACTAAAGCATACTAAAAATCGAATTCATTAAAACAGAGATCACAGAAATGATTTCGAATTCAATACTCAACTAAACCTTCTTACAAGGACTGTTCATTAATTTAGTAATCGAATTATTCAATTATAACTATGAACCATGAAATAAAAAAATGATGAATAAAATCATAAGCACTCTTAATCAAAATCAATGAAATCAAAGTGTGAAAATTAAACAAAATACTAAATCAGATCTGAATATTAAATCTAATGAAAATGTAAAGAAAAGTGTACCAACTTCACATGGGGGCCCTTCCACGCTTGAAGGCACACTTGGGAAACTTAAAATGATGAAAATGCTAACTAAAAACACCATAAATGATAGGATTCTGTCTCTGATTAAAATCTGGAAATGAGTTACATTAAAACAGAGTTCTGAAGCACGTACATAGTCTCAAGTTTTCTCTTGCATCCAATAATATCACTAGCACCACTAGCCTATTACATGCTTCCATTCACTTATTTGTCATAAATTATAATCAAAAGAGGCTATTTTTGTTCCTTATAAAACTAACTGATCTCCAAAACAGATCGAATTAGTTTGGAATCCCTAATCATAGGCAAAATATCAAGCTTATTCATTTATGAGTCAGATTTTTCTGCTAGACTAGCTAGGTTTGGCCAGCGTTGACCAGATATTTAGGAACTTCAAATCTGATGCTAGATAGATTTTTCACCATCTGTGTACGTTCCAAATCACGCCCTTTTCCTTTGTTTTGATCTACCTTCTATGCCACTTGTCAGAACATAAAACATTTACAAGAAGTTATCACATCCTGTAATTTTCTTGAAAATTTTCAATTTTTAACACAAAAATTCCATAAATTAATTTTAATGTAAAAATAACAATCATAATGCTATATTAATCAATTTAAATAAAATATAAGGGATTAATGGAGGTTTAATGAATAAAATGGTGGATAATGATGGGATTTTAGGAAAAAAAGATAGCCATAAAATAATACCAACAAGCACCCTGTCAACATGTTGAACATGATCCTTCCAAGACCTGTTGTAGATTAGTATATCATCAAAAAATACTAGCACAAATTTTCTAAGGATGGGTTTGAAAATGGAATTCATAAACCCTTGAAATGTAGAAGGTGCATTGGTAAGGCCAAAAGGCATGACCAAAAATTCATAATGATCCTCATGTGTTCAAAATGTCGTTTTCAGAATATCTCCAGTCTTCATTCTAATTTGATGATATCCTGAACAAATATCCAACTTGGTAAAACAAATTTCTCCATGTAATTCATCCAATAATTCATCAATCACAGGAATGGGAAATTTATCTTTAATGGTGAGCTTATTAAGCTCCCTATAATCTGGACACATGTGCCAAGATCCATACTTCTTGTGTACCAATACTACAAGAGCAGAGAAAGAACTTTGACTAGGTTGAATTATACCCGCCTCTAACATTTCTGCAATCATATGTTCAATTTCTCTCTTTTGGACATAAGGATATATACAAGGCTTGATGTTTGGAGGAACACTTCCTATAATAAAACGGATAGCATGATCATGGTCAAGAATAGGTGGGAGTCCTTTGGGAGTTTCAAACACCTTCGAATGATTGTCCAAGACTTTTTGGAGATCTGCATAAATAGATGATTTTGATGTTGGAACTTCTAGTGAGCATAATTGTGCAATTACGCCTCGTTATTATTTATTTAGAAGCTTTGTCATGAAATCAGAGCTTATTATCTTTCCCAGCTTCCCTACAATACCCCGTAATTTGACTTCCTTTCCTTCTGAAAAAAAAAATTCAAGAAAAGTTCTTGAAAATTAAAAGCTACCATCCCCAAAGATTGTAACCATTGTACTCCTAGTACAACATCAACACCTCCCATAGGAATGGAAATCATTGGAATATTCAACACATATTCCCCTATGGTTAGCTTGATATTATGGCATTTTCCAGAGCAATTTACAGTTCCTCCATTTACAACCATCACTTGACATTCTAGTGCTGGGTATAGGAAACAATTCAATTCCTTGGCTACCTTACAATGAATAAAATTATGGGTGCTACCTGAATCAACCAACAATATTACCTTTATCTTCTTGATATGTCCTTCTATCTTGAGAATTTGAGGAGTGGTAATTCTTGCCAATTCATTACACGATATGGTTGGACTCATTTCTTCCTCTTCTAGGGCTGGTCCCTGGTGTATATCCTCTTCTTGTTCATTTTCTTCTTCCTCTTCACAATATATGTAGAATAATTTCTTCTCAGCACACTTATGACCTTTAGTGTAATTGCTATCACAACTGTAATAAAGCCCTTTTTCTCTTTTTTATTCCAATTGTTGTGGTGTCAACCTTGTAGGTTGTGGAAACATAGGAGTAGCAACACTTCCATCTTTATAGAAGTGAGTGGTAGGCTTCCTTGCTGCCATAATTTTACATTCAATTTTTCTTGCCAACTTGAATGCCTTCTCCAATGAATCAGGTTCCAAAATGCGAACTTAATGTTGGATTTTATCCTTTGAAGTACCTATGAAGAGATCAATCCTGTGTTCCTCTAGAATATCAGTTCCTTTATATTCAATTTTTGGAAGTCGTCAATGTGCTCCCCCATTGAACACTTTTGTTTGAGATTTATCAATTGGCTAAAGAAAGTGTTGCTCTTTGTATCCTCATAATGTGCTATAATTTCCTCCGTAAAAATTGACCAAGTGACAATTTTTTTATGGGAGCAAAGCCATCGATACCATACAAATGTATTTTGTTCTAAATGTAAAGTTGAAATGCATACCTTTTGTGTGTTTTGCACATTATTGAGATCAAAATATTGCTCCATATGTAGTATCCATGTTACAGGATCCTTTCCATCAAACTTCCTCATATTCATTTTTGGAATATGGTGGTTCTTCCTTCCAACATTAGAGTTTATGAAATCACGATTAACATTTATTTTGTTCTCATCATGAGTTTCCTCTACTATATTTTCATCATTAGGAAACATTTATTGTATCAACTTTGTGAAACCTTCCATGTCTGCTTTTATATCATTCTTCATGTTTTCCATCTTAGCTTCCATGTCATCCATCTTATATTCCATGCCAACTTCAATTCCATCCATCTTAGCTTCCATGCCATTCTTCAAACCATCCATCTTAGATTCCACTCCTTTCTTCAAACCTTCCATGTCATTTTTTGTTGCTCTTTGTGAGAGAAAAATTTGTTGCACTTGCTCTTGTAATTTTGATATGTCATGTTGCCATTCTTCGTCTTTATGAGTCATAATAGAGCCTTCTAAAGGCTTAATGGGTGTTGAATTCTTTTTAGGGGCCATTTGAGAATCCAATACTGATATCTATTCTAAAATATTCCCTTGGAATCAATTCAACTTGATTCTTCGAACAAGACTTATGCAATTTGGAAAAACAAATACACACCTTTTACTTTATTTTGAGGAGCTTGATATTGAAATTGAATTATCTATATACTTGCAAATCCTCAATATCTGAAATTTGGCCCTGTCATATTCCTCTGCAGCTTCTTTCAAATGCCACAGGTCTGACTTGATTTGGATTCTTCAAGGCAAAGTTATGTCCAATCTCCCACAATGACCTAATTATAGACTGGTTCAGTAGAGTGAACTTGTACGCCTTGCCACGTATCCCTTTTTACTCCTTTGGCTCTAAAATTTATAGACAGGAAACTATAGTCCATGTACTTCCAGTCACTTTTTACAGAATTCAAATCCAATGCTCAGAGAGAGAGTTATGAATATTTTCCACGATCACCTCTTTGAGATGAAATTAGGGAGCCTAAAAAATACCTAAATTCCATAGATCATATCTCCGAAATTTTTTTGAACCAAGCTCTGAAATTTTGCAACAATGTTCCTTAGGATTTCGGCTTCATGCTATAATAATTTCAGCTTTTGAACCTTCATATAAAAATATTTATAGTGAAAATTCCGCGATGACCTTTTTAGGTTAATTTTATGAGCCTGTAAAAAGCCCTAACTTCCACAGATCATATCTCTGAAAATATTGCGAACCAAGATTTGAAATTTTGCGACGATTTTCCTCATGATTTTGGCTTCACACTCTGAAAATTTCAGCTTCTGAATCATTGTAGAAACAAATTTATTGCAAAAATTTCCCGATGACCTGTTTGGAGCAGCGAAACCCTAGAATCCAAAGCTCTGATACCAAATGTTGTGAAACCAACTCCAAAAATAGAAGAAAAGAGATATAAATGCCTTAGAAATAAGACACTTCGAGGGGGAAACCTCCAATACATTAGATGAATGAACAATTCTTGGATGATACAAATTACAAAACCTCCTTTCTATATAGAAGAGTCCATGGGGCCACAATGTAATCCTAGCTGACCTAACAATAAAAATTTAAGGGCACAATAATAACAATATGGGGGTTATAGGGTAAAATAATAAAAGTAAAGGGGTTACACTAACAAAAATAAGGGACTATACTAGTAATATAGGGACCTAACAAATTATGCCTCCTTTCTAGGAAAACTATGTAAATGAAGAAGAAGAAAGGGAGACAGAATGGTTGGAATAAAACCATGTGAATTTAATAGGATCTGATAGTGAGGGTGATGCTTTCCTCACTGAAGAAGAACAAGGATTATTCTCCTCAGAACAAACTGAAAAAAATCATGAGGATTCTGAAGATTACCAATTGGGGTTTGAAAATGCTATAATGAAGGTCCACAGACAATATGATCTTAGAAGCAAAAAGAACCAAGAGACCTCCAAGAATAAAAACACAGAAATTGCTGTTAGGAATACCTCAGAAAATATTCCTAAAAGGACAAGAAATAGTTCATGCACTAAGGCTAAGAAAACTGAGTTAAACAAAGACAAAACCAGTCAGCCAAGTATTGACCCAAGCTGCCCTAGTACTTCTGTTAGTGGCCCTGGGAAATTTGTCCAAAATAATAGTCCTAATAAAATTCAGCAAAACGGAATTGCTGAAAAGACTATGTTTGACAAAACAGATGTAAATATGTCAAAAACATTAGTCCCTTTTAGCCTTGAGGGAGAAATTTCCAAGATCAAAATCAGCATACCCTTAGCTAAATTAGTAACCCGGGATGTATATAAAAATCAAGTTTTGAAAGCTTTGAATATAGGAAATGATATTGATACTTTAAACTTGACAAATGATAAACCAGAATTGTTGTTTGGTCCTGAAATAGAAGGAAAATACCAAGACAGAGCCATCCCTCCATTCTATGTCAGCTTAAATATACATGATAAGATCTTACACAATGACATGCTAGACTCTGGTGCCTCTCACAATCTCATGCCAAAAGTAGTGATGGAGAGATTAGGCCTAGAAATTACCAAACCTTACAAAGACTTACATTCCTTTGATTCAAGTAGAGTCAAGTTTTTAGGTCTGATCAAGGATTTATGTGTCAATCTGACACAAATTCCTGCTAAGGGTCTAGTTATGGAAATATTTGTTGCTGACATTACCCCAAAGTATGGCATGCTTCTATCCAAATCATGGGGAGCCAAACTTTAGGGGAGCCTTCAAATGGACATGTCTTATGCTACCATCGCAGTATTTAACCAGACAAGAAGGTTATACAGGGAATCTCATATGAAATATGTGGTAAGAAACATAGATAGGCCAAACAACACTCCTGTTTATTCCATTCATTCAGATCTTGATTCATTTATCTTGTTTAATGAAGATGAAATCAGTATTCAAGAAAAGAAAAATTAGAAAGAGTTAAGCTCACCAGAATAGTCAAATCTATCCTCAAATCAAGAACATAAAAACTTTAGTAGCCTTGAATAGCAAAATGATAGTGATCAGGAGAAAGAAACACTTTGGAACATGAGCTTTGATGGATCTTGTGGAAAATTTGGTTCTGGAGATGGTGTATGGATACATAATACAAGCATAGGACATTCCTACAAACTTGATTTCCAATGCACTAATAACATTGCAGAATATGAATCTCTCCTTCTTGGCCTACATTTGCTCAAATATTTAAGAGCTAAGGAAATATCAATCCAAGGAGATTCAAAGCTGATTATTAGGCAAATAAAAGGGGAGTATTCAGCCAAAAACCCAATATTAAGAGAATATAGGAATGTTGACCTAGATCTCCTAAAAACTTTTGAAAAATATGAACTCACTTTCATCCCCAGAGCTCAAAATAACCTTGCAAATGAGCTTGTCTTTGCTGCCAGCAATTGTCAAATACCTCAGGTAGATGAACTGCTCACTGTTAAAGTAAAAAATAGGCATACAGTCCCTGACAATGAAAACTATTGGCAAGTGTTTGAGGGAGATAAGAACATTGATGATTTTCTGCAATCTGAAAATGATTTTGTTATACCAACTCCCAGTTCAAGCCATAAAGAAGATTGTTTTGATGACAAAAAATCCCTAAAATAGAGCTACCCTCTACTGCTGATATAAATCAATTTGAACATCTTCATAAGGCAGAATTACTTGACAACTTACACCAAAAGGACCTTGAGGTTTTACAATGCAAAGATGATTCAATACCAAGGGGCCTTACACCATTAGAAGAAATTTTTGACCTCAATGATGTAGCTAAAAAACCAAAGATGGAGCCTACAGAAACTAATGTAGAAGAACATAAAATAGGCAGCATGAATGAACCCAAAATGATCAAGTTATCTAGCACTCTTCCTACTCATATAAAATGGGAATATATTGCACTTTTCAAAGATTTTGGAGATGTGTTTGCATGGTGATACAAAGACCTAAAATCATATGATACTAGCATTATTCAACACAAAATTCCTCTTAAGGAAAATCATAAACCTTTCAAACAAAAACTAAGAAGGATAATCCCTGTTTTATTGCCTTTAGTTGAGAAAGAGATCAAAAAGATGTATGATGCTGGGATTATAGTTCCCCTTAGATATTCACAGTGGGTTTCCAACCTTGTATATGTTAGGAAGAAGACCGGGGAAATTAGGCTTTGCATTGAATTTAGAAATCTGAAAAAAGCCTCCATGAAAGATAATTACCTCTTGCCTAAAATGGATCACATACTCCAAAATATGGTTGAATCTAAGAGAATATCAATCTTGGATGGTTTTTCAGGCTACAACCAAGTGCTAGTACTCCCAAGTGATCAACACAATTTCACCACTCCTTGGGGTACATTCATGTATGTTAAAATTCCATTTGGTTTGATGAATGCAGTGGTCACCTTCCAATGGGCCATGGACATAGCTTTTTCAGTATACATAGGCTATTTCATAATCATTTACCTTGATGACATCACTGTTTTTTCCAAAACTGACAAATAACACTTAGTCCATTTAAGAAATTTTTTTGAGAAATGTAGGAAATATGGCTTATCTTTGAATCCCAAGAAAATTCTCTTTTGTCTCCAAGAAGGGAAACTCCTTCGCCACATAATTTATAAAGAAGGAATCAAAGTAGATCCCAAAAGGATTGAAGGCATATTGAAAATCAGCCATCCTAGAAACCTCAAAGAGTTGCAATCTTTCATTGGGAAGATCAACTTTTTGAGAAGGTTCATCCCTAACCTTGCTGAACTTTTGAGGAATATCACAGACATGCTCAAAAAGGAAATAGGAGTTAAATGGACCTTAGAATCCAAACAATCATTTGAACTGGTAAAACAAGCTCTCACTCAAACACCAGTTCTTATCAGTCCTGATTTCACCAAGGATTTCTACATTTTTTCATTTGCATCTGAACACACCATTGTTGCAATGTTGTTGAAAAAGAATAACATGGGCCAAGAACAACCAATATCATTCTTCAGTAGAGCCTTAAGAGATGCTACACTCAAATATAACATCATGGAGAAACAAGCCTTAGCCTTGATAAAAGCATTGAAAGCTTTCTGAGTCTACATTTTACACTCAGATATCATTACTTTTGTCCCACATACAGTTGTTAAGGACATTATGAATCAAGACCCTGATGGTAAAAGGGGAAAATGGATTGCTATTATCTTAGAATATGATTTAGAAATCAGGCCTACCAAGCTGATTAAAGGACAAGGATTAGAAAAATTTATGGCAGAATCAAATTTCCAAGCATTAGATATGAATATGGTTGATGTTTTAAAAGAAAATGAAGAATTCACTGCTCCATACATTGAAGAAAAAATTCTGAATTCATCTTGGTATGCTGATATCATATATGTGCTTCTTTATCTTAATGCCCCTCCTTCTTTATCAAATAATAAAGCTATATTCTTAAAATAGAAAGCTTTAAATTACTGCATTTTAGATGGAGTGTTATATTGGAAAAATGTTGTTGGCATATTGCTTAAATGTTTGCTTGGAAATGATGTAGGAAAGATCATGCATGAATTGCATGAGGGAGAGTGTGGAGGACACCTTTACTGGAAAGAAACAACAAACAAGATTCTTAGAGCTGGCTATTACTGGCCCACCCTTTTCCCTGATACTAAAAAACTAGTCATGACTTGCCATAAGTGTCAAATTTTTTATGGCAAGAGAAAACTCCTATCTTTACCTTTGCATCCCATCGGTATTGAAGCACCCTTTTTGTTGGACATTGGTTTCAATGCTCCCCATGTGTTTCTCTACATGGACTAACCACCTTTCATGGATCCTAACTCTAGAGATTGTAGCGGAGACTAATGCCTGTGGGTTTTGGTCTAACTGCAATCGTGATTCCAACAAGTAGTATCAGAGCGATAGGTCTCGAGTTCAAAACTCACCCGACTTGCGTTGGGGGGGATATTGTTGGACATTGGTTTCAATGCTCCCCGTGTGTTTTGAGATATTGACTAACCGCTTCTCGTGGATCCTAACTCTGGTGATTGTAGTGGAGACTAATGCCTGCTGATTTTGGTCTAACGAAAATCGTGATTCCAACACTTTCAACAATGGGGTTTAGAATTTATTGGAGAAATTCACCCAACCTAATCTACCCAGCATAAGTGGATCCTTACTGCCATAGGTTATTTTACCAAGTGGATAGAGGCCATCCCTTTTAGGAATGCTACTGACTAAGTCATTATTAAATTCCTTGAGACCAACATATTATCTAGATTTGGTTTCCCTATAAAGATCATTACAGATATGCTATTGCCTTCAAATCCAAAAGAATGGTTGATTTCTTCTATAAATATCATATCACATTGGGGCACTCCATAGCTTACTACCCTCAGGGAAATGGACTTGTTGAATCCTCCAACAAAATCCTGATCAACATTATCAAAAAACTCTTGGAACAAAATTAGAAATCATGGCATAGTAAGCTAGTTCATGCTTTATGGGATGATAGACTAACCACCAAAAAATAAATAAATATGTCTCCCTATCAGTTGGTATATGGCATGGATGCAGTCTTCCCAACATCCTTGGGAGTCCCAGTCATGAAACTTCTCCAAGAAGTGCAATCAAAATAAAATGACATGCAAAGAAGGCTGAATCAAAGTATTCATTTACAACAATCAAGAGAGGAATTTTATAAAAGAACACTAGTATAAGACAACATCAAGAATATTTTTGATAGAAGGAAGAAAGCTAATAATTTCCAAGTTGGAGACACAGTCCTAAAATGGGATTCTAGAAGGGAAGACAGAGGTAAACATGGAAAATTTGAGAATTTGTGGAAAGGGCCCTATGTCATTCATTCAATTAGGGGTCATAATGCTTTATTTTTACAAGGGCTAAATGGAGAAGAGTTATTTGGAGGTCTTATCAATGGTAGGATGCTCAAACATTATTTTGTCAGGAGTCTTAGCTTCAAATCTTTCATTCATTGTACATAAACATTACATGAGAAATCTTGAAAACAAAAATACAAAAACAATGAAAGGAAGGAAAAGAGGGCAAATTAAAAAGAGGTACAGCCCCATACAACAGTACTGCTGAAAGTGTGCAAAAATAAATGCCACTACTGGTTCAAAATAATATCTTGTTCAGTTATCTAGCCTAATCATGGCTAAACATGCTTTAAATTTATGTTGATAAGTTAGTAAAAACAATGATTGTCAAGATTATTTCAAACTTGACTTATCAAGAAAGATAGATTAGGGAATAAAAGATACTAGTTCCATGTGCTCAAAACATAACCAAAGAGGAAGATAAGGATGAATTACACATAATAGAACATAACCTTATCTTTCTAAGTTACTTTTTATGCAAAATAATGATTGTGTGCAGTTTGTTCCAATGGCACAACCATGGTAAGTCAGATTGCTTAATCCTATTTTGAGCCATGCCTTAAATTTCATGTCAATAGTTTAGAGAATCAAGACTGCTAAAAAACTTAATCTTGGCAGTCAATTAGTTTAGGTAGAGAATAAAAAGAGTTCACTAGTTTAATATGAACTCTTGGAAGCAATAAGGATAGAAGTATATAGTTTATTTCTGTTTTCAAAATAAAAATGTCAAGAGTTTTGACAATTCAAGTGCACTCAAAGAAGAGAAAAATGTTAGGATAAGTAGGTGGGTAAGTAGAAATTATGTTAAAGGAAATCGCATGTTGTAGATTGTTAAGATTGTCACTTCAAAGAAATATCAACAAGTGAAAATAAGGAAAAAAATCTGCCCAATGGAAAGGCCACCAGTCTGCAAAAACTCAGAGATTTGATAAACTGAAAGTTCTTGACACCTCCCAAAAAGGAGCTGCCCTCCCCAAGTGGAGCCACTATTAGTCATCAGTAATTTTTGCTGATATCAAAAGATGACTAAATTATGATCCTATATTTCTAAAACCAGGATTTGAAAAATATTTCAAATTTTAGAAATCTCACTGCCTTCATTATCCAAAGTCAAAATGCTTCACTAATCTTCTCCTCTCTCTGCCTCCCTAAAAATTCTACCCCACTGCTGCATAAAAGGGATTTTTCTCATTTAGCCATGTTTGCCTCATTTAATTTCCTCACTTTTACTCTTATTCATAACCCTCTTCCTATGAAAAACCCATTTTCCCTTCCTCAAAACCCTTATAAAATCCTCTCATCCATCTTTTCTCCTTTTAACATATTAAACAATGTAAAAATTTTCTTTTTACATTGTTTAAAGTTGAGTTCTTATCTATCGGGTCCTTGAAATTTTATCATAAAGCCCTCTTTATATTAAAAACCCACTCTTTGTATAAATCAAGCCTTAAGCCCCTCTTTTCTTAAGCCCCAACACCTCACACCCATAAAACCTTGTCCCCCGCTTATTCTTAGCCCCTACCACCTATAAACTACCCTTCCGCCACTTTCATTTTATTAAACCCTTTTAAATATTATAAAAGCCCCTAACCTTTGAAAAATTAAAAGGCGGGCCCGCTTTCCCTCACCCCACCTTTCATTTCATTGAACCATCTCCACTGTTGATCAGATCTATTCCCCCAATCCAACAGCTGTCACATCCCCAACCTTTCCCCGCATTGGTATGACCCCGCACTACTCGAAAAATATTTCCACGTCACCTCGCCCCAGGTCCCACTCTCCACTACCCCCGGAATCCATTCATATTGTGCCACCTGTCCTTGGGCTCCACCCCCAAATCTTCTCACCGCTCCTCAAATCATTCTCGACCATCGATCTCATTACCCAAGATCTGATGGCGCAGAACGCATATCGCGTAAAAAGTTACGATGGGTTTGATGATTCACAACCCGCGCAAAATAGGCAGTTTTCCACCTGCCACATGACAGTCGCTCTATGGTATTGTGTCCATTCTGTTCCAAACCACTTACCACCACCAATCCATGCGATAAACCACCTCGGTTTATCAAAACTATCTTTCACCTCCGTGCCAAATTTAAAATTCCCCGCCTCCGTTCAAATTTCCGCCTAGTTCCACCTCCGGAACCCTGCCTCCTACACCCTATCCTCCTCTGAAATCGCCTCCCAACCACCTGAAACCCCTAAAATGTAGTCAAGCCCACTCCCACATGGTTTTTTTTTTTTTTTTACTAAAGGTTTGTGTTTTGTGCAGGTTTTTCATGGCAAAAAGGCTCAAAATTTCCCTCCCACAGTCCATAAAAGATGGATGAAACCTTGGGTGATGATCCAAGGGTCTTAATCCATAATTTCAGAGATCAGAGGCCCTTTCAAGGTTTGATCAATAATGAAGCATGCTCATCGATGGATCATAAACCATCCAACACACAAAGAAACGTGTCCCTGCACACAGAGGACACGAATAGTCAAGAAACAAAAAAGCAAAGAAAGAAATATTAAAGGATTAATCTCATATTAAAAGGAAAATTAAGGAGATTAATTCATAAAAAAAACGTTAAAGTAGAAAGTTAAGGCAGGCAGTGATTAAAGAGATAAAGGAAAAAGATCAAAGGAAATAAAATAAAATAATTAAATGCACCAAACAGAGATCAAAACAAATTGAAGAAAATATGATAAAAGAACAGACAACAAAGCATACAGACAAATTTTAAGGCTTAAGACAGAGATTAAAGATAGAACAAATGTCAGATTAACCCAATACAAATTCGAGTGACTCAGCTCACAACAATTATTCCTCTCAAAGATATTTTTTAGGCACCTAAGTGCTTTGTTTCCTTCAATAAAGCATTAGGCAGTTGTTAGGTTGAGTCAGAGATATTTTTATCTATCAAACAGTTATTGTAAAATTTATGAATAGGCCTTAACAATCAAACATTTCACCTATTTTTCCCTAGGAAGTTAAGATAGAAGTTATTAAACAGAGAAGTAGTTGCAGATATTCCTTCCTTGAGCCTTGCATGGTCTCCAAGGTTAGGAACTCATTAACTCTGTAATAAATGACACTCAAACCCTAACTTAGATCCACCTCCTCATTTGCAGCATAAATACTGCATTTGAACTCATTATCTTGTTGGAATTTGATGACTCTTTGAAGTAATACATAGTCCCTTGGGAGTTGAAAATAAATTGAAGTCTTGGAACTTGTGGATGCCCTGATTTGTTTGTTGATGGAGGAGGCTAGATCACTGGATCCCTGAGCTTGGCTGTTGGTGAAGTGCTTCTAATTTGTTATTGTTATTTCCTATTTTCATTATGTTTCCACCTTTCTATGTTGCAGTAGAATAAAATTTTTAGGCTAAGAAATGTCTTTCGAAAGCACTTTAGTTCTGTTTATTCTTCACTACCTTAATGTTTTCTTCTACTAGGACATTTCAGAGAATTCTTAATTTCTCTTTGGACTCCCTAAGCTTGTTTATTTCATAAATAGTTGAATACAGTTGGTTTCAAGCATGATTTATGGTTTTCCCTGCTTACTTGCTACCACTTAAACACTGTTTTTGAAGTCTCTCTCTAAAGTACCATTCTTTAAAGTCTGCCAAAGAGGTTTTTTTTTATCATACCCTTTGTACTTGCTTAACTAATTGTTTTAGAGATCTTCATAACTATAATCAAGGATTTTTAGGAGTTACCTCTTCTCTAATTACAGTTATATGTGTGTATTAAGTGTTTTTTGTCCTGGAAGGTGAAATAAATAGAAGTTAAATGAGTTTCTCACCTTCTATATTTCATTGGAAAAGTTTGTCTTGAATTATTACTTGCTGAAGTGTGGATTGTAGAATTTATGGTTTGCCTTGTTTATTGATTGCCTCTTCATGATTTGTGATATTTTAGTCCCTTTGTTGAGAAGTACATATGATAAAGGATTATTTATTTCCCTTTACCTTACTTTTCATTCTTACAATTGATGTCCATCTCACAAACCACTTAAAACTTGAAGATCCACTGGCCAAGTTAGAGTTTCCCTATGTTATTCCCCGATCCATTGATGAACTTACCATGACTTCCATTAGACTCCGTTGCCCAATAACTTAGAGATTTCCTCATTCTACCTATGCTTCTTGATCATTATACCCAACCAAAACAAACAACAAAACTTCACACTTAGTAACTAGCCTAAAATCAACCTTACAAAGAAAACAAGTTCATATCCTTTTCAAACAAATAGAGAGATCCCTCTCTGAGTCCAGGAAGGCTAGGTCCTAGGACTCCAAATACTGGTTCCATGTTTCCTTGTCATTTGGTATGCCAATATACCAAATCACGGGACACCAATAGAGGCAATACTGGAGGATAATAGGTTGAAGGAATACATTGATAATGTTGTTATGAAAATAACATAAGTTGATGCTCAGAATATAACATAATGGAAGAAGCGTGTTGCTAAAGCAAGGGGAATCATATTGTCTTGAATATGCATGGGAAAGAGACTTCATATGCAATGCGGAAATCACTAACAAATTTGTTCCAGAATAATAACAACCATAGGAAGGTGGCACTCAAGGAAAAACTTCGTAACATAAAGATGCAAAAGAATGAACATATTCTGCAGTACCTAAGCAGGTTTACATAGTGTCATGATGAACTTAGCGGGGTCAATGTTACTATCCTTGAAGAAGATTTGGTAGCTCTAGCTCTGTTTGGTTTTCCCAATAGTTGGCATAGATATCAAGATTTTGTAAATGGTAGCGAGGAACTACCACAGTGGGAGAGGCTTTGGTATGATCTAGTGCTGGAATAAATAAGGTGAAGAAACAAAATGGGACCTCATTCAAGGTTGAGGATAAGGAAAAATGTGCCTTGCCTACAAAGGAAAAGAAAGGGAAAGGGAAGAAATCCCTATCTAAAGGATATTCCAGTCAAGGGGGCAAGAAAAATAACTTTTCCAAAATCAAGTGCTTTCATTGTCATGAATTCAGGCACTATGATGCAAAATGGCCACAAAAGAAAACAAGCAAGAAGACCTTAGGAGGAGCAATAGGTGAAGCTCTAGCTTCATAATTCGAGCTTGATTTTACCCTCATTGCAGGCATGACAAGCATAGTTATGGTAAATTTTTGGTATCTCAATATTAGTGCCTCATTCCATATGATGCAGAACAAATATTTATTCAATGACTTGGAGAAGGACCTCTAGATGCACATCGAGATGGGAGATGATGGGAGGTATAACACAACTAGTATCGATACATTTAATTTTTAGAGGGAGTCTGTCTCCCCTCTCATTCTCAAGGATCTGATGTTTGTTATGGGTCTAAAGAAGAAGTTGGTTTCCATTGTGGTGTTGGAGTATCATGGCTACAATGTGATATTCATCAAATGAAAGGAATTCTTGAGGCACATCTCCATGGGAAAAGTGAAGCATATAAGAGTTCAGGTGAAGAACTTCTACATGTTGTATGTGGCGGACTGTGTCGCTTTGAGAACAAAGGCGAAGAAGGTGCAAAGACGAAATTTCAATGAATTATGGCATATAATACTTGGCCATTTGCACCATGGAGCTTTGAAGATCATGTATCATATTACCACAGGCCTCCACAAAGGAGCACTAGAGAAAAATAGTACATGAAAAGGGTGTACCTTGGGGAAGTACACAAAAGCCACCTTCAATTATTAGGATAACAGGGCGCATGCAATCCTTGAAATGATCTACTCTAATGTCTGTGGACCTTTCTCAAAAAACTCCCTGGCCAATCACATGTATTATGTTATATTTTGTAGATGAATTCTCATGTAATTGCTTAATTATTTTCATGTAAAAGAAAGACCATACATTCTCCAATTTTTTTGAATTTAAAGCACTTTTTGAGAAAGGAACTAACAAAAAATTAAGGGCTCTGAGGAGAAATAACGATGGTTAATATGTGTCGAATGAGTTTGAAATTTTTTGTGCAAAGGAAGCCATTTGACAGGATTTGACAACACCCCATAACACACAACAAAATGGGGTGGTTGAGAGGAAGAACATAAGTATTGTTGGAGCTACACGAGCGATGTTCCATGACCAGGGCCTGCCTCTGCACTTGTGGGATTAATCATGCAACACAATGGTATATGTACAGAACAAGATTCCTCATCAGATTTTGAGGATGAGTACACTAGAAGAATATTTTTCAGGGAAGAAACTAGATGTGTCAAACTTCAGGATCTTTGGATCATAAATATTTTCCATATTTCCAAGGAAGAAAGAAAAAATCTACATCTAACAACTAAGTTGGGCACATTTTTGGGGTACGCTTATACACCTCACAACTATTAGGTGCACCTGCCATCTCTCATGATGGAACTTGTTCATAGAGATGTGAAATTCAATGAAGAAAAGGCGATGAAGTGTTCCCTTGAGAGGGACATTAAGTTGCATGAAGATTAGGATATTTTGACTCCAAAGGCATAACCTCAAGAATATGTAGAGTAGCCACATCTAGAGGAGTAGAGAGTGGAGACAAACACTCAAGAAAATACATCCAGGGAAGGAAGGAAGCAGAACAGTGAAGCTAACATATTATTGTAGGATTCTAGAGAGAATGTGGGACCACCAAAATCACAGCATAGACAGAGGAGATCACTATAACTGCACACATGCTACATGGCTCTAATGAGTGAGCTAGTAGAGACAAAAACAACCTCATTCAAGGAAGCAGTAGAGTAGATTGTATGGGTTGCTGCTATGGTAGAGGAATATGATTCCATTTTCAGAAATTATGTTTGGAAAGTCATCCCAAGACCTGCAGAAAAATAAGTGGTGGGTTTGAGATGGATTTACAAGTTAAATCATGCAGAAGATGAAAGAATCGAGCAACACAAGGCCATATTTGTGGCCAAGGGATTGACTATGAAGATACATTTTCTCCTGTAGAAAGTTACTCATCCATCAGATCAATTCTTGCTCTAGCTACACATATGGGGTGGAAAATACACCAGATGGATGTGAAGACAACATTCCTCAAGGGAGTGATTGAGGAGGAGGTGTATATTGAACAATCAGAAGGATTTGAGACCTTTGACAGAGAGTCACATGTGTTTTGACTTGAGTGTTGTATGGGTTCAAGCAAGCACCCATGCTTGGTACATCAAGATCAATAGCTACCTCGTCGAGTTGGTCTTCACCAAAAGTGAAGCAGATGCAAACCTTTACCATATTCTGGTAGAAGGTAAATTTTTTATTATAGTCTTATATGTTGATGAATTGATTTTGAACAATGATGAACATCTTATCAGATATTTCAAGGAGGATATTGTAGGAGAATTTGAAATGAAGGACATGGGGTTGATGCACTATTTCCTTGGTTTGGAAGTATGGTAGAGAGAAGGGGGATTGTTTGTCTCTTATGGAAGGTATGCCAACAAGATACTTCATAAGTTCCAAATGGACAAATGCAAACCCATGGCTACTCCTATATAAACCAACTAGAGGAAAGAGGGTGCCACTTTAGGTGAGGAACTAGATGCTACCATGTATAGGTATTTGGTGGGTTTCCTCATATATTTAGTGAACACATGGCTAGACATGTGTTATGCAGTCAATCAGTTGAGCTAATCCATGATTCGGCCAACCAAATTATTTTCGAGTGTTGTTAAACATGTACTATGTTAGTTTAGAGGAACCACTCAGTTTAAACTTTGGCACAAAAAAAAAAAGGGAGTGAAGTTGCAAGGCTTCAAAAATGCAAATTGGGTGAGTAGTCCATTAGATTGAAAGAGCACTTTAGGAGAAATTTTCAAGATTAGGTTAAAAATAGTTTCTTGGTACATCAGGAAGCATATATCAATTGCACTCAGTTCAACAGAAGTAGAGTACATGGTTGCTTGTCAAGAAACGTTTGAAGTTATCTGGATGAGAAATATTCTTGTTGGTTTATTTGGTCAGATGATGGATCCTACTTTGATTCATTGTGACAATCAATGTTGTATCAAGCTCTATGAGAATCTAGTTTTTCACAATCGATCCAAGCATATTGATATTTGATACCACCATCTACAAGATTACGTGCAGAGGCAAAACATGTTTTTGCAGTACATTCCGAAAAAGGAACAAGATCCATATATTTTGACAAAGGCTTTGTGAAAAAGAAAATTCGAGTTCCATAGAACTAGGATTGGGATATCTAGTTATCCCTTGCTAAGAGGGAGTGTTGAAAATGCAACAAGAAATTCCTAATTTAATTTTTACTTTTATTAAATTAGGAGAAAATCAAAATTCCACATCAACAAACAACTTGAATGTGTTAACTGAGTTATTATCACTCACTTAGCTTAGTTAATTTGAGTTGGAGGGCGAACTTGATTTGTGTACAATGATTCCTAAATTTTAGGAGCCTAGGTTGAGTTAATTTCAGTTATAACAATTTAATTCAGTTAAATTGAGTCAAGTTCACTTAAACTAGTTCCAAATTTTGGTGGAACTAGTGGGAGTTCTAGTAGTGGGGTGAAACTTCAATTTTTAACCAATTAACTAATAAATCATCCTATATTAACTCATGCATGCATGACATTCAACATTATCCAGTTGAGATTGCAGTTCAAGGGAAGTGTACTATCAGTTGTAGCATATTCCAAATTTTACAAGTCATACATGCAGTCAAAGGAAGGCCTAAATTAATTGCACAATTCTCATTGAGGAATTTCCTAATTAATAGAGGCCTAATTCCCAATTAAACAACACAAGGAAATAAGAGCTTGGAGGTTAAGTATTCACCAAAGTCATTTAGTTAGGTAGATGATAAAAAAAACTTGTGTAGGTTGAACTCAAGGTTGAGCAGATCATATTGTATTCATCTAGATTCTTTGATTAATGAAATATAGATAGTAAGGGGTTTTGATCAGTTTCTTTTCCCTAGATATATCTCTGTGTATGTGTTTTAACTCTTGATGCATGTTATTTATTTGTGTTCTTGATCGTGAATTTAATTCTGCAGATTCCTAGAGTAGATTTTAGTCTTATGTTTTAGTACATTACATGAGAAGTTTTGAATCTACACTAAAATTATATAATCATTGCCCATTAATTTCACTAACATCCCTGGTGTTCGATACCAATAATGCTTTTACACCATGGGAGTGTCATACTATGTGAAAGTTGCAGTTCTCACATTTGAGTGAAGACCCATGCACCCGGTCAACACCTCTATCAAGTGTTCCCTCCATCCTCAGTTGTGCCTTGTGCATGGGGGCATAATAATTATCATTTTTTCAGACATGCCCCTGAGGGTGAACTAGTCATCTATTTTAGCATATATAAATATGTCTTACAACATCACTTGACAAGAGTTATCTTGCGTATTTGTAATCATGTTAGTAAAATCATGATCATGATCATGGGACATACTCCCCTCATATGGATATTTTGTAAATATCTTCAATCAATATTGGATTCTATTATCACTTCTGGAGGACTCAGCTCTCTCCAAACAAGAATATCTCTCCTAGAATTCTAGTTGGACTCATTGTTAGGAAAGAAAACATGATGTATATCAGCTATAAATTTTCTCCTAACCACATACACCAAGGGGAAACTATTATCAGGAAAAAAATTGTACACCTAATTGTACTTACCAAGAATTCTCAACACTAAAAAATGAAAATTGTAAGTGTATTAGTGAGACTGAAAAAAGTAATGAAGTAGGAATAACCAAAGATTCTTAAGGTTTCATGTTAAAATTGAACCACACAAAGGAACTTCAACATTTTTTTCATAGATCACCGTGGATGTTTTTTCAATAACAAAACCTATGCAAAAGTGACAACTTAGCAGCTCGTGGACCACTTCACATTGAATGATCCACCTTCTAGTGGAAGGGAAAGTCTTGATAGCTCAGTCTTGAGCCATTCCACTCTTTAATTAGCATTAAGTAGTCTTCAAAGGACTCCTCTTCTCTACCACTAGATCAAATCTCATTAATGATTTTGGGGGATACAAGGGTTGGAATTGAACCTATATATACTAGTGGAATTGGGACCAAAACAAGAGAAAAGGTTATGCAAATGTATGCTACCAAAATTGCCAAGTCAATGAGAATTGCTTTGCATTGAGAGAGTTCACCATTGAGAGCATTCTTGTAACTTTTTTTAGGAGAGAGTTTTACTTGCAAAGGATAGGGAAGAGAGGCCTTCCTTTGGGACATTCATACATTTCCTTTTCTCTATATTCTCCCTTTAATTTCTCTAGGATGATTTTGTATCTATTTACACCATTCAATAAAAAAGTATTTATCTTCCCAAATTCTTGTGTTCAAATATTTTATGTTTTTCATTATTTATTGCTTTGTATCTCATGTTCTTTCATATAAATCTCTAATTGTTTTTTTTTTTTTTAATGTATTCACCCTTCTAACCATCTTCTTTTTGGCTCTATGTAGGTGACAAAACTCTAAAATAGATAATCTTTTAGTCCTTCCATGCACCAAAACTATAACAACAATTATGAAGTGGCACACCCACTTAGTAAATAGATATGTTGGTTTGACAAAAATGTGGTCACCTCGTTAAAATATATAAGATCTATAATTCATGCACCCATCCCTAAAAGCCCATAAAAATATTGATTTTAAATCAACAATATTTCCACTATCCATACTCCATTTTTCATTATTTTTCATATATTCTCCAACCCCTTAACCTCATCTTGTTAACCTCAATCATCATGCCCTTATGACCCTTACATTTTTCTCTTCCTGTATGAAGTATTAATTGGATTTCCTGGAAAACCTCTTTTCTAGTTGGCCATGTCTTCCTTCTCGTCAACACTAGTTCTCATTTTCCAGAAGCAAAGCAGTACCTTGGTCTTGACACCCATTCAGTGTTTACCTTAGGTGTAATAATAGAATTCATAATTTACCATTTATTTCACTAACATCCCTGATGTTCGATAACAAGAATTATTTTACCCTAGGGTAGTGTTGTACTTTGTGACAGTTGTAGTTTCCACATTGGTCGAAGACCCATGCACTTATTCAACACCTCTATCAACTATATCATCCATCCTCTGTTGTGCCTCATGCATGGGAGAATAACTATTAGAATTTTTTAAGATATTCCCCTGAGGGTGAAGTAGTCATCTACTTTAGCATATAGAAAATATGTTTTACAACATCCTTTGATAAGACTTGTCTTATGTATTTGTAATCATGCTAGTAAAATCATGACCATGATAATGGGACATGCCTGCCTCGTATTTATTTTTTGTAAATATATTCTATCAACACTAGGTTATATGGTCACTTATGAAGGATCCCCTCACCTCTCTCCAAACAAGAATCTCTCTCCAAAGATGTCAATAAGACTCATCGTTAGGCAAGAAAACATGATGTATTTGACTATACATTTACTCCCAACCACATACATCAAGGGGAAAATATTATCAAGAAAAACTTGTACACCCAATTCCACTTACCAAGAATTCTCAACACCAAAAAATGAAATGTGTAAGTGTATTAGTGAGATTGAAAAGAGTCATGAAGTAGGAAAAACCAAAGGTTCTTAAGGTTTTATTTTAAAAACTGAATAAGGCAAAGGCACTTCAATTTTTTCTGCATGGATCACCATAGATATTTCTTCGATAACCACATTGAATGAGCCACCTTCTAGTGGAAGGACATGTCTTGATAGCTCAGTCTCGAGCCATTCCACTCTTGAATTAACATTAAGGAGCCCACAAAGGACTCCTCTTCTTTCCCACTAGATCAAATCTCATTAATGAGCTAGGGGGTGCCAAGGATTGGAATTTAACCTATATATATCAGTGGAATTGGGACCAAAAAAAGAAAGAATATTATGCAATTTATGTTGCCAAAATTTCTAGGTCAATGAGCATTTCTTTGCATTGAGACAGTTCAACATTGAGAGATTTCTTGTAACTTTCTTTAGGAGATAGGTTTTCTTACAAAGTATAGGGAAGAGGGACCTTACTTTAGGACATTCATATATTCCCTTTGCTCTATATTCTCCCTTTAGTGTCTCTAGGATGATTTTGTATCTTCTTACACCAAACAATAAAAAGGATTTTGCTTCCCAAATTCTTGTGGTTAAATATTTTTTTTTCATTATTTCTTGGTTTGTATCTCATGTTATTTCATAGAAATAGATACATTGATTATTTTTCTATGTATTCACCCTTTTAACCATATGCTTCTTGGATTTATGAAGGTAACAAAAACTCTACAAGAGATATGATTTTAGTCCACCCTTGCACCAAAAATCTAACAACAATTATGACCACAATTATGAAATGGCACGGCCAATTAGTATATGATGATGTTGTTTTGACTTTAATATGGTCACATCATTGAAATATATAAGATCTAAAATTCATGCACCCATCCCAAAAAGCCCCTAAAAATAGTTGATTTTAAATCAATAAAATTTCCACTTTCCACACTCCATTTTGTATTCTTTTTCTTTTTCTCTTATGAATTTTTAAGAGGATTTTAGATATGCAATTTGTTTCTTGGAATTATACATATAAAATTTTGGAAATTAATTTTAAGTCCATAAATCTCTTTCTTCCATTGAAAAAAATATATAAATAAAGAAAAAAAATCTTCCTTTTTCTTGTTCCAAGTGTTATCACTCATAAAAGTGTGAAACATTACTTAACATGGTCATAAAGTTCATTTATCAAAAGGATAAGGTCTCCTTAAGCCTTTCAAGTTGGTATAGGAAAATTTCATTTTTTACATGTTTAACCTATCCTAAGGTTCAAGGCCACCTCTATTTAGGTCATTTCATGTCCCATCAATCATCATATGGTGTCAGTTTTCATTCCCTATGCATTTAAATTCAAAAAGGGTGCTTAAGTCAATTTTTCATCTTTTCGTAGCATTTTATACAGCAAAATCACAGTTTTCGCTACGAAACTGCCTAATAGTTTTATAGTGAAACTGCCAGAGAATAAACTAGCTACGCTACAAAAACCTGTTTTCTTACCTGTCTTGTCAAATTCGAGATGAAATGTTAGTTCATGATTGGAGGAGTTAGGGTGGAGATCATTCGAGTATGTTATGGTTAATTCAAATGTACAAAGTCATGTCTGAGGTCATCATTACTTTTTTAGCATGCATGTGTCATGATTAATGCATGAGCTTTCATTTAAACCATAAAACCTTACCCAATTAGTATTTTTGTCATACTCCACTTTATCTTTGCATGTAAGTGGATTTCTGGAGAGATGCTTCATCAAGTCAAGCAAGTTGCTGGCGGATTTAAAGGTTGCAGGTGTCATCAAGAAGGAAGAAAACAAACAAAGGTGGTCACTGCCACAGGTATGAGCCCATGGACATGAATTTTCTCAACGAAGACCCAACTGCCATGGAGATTTTCAGAAGAACAGGTTGCTTGCAATTCTGTCAAAGGTTGCATGGTTGTCATCTACAGATTTCCAAAGATTTTGCTACAAGCTTCACTGGAACAACTTCAAAAGTGGGAATGCTAAACCTAACTGTGACACCAGATAGCATTTCAACAACAACAGGAATCCATAGAGGAGGGGAACAATGGTTTAAAATCATCAAATTCACAATGCAGGACTGCAAAGAATTCATCAAACCAAAACACAATGAAATTGACCTGACAAATGCTATTCCTAGGAATTTCATGCAGGACAATTATTCAAATTTGCTGATGATTATCCAAAAGTATTTTACCTGTGAGGGACGGTTTGACATGGTCTATATTTTCTTCCCAAATTCTTGTGGTTAAATTTTTTTTTTTCATTATTTCTTGGTTTGTATCTCATGTTATTTCATAGAAATAGATACATTGATTATTTTTCTATGTATTCACCCTTTTAACCATATGCTTCTTGGATTTATGCAGGTAACAAAAACTCTACAAGGGATATGATTTTAGTCCACCATTGCACCAAAAATCTAACAACAATTATGACCACAATTGTAAATGAAATTTTAAGCTTACCAATTAGTATGGCGTGTTGTTTCTGACTTTGTGGTCACATCATTGAAATATCTAAGATCTAAAATTCATGCACCCATCCTAAAAATCCCCTAAAAATAGTTGATTTTAAATCAACAAAATTCCCTTTCCACACTCCATTTTGTATTCTTTTTCTTTTTCTCTTATGAATTTTAAGAGGATTTTAGATATGCAATTTTGTTTCTTGGAATTATACATATAAAATTTTGGAAATTAATTTTAAGTCCATCAATATCTTTCTTCCATTGAAAAAAATATATAAATAAAGAAAAAAAATCTTCCTTTTTCTTGTTCCAAGTGTTATCACTCATAAAAGTGTGAAACATTAATTAACATGGTCATATAGTTCATTTATCAAAAGGATAAGGTCTCCTTAAGCCTTTCAAGTTGGTATAGGAAAATTTTATTTTTTACATGTTTAACCTATCCTAAGGTTCAAGGCCACCTCTATTTAGGTCATGTCATGTCACATCAATCATCATATGGTGTCAGTTTTTATTCCCTATGCATTTAAATTCAAAAAGGGTGCTTAAGTCATTTTTTCATCTTTTCGTAGCGTTTTATACAACAAAACAATAGTTTTCGCTACAAAACTACCTAATAGTTTCGTAGCAAAATTGTCAGAAAATAAACTAGCTACGCTACGAAAACCTGTTTTCTTACCTGTCTTGTCAAATTCGATATGAAATGTCAGTTCATTATTAGAGGAGTTAGGGTGGAGGTCATTCGAGTTTTTTATGGTTAATTCAAATGTAGAAAGCCATGTTTGAGGTCATCGTTACTTTTTTAGCATGCATGTGTCATTACTAATGCATGAGCTGTCATTTAAACCATAAAACCTTACCTAATTAGTATTTTTTTCATACTCCGCTTTATCTTTGCATGCAAGTGGATTTCTGGAGAGCTGCTTCATCGAGTCAAGCAGTTTTCTTGTAGATTTAAAGGTTGCAGGTGTCATCAAGCAAGCGAGGCTGAGAAGATATAAATCCACTCATGGCTGCAAGGAAGAAAACAAACAAAGGTGGTCACTACCACAGGTACGAGCCCATGGACATGAATTTGCTCAATGAAGACCCAACTGCCATGGAGATTTTCATAAGAACAAGTTGCTTGCAATTATGTGAAAGGTTGCAAGGTTGTCATCTACAGGCTTCCAAATATTTTGTTGCAAGCTTCATTAGAACAACTTCAAAGTGGGAATGCTAAACCTAAGAGTGACACCAGACAACATTTCAAAAACAATAGGAATCCCTAGAGGAGGGGAACAATGGTTTAAAAGCATCAAATTCACAATGCAGGACTACAAAGAATTCATCAAACCAAAACAAAATGAAATTGACTTCACAAATACTATCCCTAGGAGTTTCATGAAGGAAAATTATTCAAAGTTTTTGATGATCATCCAAAAGTATTTTACTTGTGAGGGACAGTTTCACATGGTCTATTCCTACCACCTCAGACTTCTACTACATTTCATGGGTAAGATGTCACTTGAATTGCCTTTTTATTTATACAAAAGTCTAGGGAAAATTTCAGATAAGTTTCAAATCAAAAAAGAAGGCAATGAAGTTTATATTTTTCATCATAGTTTGATTAAGATATTGGTGTTAGAGGAATTGAAGAGACTAGACAAAGATTGGACTTCCTTTTTGTTCATGAGTGGTTATGAAATTGATGTTGTCACTCCTAAGAGAGCTTCCAAACCATGGAACATTTCGTCACCAACTGTGTTAGAGGAAGTTGAAGAATGGAATAGGTCATGTCTTCCAGGAGCAGTGAGCATGGAGGTAGAGCCTTTACAGAAGGTTGACACACCTAAAGAAACACCTGCAAAACAAAAGCCAACAGTTAGCAAAAAAAGTAGCAAGAGAGTTACTAGGAGCCAAATAGTGGCTAAAGGAAACTTAGATGACATCTTCCATGCAATTTACATTGAAGAAACTCCCATTTTCCAAACTGAAGATGTTGAAGATGGAGGAAGAAAGCTAAAGAAAGGTAAGACAGCTAAAAAATTAGAGTTTGCAGGTGATGATGTTGGTTTTATGTTTCAACCTAGAAAGCCAATGACCAGGCATGCAAGAAAGTTCATGGAAAGCGGAAAAGATTTTGCAAAGGTTAGTGAAACTGCTCAACCATCAATCATTATAGATCTGTCTTCACCTGCAAAAGAAGAGCTAGTTATCAAACAAAGAAAGGGTAAAGAGAAAATTAGTGAAAAATCAGAATTTGAAACCCTTAAAGAGCAGTTGAAGGTGGCAAGGGAGGAGATATCAGTTTTGAATCAAGAGGAAAAGAAACACAAAGTTCAGAAGGTTCAATTTGAAAAAATGAAGGAGATATGGGAGGAACAGGTCATAAGTGTTTCAAAGACCTTGTACAATACAAAAAAGTTGATAAAATGGACTCAATCACTAAGAGGAGAGGTAAAACACATCAGAAAGATAAACCTTCACTTTCAATCCAATAACAAGGCATTAAAAAACCAAGTGCAAGATCTGTAGGAGCAATTGGATTTGATTCATGTGGAGTTGGAAAATAAAGGATTGAAAATGACAGTGGTACATGAGCCCATTAGTCAATTGATTATAAATGAGGAGGAAACACCACAAGAGTGATAAGGTAAGATGAAATATGTTTTAGGAGGTTCATAACAAGCAGAGAACCCAAATTTTACAGCTGGAAGACAATTTTTGAAGATAATCTTGAAAGGAGAAATTTCTGATTTTTTGCAACTTTTCGTAGCGTACCCCAGGCTTGAAGCCAAAAATACGCTACAAAAAAACCTGTAGGTGCTTTTTTACTTTTAAACTCAGTTTTAACATGTTTTAAGGAGGGAGATCCATGGTTACAAGGTTTCATGAGATGATGAAGAGGATGGAACAACAAAGAAGTAAAGAAGATGGATGGAAAATCCACTTTCTCACACTACTAAAACGCGCTACGAAACTGTCCTGTTTTCGTAGCGAGCAATTGTTGAAGGATTTTGAGCATATTAAAAGCATTTTTTTCCCGCTTCAGACCTCCAACATGTCAGAGGACCTTATTATTAGATATTTATGACTCAAAGGGAGTGCCATGAAGACAGGTCATCAGTCAAAACAACGTTGAAGATAAAGGTCATCTATTCCTAAAAAGCAGGGTTATGCTCCACAGATTTAGGGGTGCTTTAAATATGTAAAGTGGTGGTGAACTTAGTCATGTGTCCTTCAAGCATGTGACATTCATTATGTAACCATAATGTAATTGTTTCATAGATAGGATAAAGGAATGTAATAACTAGGAGATAGACTCCTATTAAGAGTTGGTTTCTTTAAATATAGTTGTTAGTTTTCTGTTTTAAGTTATTGATTTCAGTTATGAAAGGTGTCATAGTAGAATTCGAGGATCTAGCCACCAGGAAAATCATCCATATTGTAAAGAATGTCTATTTATAAACAAAACATCGAAGAAGCAAAGGGTTTTAGAATATTTGCACAAAATTGCTACTTGCATGTTTTTTGACCATTATCAGTAATACAAATTGACATTATACTTCTAGACCTGAGATTCTCATGAGGTTTTTTATGTCTTATTGATATTTATCTTTTGTTTAATCATTTGCATTAGATTTAATCTCTAATTACTCAGAATTCATAATATTATGCTCTGACTTCCTTTAGTGGTGAAATTATTGTGTTTTCCTATGTTGTATGTGTGAATTATCTCTATTGAAAACCTTTATCTGCCTCAGCTTCCATGTGAAGAACCACTGTCACCAAGACCACTGATTGTTGACTCCATAAGCCCAATGGTAGCAAGCCTGCATTTTTCAACCTGCGATCATACAAAATAAGTTACAATTCCATAGAGTTAGCCAGGTGAAAATGTGAAGTCGGGTTACACTTTTTGCCTTTTTTTGAGAAAAAAATTCATTTTTTTCTTCTGTTCTTCAACTTTCTGCAAGCGAAAACAATTTTTCTATTTAGAATTTCATTTTGCGATAAAAATAAAAGTTGTCAGAAATTTTATTATCTTTCTATTACTTATTTTTTGGAATTTTTTTATACACATTTGATATGTCAACTTAGCGCTTCTTTGAGTATGTGTTTTTTAACAATCAAAGGATTCATAAGAAGTCATGTTAATATGCATGACTGTATCCTTTTAAACTTTGTGTTTTTGAGAAACAAAATGTGTTACAACAATCTAGACAAAGTCTAATTCGGTTTCATTATATTTACATAGTCAACTGATGCATATCATAATTACTAGAATTTTTTGAACTGGTCCAATATGAAAAAACTACATATTTTGAATATGTTTCGCGATGCACGAAATTTCTTAACATATAAGTTATAAACTAAAAATATAAAAACTACCCATTAAAGACGACAGACCAATGTAATGCACCATAATTTTTTCAAATTTTTTACAATGTATTTTGGAAGACACAGAATTATGATTTCACTGAATCATAATGAGCTTCAGAAATTGTTTGCACCCATTTTATTGCAAAATTAATTAAAATTAGTAAATATTTATGAAATTTCATAAAAGTTATATTTCCTAAAAGTAGATTGAATTATGAAAATAATTGTCTTGGTTCCGACAGTTAATTCAGAATGTTTCATGGAGTTTCAATAGTCCAAAGTTGAATATATTTATTTAGAGCTTGGCTCTGCGTAGTTGCAGACGTGTTAGTTTGGCCGAACTCTTAAAAAAAGTTCGACCGAATTGTTTTTTGTGTCGAAGGCCCGTCAAGTCTAACGACATAAAAGTTTGGCCGATTTTTTTATAAAAGTTCGGCCAAAATTTTACCTGACTTTCCGTCGGCCGGAAAGTACCACGAAGCCCCTCCAAAAAAACATTTCACGGAAATATAGATTGCCGTGAAAGCATTCATTATTTTTGCATATTTTCACACATTTGGTCTAATTTTGCAAAGGTCTTGGTCTGATTTTGCAAATAATTGTTTTGGGTTTAAGGTCTTTTCTTGGAGGTACATTCAAAGGAAATTTTTGCAAAGGATTGTTTTGGGTTTAAGGAATTTTCTTGGAGGTACATTCAAAGGACATGTTTGCAAAGGATTGTTTTGGGTTTAAGGACTTTTCTTGAAGGTACATTCAAAGGAAATTACATTCAAATGACATTTCTTGGAGGTACGGGATGCATTTTTTGGATGTTTTTTGGGCTTCATTTTTTTTGAAGGTATGGAATTGGGCTTAATTTTCATTGTTTTTAGAGGTTTTGGGCTTAATTTTCAAAGGAATCCTTTTAGGCTTAGTTTCGAAAGGACTCTTTTTAGGCTTAATATTCAAAGGAAATTTTTTGGACGTATTTTTAAAGTGATATTTTTTTAGAGGCTTTTTTAAAGTATTTATTAAAGTGGCATTTCTTAAGAAGTTGGAATTAATTTTCAATGGACATTTTTTGGAGGTATTTTTTGAAGTGACATTTTTCTAGAGTACGTGTTTTGGGTTGAAGTAAATATTTTATAATGATTTTTTAAACTAAGTTTTTGTCTAACTTTTTAAATGAATTTTTTTTGCAGGACTTGGAAGGAAATATTTTGAGTTTCGTTTCATTTTTATAAGACATTTTTTTCTAGGATTTTTTAAAGTAAGTGTTTTGGACTGCAGTATGTATTTTTTGCAAAATTTTTAAAATGGTTTTTTTTTTTAAATTAAATCTTTTGTGATGTTTTTTTTTTAATTGAGTTTTTATCTAAATTTTTTAAGGAAATTTTTTGAACTTCATACTCTATTATCATGGGAAATTGAAGGAATTTCCCGAGAAGATATTATCGAAAAAGAGACCCTGAGGAACATAGAGAATATATGAGAGAATCTCACAAATGAAAGAGAGAAGCACTCTCAAATATTGAAAGGGAAAATCAACTTCAACCAGAAGTTGAAGTAGGTATGTAAATTTAAATATTATGAATTTGATATTTAAAATTAAAATGTGAAGTTTAATTTTTATTTGATGAACTAATTTGAAAAATATTTTGCAATGTAAACAGACTAAGATATTCCTCAAAACATTGATGATGAGATACAAAATTTTGAAAGAGAAAGTGAAAGAGATATTGAACCAATGATTGAAGATGGTGAAAATGTTGAAAGAAATTCAAGTGAAGAAATTGAATCACAAGTTGTATATATGTGTGTGTGTGTGTGTGTGTGTGTGTGTGTGTTGAACACATGCACGTATTATTGAAATTATACATATTTATTAATTTAGTTATTTATTGAATATGTAAACTTATTATGTACTATTCATTCGAATATGTACAGATGAAATCAATGTCGATGATGGGATGTTAGAAAATGTTGACACTCACACATATGGAGATAAAAGAGCTGACCATGTTATAAGATGTCATGTTAAACGCATTTTTGATACGTACTTCATAAAGGAAAATGTGACAGTTCAAGCCCAAATTTTGAAAGGTCTCCTATCATTAAGGAAATTAAAAGAAGCTACGACTTTATTAGGTATTCGAAAATCAACAAAAGATAAAAAAATGAAGGAAAATGTGATACAAAATATAAATAGTGCTAAAAATTCAATTAGAATATCTAGACAGAAAAATGTTTTAGTTGTACATAGAGAAATACATATAGTAGTGGTTTCATCAAGTACTAAAGAGAATCGCTTGGTAAAATCTATGGCACGAGCATTAGGAACCTCACGAAAAAATTTGCACAAACATCGGAAATTTTGGTTGCAAATAGATGTAAATGATGAACTCGTTTGCTGAAGGGATATTTGTAGGCAACCATATAAAGATAGACTTGGAGAAAATGTTAAAAAAACAATATATGAATATTGGAAGAAAAATTCACGTGTTTCGCCAAATGAAAGGGATGTGATGCGAAGAAGAATAACACGAAATCAGTATGAACAACATGAAAAAATTTCTTGGAAACCACTCAGATCGACTTGTTCAACAAGTTCAAAGAAGATAATCGTTAAATTCATGTCTCAATTAGTGCTTTTGTTCAACAAAAAACATGGTATGTAAAACCTATCACTGTACGCGACACTTGCTGTTGTCATTATCATGTGGAATTTGAGTTATATTATGACACATTCCTTAATTTTGGTAGAAAATTTTGGAAAGATTCACCTCCTCCTTCCATTATCCTTGTTTTCATATCTCAAATTATATGTGAAAGAGAAATTGATGAATTATTTTATGAAAAGAAATGTGTTGGTGGTAAAAAATGCGATGATTGTGGAAATTTGACTAAATTTCAAAACAAATATCATATTGATATAAATGATCAATCATTTTCCAACATGAAAGTGAAATGGAAGAGACATGAATATATCCATACATCGATTCAAGGTTCAAATAGTGGTAAAATAATTGAACTACAAGAAGAAGAAATTTTTGTGATAGATTTTTTAAGAAATTTTGAGGCAGAAATTTATAAATACACTAAGAATTCCCATAGAACTCGATGGCAAGACTTACAATTAAAAAAATCCTGTGAATTTTTTCCACTAGGGACCATTTTTTCAGTAATTGATTTTGTAGAAAACTACACATTTGTTCCACAAAAATAAATTCAGAGTGAATACTATCATTCTGACCAAGTCTCTATGCTCGTCCATATTCTATATAGACATGCTGAACAAAACGTCGATCATATAGAAAGAACCAGTGAAAATTGACATGTTATTAAATAATATCACTTTTATATCAGTGACGATCGTACACATGATACATATTTTGTACAACACTATTTTGGAAACATTTATGACTCATTGAAAAATCGTGGAATAAAATTCAATGAACATTGGATATGGTCAGATGGATGCATAGGTCAATTCAAATCTTCACGATCATTCTTTTGGTTGTGTTGTCTTCATAAGAAAACCTGCATTAAACATTGTTGGAATTTCTTTGAGACTTGCCATGGAAAATGAGAACATGATGGTGCAAGGGAAAGCATAAAATGAGCACTTAGAAGATATGAAATGAACCCCTCTAAAAATCAACGTGGACGCTAAAGAAGTTGTTCAATGGTGCATCGCTGCTCTAAGCCATGAGACTAACCAATCAAGGGAAGTGAGAAGGTACATTCAATTTAATTTTTATTGGATATATAATTTTAAACAATCTACATTTATCACAATGATTATCTTTGATGGAATTTTGATATCATATTTACATTCTTCTTTGAATTTTCCATATATAGGTTTTTTCGGCATATTGGGATCAAAGATGTAGATAGATCAATTGGAAATGACATTGAAACAATAAAAGGGACTCGAAAATTGCATTCAATTAAAACAAAGTTGTCCACAAATGTGTTTGCATTGGATAAAAGAAAATATTCTTATTTCTTTCATGTTTGCATAGACAACACAGAATCCAATGACGTTTGTGAAAATAAAATGTATGTAAAAGATTGGAAACATACAAAGCTAAATACAAAGGGAAAAATTTCCGTTGCAATGTTTGAAGAAATGCAATCAGAGGAGACTACAATATCATCAGATGGTGATCAAGTTTCTGATCTTGTTAGAGAAGGTAACATTGGAATTTCTTTCAAATGATAAATATCTAGAAGTAAATTTAAATACATAAGTTTGTTAAGTTTGTTTTATTGTGCAAGAGATGTTTTTGCTGTAATTGCACCTACTGACAACGATGAATATGTGAAGTATTATTTGGTGCGTTGCATCGAACGAAAAATAAGATTTTTAGAAAATTATAATGAAAGAGGATCTATTATACTGAAAGGTTATTTTTTAGACAAACTAATCAAAGTGGGGATTTTTTTTACTTTGAAGACTATGAACCTGATGCCATAAGTTGTCAATATAGTCACTTGGTGTGTGCAGCACACATAAAGTTGATAGAGGTTCAATCAAAGAAAAAAAATTTAAGAAATGGAAAATGTCAAAATACGATCATGAACGGATCATTGAAGATGGCATTCCATTGGAATTTTTTTGATTGAACTGCCCAAAAATTTCTTCTCTTTGGATTCATGTTTTAGAAATTCCAGATCTTAACTAAAAATTGAGCGGCCTTGTTATGTTATCTGTGCAAGTGTTTGCACATGTACATTGTTTTGGTACATGCATGCTAGTATCAACTGGAAGTAGCTTGTCTATACATGCATTGATGAAAAATGTTGCATGTATATATATATATATATATATATATATATATATATATATATATATATATATATATATATATATATGTTCTAGAATGCAATTCACTGAAAGTGCAGCTGTTCTATGTGCATTGATGAAAAATGTTGCAAGTACTGGATATATATGTTCTAGAATGAAATTAAAACTGAAAGTAGCTTTTCTATGTGCATTAATGAAAAATGTTGCAAGTACTTGATATATATGTTCTAGAATGAAATTAACTGAAAGTAGTTTTTCTATGTTCATTGATGAAAAATGTTGCATGCACTAGATATATACATGTTCTAGGCAATTAATTGAAAGTAGATTTTCTATGTGCATTGATGAAAAATGTTGCACGTATTGGATATATATATGTTCTAGAATGCAATTAACTATTCAAGTAGTTTTACTATGTGCATTGATGAAAAATGTTTCACGTACTGAATATATATGTTCTAGAATGCAATTAACTGAAAGTAGCTTTTCTATGTGCATTGATGAAAAATGTTGCACGTACTGGATATATACACGGACTGAGTGTGATTAGTTTTTATCATGGGATTTTCTGGTAAAAAGTATCCATGATGTAAATAAATCATCCATAATATAGTTTTGTACAGAGATTCCTTTCATACAAGAGACTTGGAGCACTTCTTCGACTTTTGGTGGGATTTGACCCACATCTCTATTCCTGATAGAAAATAGTACAAAATTTGTTTGTCCAATGGTCAAATATGTTCTAGGAAATTAACTGAAAGTAGCTTTTATACGTGCATTGATGAAAAATGTTTCACGTATTGGATATATATATATGTTCTAGAATGCAATTAATTGTTCAAGTAGTTTTACCATGTGCATTGATGAAAAATATTTCACGTACTGAATATATATGTTCTAGAATGCAATTAACTGAAAGTAGATAAATTCTATTTGCATTGATGAAATTTTTTTAAGTATTGGATATATATGTTCTAGAATGCAATTAACTAAAAGTAGATTTTCTATGTGCATTGATGAAAAGTGTTGCACGTACTGGATATATATGTTATAGAATGGAATTAACTAAAATTAGCTTTTCTATACATGCATTGATGAAAAATGTTGCACGTATTGGATATATATACATTATAGAATGCATTTTTAACATTTTATGATTGTTTGACACATCTAACAAGACCTAGAATCTTATGATTGTTTATATGTATATATATATATATATATATATACACATCAATATGTATTGTACTTCAATCGTTTTAATATATATATTCAAACACATGTGTAAACTCATTTCTACATTCACATATATTCATGTGAATTTTTTTTTTTTGGAAAACGACAACTTGAATTTTAAAAACAAAACATAATATCATAATCACACGCCAAATGTATTTCAACCATCCAAAACTTGAGTTTTATAAAATTTTTGATTATATCAAAACATTACTTCACATGCCATGCCAATTGTAGTTCAAATATACAATAAAAACATTTAACATTATATATTACATGTCAAATGTAGATCAACCATCCAGAACTTAAGTTTTAATTTAACAAAACATTATAGATCACAACATTATTTCACATGCCAAATGTAGTTCAACCATCCAAGACTTAAGTTTTAAAAACAAAACAAATTATAACACAACATTACTTCACATGCCAAATCTAGTTCAAAAGCAAAACATTAATATAGATCACAACATTACTTCACATGCCAAATGTAATTCAACCATCCAAAAATTAAGTTTTAAAAACAAAGATAATTATAAAAAAACATTACTTCACATGCCAAATGTAGTTCAACCATCCAAAACTTGAGTTTTTCAAAAGCAAAACATTAATATAGATCACAACATTACTTCACATGCCAAATGTAGCTCTTGACCATCCAAAACTTAAGTTTTAAAAATAAAACAAATTATAGCACAACATTAATTCACATGCCAAATGTAGTTCAACCATCCAAGACTTGAGTTTTAAAAACAAAACATTATAGATCACAAGTATCAAAACTTGAGTTTTAAAAACAAAACATTATAGATCACAAGTATCAAAATTTGAGTTTTAAAAACAAAACAAATTATATATAACACTGTAACATTACTTCACATGCCAAATGTAGTTCAACCATCCAAAACTTAAGTTTTAAAAACATTATATATCACAATCACATGTACCAAATGTAGTTCACATAAAATATGTCCAAAATTTGTAGATCTCACAAGTATCAAGTATCAAGTTATATATGACTGCATATAGATAATTCTATATATAAAAAAGTAAATTTAAAAATAAATCTATTGAAAATATAATGTTGCACATGTGCATGTGCATCATACATCAAATATTGCATGTGCATCATCCATCAAATACATATGGATGTAGTGTCTTTCCTAGCAAAGTCTCAATCCTCGAGCTATCCTACAAAGCATGGGAAACCTATACACAATGTGTACAAACATTAAAATTTGATGTTTTAAAATTGAGTGAAAATATATAGAACTTCATGTAAAAAAAAAAATGTAAAAAAAATCATGCAATACCTCATGATGTTCCCTCTCCACTTGTTGCTCATCCACTATAACTTCCCCCGCGGGAACATCTCCAATAGTAAACTGTACAATATACATGTACAGTTATATATATATATATTAATTTTTTTCAAATGAAAATGCATATATAAAATTATTTTCAATAATATTAAAAAAAAGACAACTTGTTGAAATGGTTGAAATGGTGTGGATGTTCCTGTCTCCATCGCTAGAGTCCATGGAGAAAGAAATCCTCTATAGAAACCTAAAATTCAAAAAATTTAAAAGTATAAAATAACTCAAGATCAAGATCTCAATTTATAATAAAACTTTTAAACTTCAATTTATAAATTATAAATTAAAAACATATATTTAAGTGAAAAGTTGAATACTTCTGCTGGTGGATTTTGCACATCTCCTAAGAGAGGCTCTAAAAGAAAATCTCCAAAAACCTAAAATTCAAAATTTTTTTTAATAACTCAAAATCTCTAGATCTCAATTTATAATAAACTTTTAAGCTTCAATTTATAACTTATAACTTAAAAACACACACACACACACACATACACACACACACACACACACACACACACATATATATATTAAGTGAAAAATTGAATACTTGTGATGTCGGATTTGGCACATCTCCTAAGAGTGGTTCAGAAAGAAAATCTCCAAAAACCTAAAATTCGAAAAATTTAAAATAACTCAAGATATAGATATATCTCATTTTTTAATGGAACTTTTTGAGGTTGAATATATAACTTAAAAACATAAATTTTAAAAGTGAAAAATTTTCCATACTTGTGGTTGTGGATTTGGCACATCTCCTAAGGAAGTAGAAGGTACATCTCCCAAGGAAGAAGAAGGTACTACCATCCCAAAAACATCGGACGAAACCAGAATCTGTTAAAACATTTTATTATGTATATGTACATGTACATGTGTGCACAGTTATTTATTTTAAAAAGATCACTTCAAAAACACCAACATTTGCCAACATATCTTGATGGTGAGAACCATCTTGATTTTTTGAACCAGAGGCTCCAACCATGATATTAACATTTACTTCATTCATCAAGCGTGACAATTGTAAATGGTGTTACCATATAATGATACATTTTTTTTAGATTAATGTATACAAATAAATGTATGTATATATGTATTTATTACAAATTGTACATGCGTTAAAATAATTGAACCCTAACCATTAACACATACCATTCCCATGCCCTCTTCTTCATGAGCAATTAGGTCATACCAACCATTGCAATAATTATTTGCATATGTTTTGAGATCTTCAACACTCATATTGTCAATATCTTCATCTGTATAATACACAAAATTAGCGCGTGCATTCTCATGTGCTCTTTATCGATTCAAACAAACATCGACTCCACCCAATCCATTGTGAACATTATCGATGATGGTATCCCTTGCTTCTCGACTAATTTGAGAAGTGGCTTCCATCTCTGACAACAAAGTTTCTACACGAAAAGGTCGACTAACCAATGGTGGCTCAGGGCAAGGTAACTCAACATCACGCCTAGTGCCCCTACGGTCACACAATCGACCTTTCCCAGAACCAAACAATTCAGATGAAAGGTCATTTTAATTGTGTTTAATTTTAAAAAAGAATTATGCATAAAATAATTTTTCAAAATAAATCAGAACCTTGTCGTTCCATGGGAGTCTTTCATAGGCCGCAAGGTGTCTATCATACAAATAGTGAGCTATATCAGGGTGCTTGAAATATTGCACCTTTAGCATCTTTTTTTCAGCCCTTATTTGAAATTAAACATAGACTTGGCCATTTCTATTGTAACTCTTTGTTTAACAACCTCCCATTTTTCGGGACCCATCACTATTTCTTTTATTTTTCTCATGACTTCTACAAAAGTATCAGTGGTTGGCCCAAGCTTTCTGTACACATCTACTAGTTCGCCTAAATAATATGTAACTATTTCCAAGCTTTGTCGACTCTTAGCAAGTAGAGTCAAAGCCACGAGATCTCTCTGCAATTTTGCATGAATATGTTGACACCTTTCTAAGGTGCATTGTTGCATGTTTCTGTCCCAAGGTATATCATAAATGTCGGCCAGATAAGTCGTGGTGGGTGGACAACCTTCTTCTTGAATGACACATTCTACCCTACGTCTTTTTTGACCAACATTTGGAGCATTTTTAGCCTCTGCTTCAATATATAAAAAATTTTGTATTAGAAAAAACACATGTAAAAAAATTTGTACAAATTGAATGAAAAAAATATTCAAATTGATGTCCACCTCGATGTGGCTGGCTAGCATCTTGCCCACCCTGAGAATGTTGAGAACCAAAATGACCCTTCTGAGAACCAACATGACCATCCGTTGATTGACCTTTGGGGGAATACATATCACCACCTTCACGCAACCTGCTAGCACTTATTGATGACCCTCTAATGGGATTTGAACCACCACCAGCCTCTCGAGACGAGAGAGAAGTTTCATAAACAAATATGAATTTATAATCAATTCAAAAATACATTCATACATACAAATACATATACATATTCATTGATTAAATTGCATGAACCATACCATGACTGGGTGAACCATGGTCATGCTCCATTGATGGAGTAGAGACCCTTCTCCTCTTATCTTCTAAAAAGAAAAAAATGAAACTTATTAACAACTAATTTAACTCACAAAGTTGACAAAAAATCAATTCTATATGTACATACATGTATGTATATGTATGGAGATTTAAGACTATATTTAAATACCATGAACATCCCTTGATCCCTGATCCCCCTCTCTCATAGAGATATGGGATTCTGTTTATTTTCCTCGTTCATCCTCCATGATATATATATCTACAGTGGACATTTACAATTTTTTGATTTTAAATTACTATTTAAAATAAATTTAAAATAAATTTCAGAAAATCAATGTAATTTAGTGTACATAAATTATGTAAAACACAACTTTCAAAGCAATAATTGATGTGTGAAACTCAATTTAAGCAAATTTTTTTATAAAAATGTCATGTTCACCAGATTGTGTTTTACATGGTGAGAGCACACTTGGTATAAAATTGAAAAAAACACATGGTCATTAAAAAATAAGCATGAAACTCCATTTAAACAAAAAAAATTTGAAGTCCTTGCATTTTAATTTTATAAAAATGTGAAGTTCACCAAGTTGCGCTTTACATGGTGTGGTGGGAGCACACTTGGCATATAATTGAAAAAAACACATGGTCATTAAAAAAGACACATTTATAAGTACAAAACACACACATATCCAAGATATGTTACAATGTCCATCAATAAATTTTGAAGGAGAACGTCTCAACACTAATTCATCTTTGAGAGATGAATCTTGAATTTTTGAAAAAGAGCGTCTCAAAACTAATTCATCTTTGAGAGATGAATCTTGAATTTTTGAAGAAGAGCGTCTCAAAAATAATTCATCTTTGAGAGATGAATCTTGCATTGGCATTACCCCGTATAATTCTAACTCATTTATTACTTCATCTTTGATAGATGAATCCCGAATTAGCATTTCCCCATGCAATAGATCAACCAAAATCTTATTCACATTTGTATAATGTCTTATACTAAAAAATTGAAATTGGCTAACAATATTATTTGCTATTCCATGCAGTTCTTTTAGCCTCTCCTTCTTAACTTGGTACACGCCATTCATCCGCTTGCACACAAGTTCAAAATTGGTGAAAACTACAATTCCATTTGATCCATACTCCATAGTTGTTCCCAAGCCTTATATAAATGAAATATAATATGCGTCGTTGTTTGTTGTTCTTCCCGGTATATTATTTTCCTTTGGACGACTTTACTAGTCGCAATATTGGAAATAAAATATGTAATCACTGCTTTCCCTGGATTGGGATAGCAAGAAACATCTATGCATAATTTCCATTTTTCAACCATATTTAGTGATTTTTTTTATCCCTGAAAAAAAAAATTCAATAAAAATAGATTAAATTGACATTTATTGCAAATGCATGGGAGAAATGACACATGTGCATGAGATAAATGACATGTGCACGGTTTATCTTAAAGTTTGACCTAAATTTTATGGTAGAATTCACATCTAGAAATGAGATGCGTTAAAGATTGCATTGCCTAGATTTTAAGGGAGATTTATGACACATATACATGGTTCATGCATGGTTTGCATGAAAGTTTTCCATAAAATTTATGGAATAAATCACATCTAGTTCAATAACATGCCTTAAGAAAGGATGAGATCGAGATTTTAGAACTTGTAGAAGTTAAGACTCAACCAACAAACTAAAATCCTATGGAAGTTCAGCCACTTTAGGTTCAGTTTTTAGGCCTTAAAGTTTTACTTGAATTAATGGGGAAAAGCCTTGAGTTTGGGGGTACTATCCTATGAGAGCTCAGCCACTTTAGGTTCAGTTTTTAGGCCTTAAATTTTGCCTTGAATTAATGGGAGGAAGCCTTAAGTTTGTGGGAGAAATGACATTTACATGGTTTGAAAATTTATTTTATGGGCTTACTAAAACAATGTTCAGTTTTTAGGCCTTAAAGTTTGTCTTGAATTAATGGGGGAAAGCCTTGAGTTTGGGGATACTATCCTATGAGAGTTAAACCAATTTAGGTTCATTTTTAGGCCTTAAAGTTTTTCTTGAATTAATGGGAGGAAGCCTTTAGTTTTTGGGAGAAATGAAATTTACATGGTTTACAAAATTATTTTATGGACTTACTAAAAAAACTAGTTATGTCAAAATTCACACCTTTATGAGTTTGTTGGAGAAATGAAATAGAAATGACACATGCATTAAAGTTTGCCTAAAATTTTATGGGAGAAGGGAGAAATGACACATGTACAAGGTTTTCCTTAGAGTGGTAGTGGTTTATGGATATTAAAATGAAGAACTTCTATTTAGATCTATTCCGTAGATTGACTATAGGTGCATTTACTGGATATGTCACCTTTGAGAAAGATGAGATCCAGAGGCTACCTGGCCCTTTACAGACTCTGCCTTTAGAACTTGTAGAAGTTAACACTCAACATAGAGACTAAAATCCTATGGAAGTTCAAAATTCTATGAGAGTTCAACCAATTTAGGCTCAATTTTTAGGCCTTAAAGTTTGCCTTGAATTAATGAGAGAAATCCTTTAGTTTGTTGGAGAAATGACATTTAAGTGGTTTGAAAAATTATTTTATGCACTTACAAAAAACATTCTCTAAAGTTAATGGGAGAAAGCCAACATGACATGTATGTTTTAAAAAAAATTCCTAAGAATTTATGGGAGAAATGACACATGTACACAATTTTCTTTAAAGTGGTTGTGGTTTATGGATATTAAAATGAAGAACTTCTATTTAGATCTATTCCGGAGATTGACTATAGGGGCATTTACTGGATATGTCACCTTTCATAAAATATGAGATCCAGAGGCTACCTGGCCCTTTACAGACTCTGCCCATAGAACTTGTAGAAGTTAACACTACCTGTCCCAATTATACCCTATGAAGTGTGTAGAGGACCCGTGGAATCACTCACACTACTTTACGTAGACATAAGGGTGTATAAGAGTGTAATAAGTTCAAAAATATGTTCATATTATTAGATATATTTCCCAAGATCCCAAATATGCTCCTTAAGTATATGTGGGGTCTATATAACCATCTACAAAAACAAGTGATTCTTTCCAAGCTAAGGATAATGTATGAGTCATGTGTATACGTACATTATCTAGAAACCATAGGCCAAAATAAATGGTACTTAAGTGGTTTGAAGAAAAAATAGCACCAAGAAGCTTTGAAGGAGGTCAATAAGAACTTGAAATAGGATGATAAGAATAAAATTGCCACTACACATCCATGCAAGGGTAGTAGAAATAATTCTAACCATTGCAACATTGATGGTCACATTAAGAAGAATTATTGGATGTTTGGTATGTGTTATATTAATTATGTGAATACCCCCATGCACTATATATTTTGATAAGCATAGTGGTGGGAATAAAATGGGAGGAAAGGACCCCCACTTTAGGGTTTCAGGGGTAGTGCCCCAAAAAAACATTTTGGGAAAAAAAAAATCTCCCTTTATGATGGTTTTCATCCCATGGTTTTTTCTTTTAGAATTTTTCTAGTGCATGGTAGTTTACCCCATGGTTATACAGTTTCATTTAAAGAACTAAAGTTTTATCTGATCCAAGGTAATGGATTGGTAGTTTAAAATTGTCGTGGGATATATATGGATATATACATATATACATATATACATATGTGTGTGTGTGTGTGTGTGTGTGTCTGATAGTATAAAAATTAATATACTAATAAAAATATTATCTTCTTATTTTGGGTTTCTCGAGTAAATTATATGTTAATGCATGTGTTGGTGAACAAATATCAGTGGATCACTATGGATATATCTGCTTCATTAAAAGGGATTTTTCTAGAAGGATGGACTAAGTTGGAAAGAAGGGAAAATATCACAATTATATGTTAATGTACATGTGTTTTACATTGAATATTGTTCATTTTATTAAGAATCTATTTGAAACAATTAACTATATAAGGTTAAAACCTATGTTTTGTATCAAATTAATTTCGGTTTCAATGGGAAACTTTTATGGCTAATATGTTTTTCTCGAAATGTGATAGACCCCATTAAAATGGGAGATATATCGAATTGATTCCTATGGTGAAATAAAATAGTTTCAAGTAGTTTAAAGACATAGATGCATAAATTCAATGAGCATAGTTTTGAGATATATAAGTCCACTGATGGAATAGTTGTTGGTGAACAAAAACCAGTGGATCACTATGGATATATCTGCTTCATTAAAAGGGATTTTTCTAGAAGGATGTCCACTAAGTTGGAAATAAGGGAAAATATCGCAATTATATGTTAATGTGCATGTGTTTTACATTGAATATTTTTCATTTTATTAAGAATCTATTTGAAGCAATTAACTATATAAGGTTAAAACCTATGTTTTGAATCAAATCACTTTTGGTTTCAATGGGAAAATTTTATGGCTAATGTGTTTTTCTCGAAATGGGATAGACCCCATTAAAATGGGAGATATATCAAAATGATTCCTATGGTGTAATAAAATAGTTGAGTAGTTTAAAGATATAGATGCATAAATTTAATGAGCATAGTTTTGAGACATATATGTCCAAAATGGAATAGTTGTTGGTGAACAAATATCAGTGGATCACTATGGATATATTTGCTTCATTAAAAGGGATTTTTCTAGAAGGATGGACTAAGTTGGAAAGAAGGGAAAATATCACAATTATATGTTAATATGCATGTGTTTTACATTGAATATTTTTCATTTGATTAAGAATCTATTTGAAACAATTAACTATATAAGGTTAAAACCTATGTTTTGTATCAAATTACTTTTGGTTTCAATGGGAAAAATTTATGGCTAATGTGTTTTTCTCGAAATGTGATAGACCCCATTAAAATGGGAGATATATCGAAATGATTCCTATGGTGTAATAAAATAGTTTCAAGTAGTTTAAAGATATAGATGCATAAATTCAATGAGCATAGTTTTGAGATATAAAAGTCCAAAATGGAATAGTTGTTTGTGAACAAATATCAGTGGGTCACTATGGATATATCTGCTTCATTAAAAGGGATTTTTCTAGAAGGATGTCCACTAAGTTGGAAAGAAGGGAAAATATCACAATTATATGTTAATGTGCATGTGTTTTACATTGAATATTTTCCATTTTATTAAGAATCTATTTGAAACAATTAACTATATAAGGTTAAAACCTATGTTTTGTATCAAATCACTTTTGGTTTCAATGGGAAAATTTTATGGCTAATGTTTTTTTCGTGAAATGTGATAAACCCCATTAAAATGAGAGATATATCGAAATGATTCCTATGGTGTAATAAAATAGTTTAGTAGTTTAAAGATATAGATGCATAAATTCAATGAGCATAGTTTTGAGATACAAAAGTCCAAAATGGAAAAGTTGTTTGTGAACAAATATTAGTGGATCACTATGGATATATCTGCTTCATTAAAAGGGATTTTTCTAGAAGGATAGACTAAGTTGGAAAGAAGGGAAAATATCACAATTATATGTTAATGTGCATGTGTTTTACATTGAATATTTTTCATTTTATTAAGAATATATTTGAAACAATTAACTATATAAGGTTAAAACCTATGTTTTGTATCAAATTTCTTTTGGTTTCAATGGGAAACTTTTATGGCTAATGTGTTTTTCTCGAAATGTGATAGACCCCATTAAAATGGGAGATATATCGAAATGATTCTTGTGGTGTAATAAAATAGTTTCAAGTAGTTTAAAGATATAGATGCATAAATTCAATGAGCATAGTTTTGAGATATAAAAGTCCAAAGTGGAATAGTTGTTTGTGAAAAAATATCAGTGGATCACTATGGATATATCTACTTCATTAAAAGGGATTTTTCTAGAAGGATGTCCACTAAGTTGGAAAGAAGGGAAAATATCACAATTATATGTTAATGTGCATGTGTTTTACATTGAATATTTTTCATTTTATTAAGAATCTATTTGAAACAATTAACTATATAAGGTTAAAACCTATGTTTTGTATCAAATCACTTTTGGTTTCAATGGGAAAATTTTATGGCTAATGTGTTTTTATCGAAATGTGATAGACTCCATTAAAATGGGAGATATATCAAAATGATTCCTATGGTGTAATAAAATAGTTGAGTAGTTTAAAGTTATAGATGCATAAATTCAATGAGCATAGTTTTGAGATATATAAGTCTAGAATGGAATAGTTGTTGGCGAACAATATCAGTGGATCACTATGGATATATCTTCTTCATTAAAAGGGATTTTTCTAGAAGGATGGACTAAGTTGGAAAGAAGAGAAAATATCACAATTATATGTTAATGTGCATGTGTTTTACATTGAATATTTTTCATTTTATTAAGAATCTATTTGAAAAAATTAACTATATGTTAGTATGAATCTTTTTTTGAAGTGTACGAAAAAATACCACTTTAGCTATGCATAACTTATAGCCCTAACAGCAAAGATGGCTGCCAATATCTTCAGATCTGCAATTAGTTGATCAAGAAAAATGCTGCAAAAATACAGATCTATGCATAAAAAGACATTAAGCAATAAAAATAAGGTTTTGATCCATGCATCCAATAGACAAGACAAGAATAATATGTTTTAAATAATTTTATATTAAGGGAACCTGGGAGGAAAATAAGAAAGGTGTTTCCAATTCTCCCCAATGGGATGGGTTCTTGGAAGTCCTCATCACTTCAGATCTAGAATTTCTCTCTCTTGTTGGTGTAGAAAACCCAGACAAACATAAAACTCAAAGGGAGCTCACAAAGAAAATAATGGAAAATATGACAATGATAATGGCTCAAAGTCAGACCAAGAGCGTAGATCCAGAGTGATCTAAGAGGCAACAAAAGGTGAAGAACGGTAGGAAAAACCCTTCTATTTATAACAAAACATTAGGTCATTCTAGATCTTGGTGCATGATAAAAATAATATTAACCAAATCTAGATCCACCTTTTATGGAATATTTTATTATATTTGTTGGAGGGGAAAGGTATTTGACTTCGGTCAAATCCATTTATTTGTAAATAATAAATAAATAAATGATTTATTTATCATTTTAAGGAAGTGGTTGAATGATAATTGAATAAATAATGATTTATTCAATTATTTATAAATGATTTAGTCAAATTTAACAAGGAATATTATTTAAATAAGGTTTAAATAATTATTCCTTGAAAATAATAAGATAAATAAGGATTTATCTAATTAATTTCCTTGTTTTGGGTTAAATATGACCCGAAATAATAATTAAATTATTGTTTAATTAATTATTCCATGAGGAAAACCAAAAAAATATAGATTTGTTTAATATTTCCCCTTGGGGTTTCCTGTTTTGACCATAAACAACCTAATAAATGTGTTTTATTAAGTCATTTAACATAGTGAAAGCAATTTTACTTAGGTTAAAATTGGTCTTACATGGTGTACTTGGGTCCATCTAATGATAATAGGCTAGATGAACAAAAAATGGTGTAACAGATTGCCCCCCAGCATGTGGGTGTTAGGAGAAAATCATATGACTGAAGTACATTGTAAGAACTCAATCACCAGACATCAAAAGGGAAGTTAGAGAGAGAAATGTAAGGTAGAATGATGTGTTGAAGAACTATACCCTGAGGAGACGAGACTTACAAGTGCAACAAGTCTCTTTTATGAGTGGGTACATGTGCTAAAGGTGGCAGGGGAGGCATACCTATGCCCGCCGAGACAATGTACAAAAGAATAGTGTGTCCAGTAAACAAGGGACCGAACTGTAAAGTACATGCTGGCATAAACATGAGCCAGATAAAAGATATAATGATGAATCCCACATACATGTTGTGCTTGGGATAACAACCAGGAATTATACAATAATATCTGAGTACATGAGATACAAATACAACCCCCATGCCCCTGTAAACGGGGAAGGGCTCATAAAATCTGACTGATACATGAAAATCAAAGAGGCACTGCAAGTGGCTAAGGCTGACATCATCAAATTTGTGGAGCTGCATCAAAGGCTGAAGTGAAGAAGTTATCCGGGTATGTGGGGGGCTACCTGTAGGGCCACCCCCTCATGAGGGTTGGGACATCTCACACACACCCGTGAATCACCAATATCAGCTGCTGCATCACTGAACCATCAAGTATATGGATCTCGATCATGCTGAAAGGAGATGGAGCTGAGAAACAATCAAGTCAAATGGAAATAAGGAGTCCCTTTTCCTGATCCGAGGCACTGAAAAAGAGTGGAAGCTGGAACCAAGGTACATTTCCTTCTAGACCTATCTTCTAGAATGAATGAGATGATGTTGACAGAAGGAGGTCCACCATAGGTGAGGCAATAAGGGATCCTCAACTAAGGCATGAGAGAAAATAGTAGAGTGACTGACAGACTGACACCAATGATGATGATGAAATGGGGGGTACTGAGTAGCGAATGGATAGCTTCCCTTGTTAAAGCATAAAGGGTATGGATGACCTAGCAATGACTGACATAATATCATGAGGGATAGGGGATAGTGGGGCTGAAGGCCATAATGTGCGACACAAGAGAGGGACCAAGCAATGAAGGATGGAGGACTATAGTGGGATACAAAGGGACTCAGGATAGACTCCATGAATGCGATGATGACTCAACTCGGATGCTTTAAACAAGGGAGACTCAATGGTGCTGCCACATAGTAAAGGTCCAATGGGGGACCATAAAAACATGAGTACAAGATGGTAACTCATGATGAACATCAACACGAGCATGGACAAGTATGGAGGCCAAGCGGTGCCCCTAGTATGAATGTTGCAAGTGAAGAAAGTTGATTTTGAGGAGGGGTGAAGCAATGCTTCATCGATAAAATGTGTCATGGTGAAGTATCAAGTCACTAAAAACTAATAGAGTACCCATTTGAGGGCTCGATGAGAGCTTTCCAACGGTACAGATGGTTCATCAAACTGAGCTATGGTTTGGCTGCAACATGCGAAATAAAAATCAGGGGTTTTCTTTTAATAAGGCATCTTCCCTCCAAATTCATTCATTTGCAGGTGGAGATATGGTGAATGTAGTGAGGAGAGAAGGCCCTAAATCATGCGGCGATTGTAGCAAACAAACTGACTGTTGGAATTGATATCTGTTAGTTGCAGGTAAGAGGCCTAATCCTAATCTTTCATTTCAATGGATTGAAAGTTCAGTTTAGGTATCCAGAGCTCATGGATAGGACAGTTCGCACTTTTTGGGGTCTATTCTGCAACCTGGGTAGTAGGTACTGGGCAAAAAACTGCGACCTATTCCGGGAAATGACCTGAAAAGTGCGACCTGTCAGAGAAAGGGGGTTTCAATGTTGTTTTTGGCTGAGATCTGGGATTTTTATGGTTGAGGGGCATAGGTTCCCCCAAGCATGTTGTGTTCATGCCAAAATGTATTTAGAAAAAAGGGGAATCTAAAAACATTTTAATGATGTGGTGTGCCATTTGTTTTCGTTATGGTTATGTAGTTTGAGAAAGGAAATGGAGGATTACCAATCTCTTTTAGTACTGCATATATGAATCAAATGGACTTTAAGTTTCCAGATTGGCATACATGGTGTCATTGTCCCAAAGAGAGGATTTGGAGATAATGAACTGGTGCTCTCCCAGAAAACTCACAGGTTGGTCAACAACAATGTCGAAGGGACTGGGTTATTTATGTAAGACGAAGGAATGATGAGGGGTATCATCCCAAGAGTGATCTAAAGTGATATGGGACTCTAGCGGTTCTTCTAAATGTGGAAGAATAATGGTACTAGAGTCGACATGACCCGATACACTAGGAGGGTTGTGGAGAATTTCTTCTCCTGGTCTCTCAAATATGGGTGCCCCCTTACCCAAACATTGGGTGTCAATGTAATGGCCACAAGGTGTATGTGGTTTGAAGGCATGGGTTCGATGTAAGGGGGGATAGATAAAGTCAGGGGTGGTGACTACTTCCATAATGTCGTCATCATAATAGAAGATGGGGTGACTGGTGAAAGAAAGACCACCTGATGCGACGAAGATACCTAACTCATCATCATGAGAAGAGAGGTTCACATGCGCATCGTCACAAGTGGTGACAGAAGAGTAAGTAAATAGATGGTCAAATGATGTTGAGCCCAGGGTGGTCGCTGAAGGGGGGTCGAGCGAAACAAGAGGGGAGGATTCAAAGGGAATGTTCCCCGAGGGTCTCATAGATGATAATAGGGAGAGGATGGTAGTAGCAGGCTCTGTCATCTTGACATCAGGAGGGGGAATGTTAATGGGAGCAGGTAGATCCTCAAGCTGACCTGAAGCATATTGCGCAAGTATGGGAGAGGCGGATTGATTTTTTTCAACCTCATACTCTCGAACTACCTCTAAAGAGGCGTGGTAATGCATTAGGTGGGGACAATGGTGGGAATAATGGCCATGGACACCACACAGAGCATAGGGTTTGTTGGTGCGAATAGTCTTTGGGTTCTTGGCTGCAGACGAGGAAGAAATAGAGGGTTCAGGGACCGTAGACTCAAGAAACATGACTTTAACCATGGGTTTAATATGGGGCAACTCGGGACAAGTATGGGTGGCATGACCGATGAAATCAAAAAAGGCACAAGGCTTGGCGGGCAGAGGAGGGGCAGGGTTGGTCGGGGTGGCTTTGTCTTTGGATGCCCCCTTGCGAGCTTTACCTTTCTTTCCCAGAGCTGGCACAATAGGGGAAGGTTCCTGTTGAGGTGTTGGTGGCACTGTAGCAACAGAAGAGGCTATGGGAACTGGTTGAACCGGTGTTAAAGCGAGGTAGGGTTTGGGGTGACCAGGTGGGGTAGCAGCTGGCGGGTCAAGGTACCAGACGGGTATACCTAGGGTCAGGTTAGGGAGAGAAAAGGTGGCCATGATAGGAACTGAATAGACTCCGAGAGGGGGAGCAAGGAAAGGTATCTGACCAGCAGGGTAATGACCAGGAGGGACGACTCCAAGATGGTTGAGGCTAGGTGGAACTGACCTGGAAGGATAAATGGGCTCATGGGTACCAGCTGTAGGAGAAGAGCCAGGAGGGGTAAGTCTGACTAGCTGAGACAAAGGGCTAGGAGCAAGTTGCGGTGGGCGAGGTTGAGGTTGCTGACTAGCTGAACCAGGCCGCTTAAGGGTAGCCCGAGACAATTACATCATGCAAACATTCGATAAGCTGGGATCAGAGATAGGGGGAGGAGGGAGACCAGGGAAGGTTCCAAGCAAAGAGGATTCTTTGTAGACGTTGGGAGAGACACTAGTCAAAGAATCAATGGTTTTCTTATTGGCTATAGAAGAGATGGTCGACTTAGGGGAGGTCTGAGATTTTGGCTCATGATACGTCAATAGGTCAATGGTGACTATATTTCCATTATGAGGGAAAGAAATCTTGCAGTATACTGCGGATGGGATGGCAGACATGGCATAGGTGTAGCTCCACCCCAAGATAATGTTGTAATCTAGAGAGGCATCGATGACTTCAACATCAACGCAAACAGTCTTACCTGCAATAGTGATAGGACAGTTACGGAATAGGCCAACAGGCTAGGAGGCATGGCCATCCCATGCTCAAAGGGTGATCGTGGAAGGGGCCAATTTAGGAGATCTGAGTTGTTTCCAAACCGAAGCAGACATCACATAGGTGGATGCCCCCTCATCAATGATACATCGAGAAACGTGAGCATTCCAGATTTTGACTGGGATTTGGAAGGCTACGGAAGTAGGAAGAGGGGGATGTTCTAATTGATGGGTGTTGAAAACAATCAATTGGTCATCAGCAGGATCTACAGTGCCCATGGTGGATAGTAGAGCCTTATTTTGAGAAGGGCACAACTGGAGGAGTTCCAGTGTTGAAATGGTAGCAGGAGACTATGCCAAATCATCTACTATGCTATACAAATGGGAAACTTGACCAGAAGTAGCATTTCAGTGTAATGGTCCCTTAGGAATCTTGGTATGAACCTCAAATTTGGGCTGAGGGATATGCAAGGGACCATTGGATGTCGAAAGAGGCTCTGTAGAACCTAAAAAAGGTGACTCGGGGACAGACGGAGCGGGAGGCTTGGGGTACCGACGAGACCGAGTTTGAAGGTTATGGTCGATGGTTAGAGGTTGATCAGAGTTCATCATGAGGATCTGGTAATCAGAGGAACTAGAAGGGGAAGTTTGAGTGGCCCCTTTTCCATCAGGTGGTTGGGTATCCATGAATCCTTGCTGGGGAAAAGGATTGGTAAACATAGTCGGTTGAGTAAAGGCCACATTGGGGGGAGCAGTAAGGGAGGCGTGTTGTCCTCGCAATGTGGCTTGAGACTCCCAAATCTACCACATCTATGGTAAAAGGGGACAATCGTGAGTGTAATGACTGTAAACACCACAACACAAACAAGGCTTATTTGTATGAATGGGCCTGTCCGGCTTGGGCTGATTGCCTTGTTGTTGGTTAGCAGCATTAAAGTCAATACTTGGAGGATTAGGTCCATGAGTACCAGGGGCAGATTGGTTTTTATTTCCTTTCCTCTTCCTTTGAGAGGAAGGAGGATTAGTTGCGCCCTGCTGTGCAAATACTTGCCCCAGAGGGGGTGGTAGTTGTTGTTGTTGGGGTTGAGAAGGAAAGGGAGGCGGAGGTGCAAATGCTGGAGGAGCTGGAGCACCAGGATATGGATAAGGATAATGGTGAGGTTGGGCAACATTTAGGTAAGAGGGAGGTTGGGAAAAAGGATGAGGCATGTCGTATCCTGGATACATGCTACCCGGAGGGGGAAAAGTGCTGGAGGTGCTGGCCCCTCCCGGAGGGAGACCATAGCCCATAGGAGGTTGAGCGTATAGATGAGAAAGAGATCCAATGATACTGTCGGCAGAATGAGATGCCCCCAGGGCATTAGCACCACCGGGTCTGGGGAGGTCAGGAAGGATAGTATAAACATAACCATACTGAGCATAGATGAGGTCATATTTCAAGGCTATTTGGAGGGTGGCTTCTTCGGTTTGAGGGAATTGTGAGGCGACATCTTTCCCGATGGCGAGTAAGAGAGATCTAAGGAACCAGTCCATATAGACATGGTCTTCAAAGGTAGGAGCTCGACATAAGCTCTTTCTTCTCTGCCATTCCTAGACATGATCGGAAAGGCGGGTTGCAGACGATTGACAGAAAGAAGTCAAGAGTTCAGTACCAGTGTCATATCGGAGAGGGAGCTGGAAATAAGATAAGAAGGCTCAGGAAATGGTCACAAAGGTGGTATGGGAAGAGGAGGTCTAGTCAACATACCACTTAGAAGCTTCGCCTGTAAGCGTGCGTTGGAACAACCGAAGACAAATGGAATCATCAGTAATGGAATTAGATGAACACCACATGTGGAAAGATCAGACATGGTTGGTTGGATCTTCTCCAGCAAGTCCTTCAAACTTGGGAATGTCGGAGGGGAGCTTGGTTGGCATAGCAGGCCAACCAACATTGTGGCAAATAGGGTCGTTGATCAACTGATTAAAATCAGGGAGACTAAGGCCTTCCATGTAAGGGAGCAAGGGAACAGCCAAGGTAGTTCCTGTGGTGGTTCCTCTAGTAATATTCCTGGCATTAGGGTCAGGATTAACGCTAGCATTAGGCCGTGGACCATACATAGTGAAGGTGACAGGGGGAGAACCAGAAGTAAAAGGAGAACATAATGAATCAGAAGAGGAGTCAGAGTGCAGACTCGAAGGAGGACTAACTCGACGACGACAGGAAGGAGTAGGTTGACTGACTAGAAACTGAGGATGAAGGCCAAGAAATCTCTGGGATATACGCCTTGGGGGCGCAATTATGAAAACACAAACACAACACAGAGGGAAGAAGAATGACCAACAAGGGTAGGGAGGTGTAGAATCAAGCGATTACAATGTCGAAACAAGGGCAGAGAGGTGCAATGTCAATTGATTTTTCAATGTTTTAAAGTCTTTGCATGGCAGTGTTAACCAGGCTCTTCTTCACTTAGGGTGAGTGTGTGGCGTGCGTTAATTTTAATTTTTAAACCCAGATGTTTTGAGAGTAAAAGAAAAAGTGTGCTTCATAACTGAAAATAAACCTGTAAAGAACAACATATAATACTGAAAATAACAGAAAATTAACAGCTAACAATGCATCAATCTAACCCAAGGAGGCGGGTCTCTCAAAAACTAGTCTAACAGAAGGAAAAAAAATCTAGTCAAAACACACTGAAAATGAGCCAATAGATCTAAGGTCGGGAGGGATAGGGATCTAAAGGATAAATCTGCTAAAAATAGGTGAAGAAAATAACAAAGAGACAGAGGCAAGGTTGTTGTGAAAGAGGAGGCAAAAAGCGAAAGGAAGTAGGGAAAAGGAGGTGACCCTAAAGGCAAACCCAAACCAAACTATATTAGGTGATTTGGATCTAAAAGGGATCTAAAGATGAGGTATCAGATCTGTAAAAGAAAAGGTTGAAACTCTGAAAATTTAAACACCTGCAATAGCTAAAACTCTTCCACAGAAAGTGGAGGGTACTAAAGCCCTAGGGGGCTAGATTTCCACTTAGTTGAGTAAAAAAGAATAGAAACAGGTCTAAACGGGCGGAGACGGAGGCTGGACAACCCTGACAGAAGCTTCAGACAAACCCAGAAAACTTTCAGAAAATCTATAGAAAAAAGTTCAGGTCGCAGGTTCTAACCTGTTTTATGTCCAGGTCACAGTTTTGAGGCTGAAAAGTGCGCCCTGCAGTCCAGGTCACAGGTTCTGGGCTGAAAAGTGCGACCTGCACTTTCGGGGCTTTCGGCGGCAGATTTCAGAAAAAATTGCCGTCTTAGTTGCGACTGATGTCTGTTACCTGCGTAATAGGGCCAAAAACACACGGGAGTTAGAAGTTTTAATATTTGAAGGGTTTTATGGGTGAAAAAAAACATAAAAATAGGAAAAAAAAAAGCTAAAGAGAAACCCTAGGGTTTGAAGCAGTTGGATATGCAGGAATATGAAAAATGACAGTGGTCGTAATTGAAAACCTGTGTGGAGTCGCCAGTTGTTAGTATGAATCTTTATTCGAAGTGTACGAAAAAATACCACTTTAGCTACGCATAACTTATAGCCCTAACAACAAAGAAGGTTGCCAATATCTTCAGATCTACAGTTAGTTGATCAAGAAAAATGCTACAAAAATCCAGATCTATGCATAAAAAGACATTAAGCAGTAAAAATAAGGTTTTGCTCCATGCATCAAATAGACAAGACAAGAATAATATGTTTTAAAGAATTTTATATTAAGGGCACCTGGGAGGAAAACAAGAAAGGTGTTTCCAATTCTCCTTAATGGGATGGGTTCTTGGAAGTCCTCAGCACTTCAGATATAGAATTTCTCTCTCTTGTTTGTGTAGAAAACCCAGACAAACATAGAACTCAAAGGGAGCTCACAAAGAAAATAATGGAAAATATGACAATGATAATGGCTCAAAGTCAGACCAAGAGTGTAGATCCAGAGAGATCTAAGAGGCTACAAAAGGTGAAGAATGGTAGGAAAAACCCTTCTATTTATAATAGAATATTAGGTCATTCTAGATCTTCGTGCATGATTAAAATAATATTAACCAAATATAGATCCACCTTTTATGGAATATTTTATTATATTTGTTGGAGGGGAAAGGTATTTGACTTGGGTCAAATCCCTTTATTTGTAAATAATAAATAAATAAATGATTTATTTATCATTTTAAGGAAGTGGTTGAATGATAATTGAATAAATAATGATTTAGTCAAATTTAACAAGGAATATTATTTAAATAAGGTTTAAATAATTATTCCTAGAAAATAATAAGATAAATAAGGATTTATCTAATTAATTTCCTTGTTTTGGGTTAAATATGACCCGGAATAATAATTAAATTATTTTTTAATTAATTATTCCACGAGAAAAACCAAACAAATATAGATTTGTTTAATATTTCCCCTTGGGGTTTCCTGTTTAGACCATAAACAACCTAATAAATGTGTTTTATTAAGTTATTTAACATAGTGAAAGCAATTTTACTTAGGGTAAAATTGGTCTTACATGGTGTACTTGGGTCCATCTAATGATAATAGGTTAGATGACCAAAAAATGGTGTAACACTATATAAGGTTAAAACCTATGTTTTGTATCAAATTACTTTTGGTTTCAATGGGAAAATTTTATGGCTAATGTGTTTTTCTCGAAATGTGATAGACCCCATTAAAATGGGAGATATATCGAAATGATTCCTTTGGTGTAATAAAATAGTTTCAAGTATTTTAAAGATATAGATGCATAAAATCAATGAGCATATTTTTGAGATATATAATTCCAAAATGGAATAGTTTTTGGTGAAAAAATATCAGTGGATAGTTATGGATGCATCTGCTTCATTGAAAGCAATTTTTCTAGAAGGATGGACTAAGTTGGAAAGAAGGGAAAATTTCACAATTATATGTTAATGCATGTGTTTTAAATTGAATATAAAAGGTTTTTTCTCTCTCTCATTGTTTGAGTCCTGATCTTATTAAAGGTTTCCACTAAATCCATTCCCTATTACTTTTGATGTGAACCACATTCCCAAACCCACCCATCTATGTACCTAAGAGCCAAGCCAAGTGTAAAAAGGGCTTATTTCATATTCTTATTTAACACATATGTGATTAATTATCATTAGAATTTATATGGTAGAAATATGTATAAAAATTAATCTTAGTATAGATCTATTTTGACTTTAAGGAATATTTCATGTTTTTTAGAAATTTTATCTTAGGAGGTAGAAATAAACCGTTTATAACCCAAAAAAGAAACCATGGCCTGTGAGCATCACATGCAAACACAAGTTACTCCCATGTTTGAAACACCACCTCACATCATCATAAGGGTTGGAAACCACTAAAAAACCCATACTAAGTTCGCTAGAAGGGATAACTATCATATTTAATGATTGGGTTTATCTCCAAGGTCAAAAGGAAAATCAAAGTTAGGAAAGGGAATTAGAATAGAAATTAAGGTAAGACCATGACCTTTTACCCAATATTGAACGAAGGTGAGCAACCATAGATACCATGAAGGAATTTCAAGAATCCAAACTATCTGATATGATAGGTAAGAGTGTAACATACCTCAAATACATATAAAAAAAAATGTTCCCTTTAACACTACTATAATTGTGCATGCATAAGAAATATTATCTTTTTTCTAGAAGGATATTTTGAGAGGAATCTTGAGAAATTTCTTGAAGGCTGGAAGAACAAAGCTTTGGGATTATCAATTGCAAGTTTAGACCCTCTATTGCCCTACATTGAAGGCAATTCAACTATGCAGTCCTTGACCAAAATTTCAGAGGCTTAAATTCGGGTTTCCTAAGAGATTTTAGAGGTGACACTTGGTTGTTTCGATTGGTTTTCTGAGCATCTTTCGGTCAACTGTCATTTGGATTTTGAAAGATAGTTTGAAAGTCAGGATAGTTTGATTATCTCTCTCTCTAAACATTTATATCTATTAAGAAGAAGAAGATATGTTGTGTTTTCCCTTATTTGTTTTGTCTTCTGCATTTTATTTCTATGTTCTATATACAATTACTGTTAAGATCCTTGACCAAAATTGGAGAGGCTTAAATTCAGGTTTCCTAGGAGATTTTCATTTTATTTATATGTTCTATATACAATTACTGTCAAGATCCTTGACCAAAATTATTATCTACCAGTTTTAAAGTCGGGACTGTTTGATTATCTCTCTCTCTAAACATTTATATCAATTAAGAAGAAGAAGATATGTTGGGTTTTCCCTTATCTGTTTTATCTTATGCATTTCATTTTTGTTCTATATACAATTACTGTCGAGATCCTTGACCAGAATTGTAGAGGGTTAAATTCAGGTTTCCTAAGAGATTTACATTTTATTTCTATGTTCCATATACAATTACTGTCAAGATCCTTAACCAAAATTATTATCTATATATACAATTGTCAACTGTCATTTGGATTTTGGAGGACAGTTTGAAAGTTAGGACAATTTGATTATCTCTCTCTCTCTAAACATTTATATCTATTAAGAAGAAGAAGATCTGTTGGGTTTTCCCTTATCTGTTTTGTCTTCTGCATTTTATTTCTATGTTCTATATACAATTACTGTCAATATTGATCCAATGGTTAATGTGATTTCTATTTAAAGTAGAATTGTAATTGGGATAATAAAAGGAAATTGAAGTAATTTTTGCAAGAATAGAACATACCATTGTTAAAAATTATCATGGTATCATATCCCATTTTAACCATTTAATGTTTAACAAGATTTCAATGACAGGATTTCATACCTGGAAATTCGTAGACGAAGCCGCAATGAGGATGAAGTCGAGAGATCATTTCGCAGAAATTCGCAGAAGAAGCCGCAACGAGGATGAAGCCAGGAGATCAATTCACAGAAATTCGCAAATGAAGCCGCAACGAGGATGAAGCCAGGACCAAATTCCGTGCGAAAAAACAATTAAATTAAAATCAAACAAAACAAAAATCAACAAAAAAAAAACATAGCAACTGCAAAACCCCAACAGAAACAGAGAAACATCGCAATAGACCTTAATAGAACAACATTGCAACAGAGCAAGACATGGACAGATGCGAGACACATGTGCATAAGAAACCCGTTAAGGTTTGCAGGCCGATATATTTATAAGAACAATTTCGGCTGAACTATTTTAAAAGTTCGGCGAACTAATAGTTCGACCGAACTTTTGTCGTAGGTTTTCCTATCTCTGGCCAAAAATATGTTTGCCCACCCCATCAGTGCACCGTCAATGTAAACGGTAGAATGAGTTCGGCCGAACTATTTTTGAAATTTAGGCCGAAATTTTATAAAATTTCGGCTGAATTAGTGAGAAAAAACGTTTTTCACCCCCGATTCTCACAAAAGTGTAACCCAACTTCGTGGGCTTACCCACTATCATTATTCAAAATCATAAAACCTCCTTGAGAGAGCCCTCTCAAACTAAAGAGGCTAATATTTAGTTAGAAGTGGTTTGAAAGAGTTACATTGAGTTTATTGATGAGCAACCAATCAAGATTAATTTGGTGATAACACCAAGAAAGTGCTTTAACACCAATTGTTAAGTAAGTAAGATTTGAATATAAAATCATATAATCCATCAAGAATATTCCACATTTATGAATATGAGAAGCCTTAAGGCAGGGTAGCACCTTACATATTGATCCTTTTACAGAAGGAATCCACTCTTGTTCACTTGCCTCTTTGAGGGGGCAACCTTTTAATGAGGTAAACTTAATTACAATAATCTTTCATTCAAATTCCATAAGGAGTTCTCCATTATTGTTTATAACTATAAAGAGACCTTTAAAATACTCTAATCATAAATAAAAATCCTAATTACCTAATGGACCTTCTTTAATGAGGTCCCATTACATTTATTCATTACTAACTACCGTAGCGAGCCTTATTTAATAATATAGCTGACCTAATCCACCTTAAATTGAATGGCCTCCACTATTACTACTCTACAACTATTCCCATTAGTTGCCTCCATAAGGACCTCATATCACCCCTTAGGTACTCCATATTACCCCCTAGTGAATCCAAGGGGGTAATATAGAGTGCCTATGAAGGTACGCATGGGGATTACTAGTATAATAATAATACTCGAGGACATTCAAGGTAAGGTGGACTAAGTCCACTATAAATCAAGTATTGAGTAAATTTGTTGGACCTCATTAAAAAAAATTCCATTATGTAGTTAGGATTGTGTTATAATTATACTTTTCTAGAGCCATATTAATAATAAATAAGGATGGAGAACTCCTTATGGGAGGTGTGTATAATAATAATGTAATTGAGCTTAACTCATTAGGAGGTTTCTCGCTTGAGGAGGCAAGTGAACATGAGTGGATTATTTTCACAACAAGATCAATTTGTAAGGTGTTAACATACCTTAAGGGTTTTCATAAAAATAAACTATATAATGTTATTTATCTTTTGTATGATTTTATATTCATATATTGAGTATTTAATATTTGGTATTAGAGCCCTTTGCTATGCAAAAGTGGGCATTTTTTTCTTTTCTTTTTTGTGGATATTTTTAGGGAAAAAAATAAGGACTACAAAAAAAAAAAAAAAAACAAATTTGTGTAGCCCTTTAGGATGAATCTACAAAAATAGGTTGAAAATCTCAAATCTTTATGAAAATTCACCCAGATTAAAAAAATAAAATAATATCAATTGGAGTTCAAGAGGTCAAGATATCGTTGATATAAAATCAACAATTTCAAGGTTTTTTTGTGATAGTCAAGTAGGCGACAAAGCTCATAAATTTTAACAGGGACTTATTGTAGCTGTTACAACAACACCCAAAATTTTGAGCTTATTCAAAATTTTGGGTCCCATTTTGCTTGCCTTAGGCCACTAGGAATATAATAGGGTTTTAAATTGGGCAACCTCCTCTTGAACCATTCCTATCAAACCTTATCGATGCTCGCACTTACACAGTGCATGTTATCTTTATTTTTCTAGATTTACCTCTGAGCTTGATCACATTAATGCATTACAGTTTACAGGAGTACCTCATGTCAATAAACTCACCCCACATTGGTCCTTATCCCTTTCAAACTCATTAGGATTTGGTGATGTTGAAGTTGTTAAAATGTGCTATCAAACATTATCTTTCCATCAAATGCATTGGAAATAAACACGCATACATTTGTGGCATTGGACATACTCCACATGTGGCCTTATGCCTTCAAACTCAATAGGGGTTGGGAAAAGATAACCTTGCTTATGCACCCTTGAAACCCTAGGCCATCATAATCAAAATTTTAAGCATTTTTAGTCTAATCACGACCTTTAAAATGTAGTTGAATATGCATTATATATTAAGCCTTCATTTCAAGAGGTGCACTACATAGTTATCAATACTATTCACGCACTTGAGTATTAAGCCCATGATACATGAAAGATGAATTATTTTGGAGTTTGTGTATTTTATTATTATTATTATTATTAATATGTATCCTAGGTTTTTGTTTTAAATCATAAACTAACCTATTGATACATTGTGTTATGTAAGGTTGCAAACAACTCCATTAAAACACATAATGCCACATACACTATTATGCAAAGAACATCCACTAGCACCAAAAGGTGTTTGAATGACGTGTTGGAGGGATATAATGTTGGCATAACATGTGCACCCATATGCTAAGCATGCCAACCCATGTGGAAACTAAGCATTGGATCCACTAATGACCTACAAAACCCATAGAACGAAAGTCATGTTGACATTACAATGAGATAAAGGGGTATCTCCATGCATGAGGGTATAATAATACAACTCTGCTTTGTAAGCACACACACCTAGAGATGTAAAGGAGACGGTGGCAATTATCTATAAAAATATATTTTGCAAAAGAATTAAGTAAGCTCACTTTGAAGAATATATATATATATATATATATATATATATATATATATATATATATAGTTACATACTATTGTGACTCCATGTGAAAAGTCATGTTATCAAGAGCGTTAGTATATGAGGATAACACCATACAAAGCCTCACCAAAAGGCATTATATATATATATATATATATGAGAGCCGATAGTGTTAATAAGGTGTGAACTTCAAAGAATAGTAAAGTGTGGAGTGTGTTAATAGAAAATGCACTAAAAGGTGTTAAAGGGTTGCATTCAAAAGGTGCACATAATGATGCAAGATAACGAACGACCCCACTATGGATATAGTTGTATATTTATTATGTATCAAAGCGTACTAAATGCCTTGGGAATCTTGGTGGCAATGGTAATACATTAGTGTCAAGAATAAGGAGGGGATGACACCATAGTTTTGGAACAAAAGTTGCATATTTAATGCTAATCCATACGAATTGGGCGTAGTGATGATGCGCACTAGAATATAGGCTAAAGGCAAGAAAATCGAAGCACTTATAATCTGAATCAAGGAGCATATGAGTGATGCCTATATTTTAAGTGAAAAATATGAGAGGGGGTATTTTAATAAAATATTTTAATGACAACCCATTTTAAATGTGTTGGGAAAAACCCATTGTAAATGCGTTGGGAACCGTGAGCCAACAGGAGCATGAAGCAAAGAAGCGCCACCTTTTGTTCCATTCTTGTTAGGGTAATATGGAACAAGGGTAGTCGCACTTTGGGAAGCAATGCAAATTCATAAACATCAGTACACAAATTGTAAACATTTGTAAGGGATATAAATCAATGGTTTGGCATTACCATAGTTGACATCGTTTATGACCAAAATCTACTTGTTTATAGTGCTGGTGATTGTATTCAAATTTTAAGGAGGAAATGCGACCAAGGAATCACTCACTATCAAAAATATAGGAGGTCATGCATTGTGCCAGGGCATGCCACTAGATTATCGAAGATATGCTGAGAGTGTTACAACAAGGCATATGTACTTCTCAACTAAGTAACTGGTGTTTGAGCTTAGCAGAATATCCAAGGTCGCATGGTCAGAATTCTATAATGGGTAAAGGTAAACGAGAGCTCTGTAGAGTCATTCCTCAAGAATAATTAAAACTGAGACTCAAGCTAATGTTAACTGTAATGTAGAGATATCAACTTACGCATCAAAATATGTTGATCACAAAGAAAAATTAATATTGATTGAACTCTCTCTGAAACTAATATCAAAGATCCTTGACTGTTTAAGTGCAAGAGACCTCAACAATGTTTCTCATGCCATGTCGTCCTAGCGGGGCCATTGTTTTGATTGATAGTGAGGTCAAAGTTTTAGATGCATTTGCAGGTCGCATTTGCATAGAGGTTGCACCCTGATCTAAATGACACAATTGTGACTTTGCAACCTATAGGAAAGTCACATTCCTAAGTCTCACCAATGCCATCATGTAATATGCAATTTTATCTACCCCTCATAAGCGTGATTTGGTCTAAGTCACATTTCCAAGTGAAACCTAAAAAAAACCTGCGACCCACTCTATATTTTGAGTTACAATGCACGAATGGTATCATAGGGAAAATTTTCACTTGGCTTTATGGACTATAAATGTCACATATTGTTCCTCTCTTGACATATCGTTCCTCTCTTAAGAGAAAATTCCTCAATGCAGGTCCAAAATTTCCTTGAGTAAGGGAGATCTTATTTATCCCAAGCTAGATATGGAAAGACAACCAATGAAGGTGGATATCTCTTATGGGAAATATGAGCATAGATTCAAAGAATTAGATCTCTTGGATGGAGAACCCTAGATCCAAAAACCAATGGAAATACTTACCTCTTAGCATTGGAAGATAATGAGGTTGTATGGAATATGCCTCCATTGTCTTGGGTACTTGGTGCAAGGTAATAGCCCCTGAAAGATGGATTCCTAAACTAAATAGAAGAGCCACTATTAATGTTTGAAAAAAGACAAATGTTGGATGTTATTTTGGATCTACTAAGAATATTTTTAACTCTATAAAACCCACAGAGGCCACATGCGTTGACAACATTGTTATACGAAAGAGGACCATGCATGGGTTTCAATCAAGTAAATTGTGATTTTAAAATTTCATTCTCTGTTGAAAAGTGTGTATTACTGGTGTCATTTATTTGCAGGTAAAAGATGTGCATGGAGAAATTTAGGGTTTCAACAAACAGACTAAGTGTATCCATGCAGCAGCCCAAGGCATTATGTCAACTATGATGGTAGATGTTGTAGTAAGAAAATGGTCATTCAATGTTGTCAATGAATAATGTAACCTTGTCTCATAGCTTGGACACCGTATCAACAACAAATGCACGAGGTTTTCCAAAACCCTTTGTACTCTCCTCATGTCTTGTTCGTTATCATTAAGCAAATATTTATCATCATGATGCCAACAACTATGTTGAGATCAATTGATCTTCTAATAGTCACCGAGCATGAAAGAATAGTAAGGTCGGTCAAAATTCATGAGGGTAGAAGAAAGGTCATAAGAGGAGGTGAAAGGCACCCTGCCCACTCCTATAATTAGACCCTCATGCCACATAGTAAAAGTAATTTTAGCTTTGGACTTATATTTGGTGCATATGGTTTGAGAACTAATAGATATTTTAGTGGATGCAAGAAGTAATTCTCTATTTCCACTTTTGGATTTGGTGGATGTCTCATGTGATGGTGCTATGGATATTCTCAGCTTAATGTTCTAAATTTCTTTGAACTTTGGCATACCATTTCCTTGTGTATCATCGTGCATTGTGGGATTCTTCTTACGATGAAAGGATGGTATATGATGTGCTTACCTTTGCTTGTGTTGATAAACTATTTCATTGGAATTAGCATTATATATTTGTGGAATTGTATGCTCATTTATGCTTTCACATGGTTATTAATCATGAACTCATTCATGATTTATAGGCTTACATTTACATGTGTGTGAATCTAATTTAATGCTTTTCTTACACTTCTTTTCTTGATGTTCACACTTTGAAGTTATGTTTCTTCTATTCATGGCATTTATCATATTGAATTTCTGTAGTTTACTTTCTTGCATTTGTTAAGTTTTATTTGTTCTCTTATGTTGACACTTGTTTTGTCCAAAGAAAAATAACACTTAATGAGATGGAAATCAGGCCCACATACTAGATGGGACTCCTAAACCAAACGATGTAGACTCTAATTGGAATCCTACATTGGGGATATCCCCTAGTTATTGGCGGTACATTCCAACCTGTCAACGGGACCTATGAATACCTTCATACCAACACCCTCAACAGGCTCCAAATTTTTCTTTATGAAGCTGCAACTTGAAAGGATACTACAATCCCTTGCTCCATACAAGAAATAATATGTTTTTTTACCTAGTTTGTAACTCTGCATACCTCCATTTGTATATTTTCATATTCTTCTCCCCAAATCTATTTCACATAAGCTCTATATATGTTCAAAGAAACTAATGAACAATACCTCAATAAAATCTCATATTCTCTAACTATCTAGACATTCGGCCTTTTAGTAAACTTATATTTTTGTAAAGATAGTTTGTGTAATATTCCTATTTAGGAAAATCAACAATATAGGCACCAAAAACACATTTTTTCAGAAAATTATGCTATAATAGTCAATAAAATCCCATGGACCCATTGTTGTATACATTATAGAAACCAAATATACAAGGAGATCAGAAACAAATCATTATAGCTTAGTTAAACAGGCCTCCCAAGCCCAGAACAACCCAAAAACACTACAACCCCATGAATACTGCAACACAGAAATTATGAAGCAAATGACAATGCAGTTAAATGAGGGTTTATGCTACAGAAATAGAGAGACAAATGGATCTACTGATATATTACTCAAGAGAGATGAAAAATTGAGATCTAGTCTCTTTTACACAATTCCAAGATAACCCAGCAAGGGTTTCTTGATAGGCATGAGATGGAAAAAGTATATACTACAGATCTATGGATGAATCAAACTGTATGACTGAAGATTTGCATAAATATGGCTGAGAAAACAAGAAATGGTTGTATCTCCTCCTTACTAGCTCTCCGGGTGAAAGGTTGATCCTTTCACTAGGAAACTAGCTCACAATCAGGGGTTTTGACCCTTCCACTGCAACAGCATGAAAAATAACACAGTTCCTCCAAGAGACTACGTTGTGGCTGTAGGTGACTTCTAGGCCCAATTTCGGATGGTGGAAATGAAGCCCAGAATCCTCCTCTCAGATTTCTTCAACAAGTCCTCCAAGAAAGAGTGGGGAATTCCCGCATGAGAATACCCTTGTACTAAACAATACAACAAACCCAGCTAAACATCTGAAGCATGTAATAAGTCATAAGACTAAAAAATAAACAATATTCTAAATACCCTATATGGTTTCCATTCCCTCCATTATATACTTTATGAGCTTCCTTACTATGGGTCCCATCTATTTATGAAGTTACTTCCATGCAAAGACTCATCCTCCAAAATTATGTTGTCTCCACTAGCTTCACTCTCTCATTTATAGTGTTGTTTGATTTGATCAACTTTGACTTAGTCTCCATGCATGGTCTCCTTTCACACCCAAGGTGGCTTTATTCTGACTATCTAAACTGATCCACATTCACATTGGGTTGTCTCTATTGATAATTCATTCCCTCCATACCAACATTGTTGACTTGGTCAAACTTAACCTTGTCCCCATGCATTAGCCCTTGTTCACATATGAGGTTTCTTTATCCAGCTATGACGATGATCCCTTTTCACATGATAAGTAGTTTTATTACTAATAAAGAGATTTATGGGTCTCCCTACCCACTTATTCATCAAACAAGAAAGCAAAATTAGATTCTAATATTCCAATTAACTGCATGTTAATTTAGGAATATTACAGTTTGTTGGTTGATAATATTCCACACAAGAATATGAAGTGAACAATATTGCCTCTTTGCATTCCTTCAATTCACACCTTTTCAAATTTTGAATATTAAAAATAAAAATAAATGCTCCACCCAATATTATTTTCAACCACCTTTAATGATTAACTACACCAACATAATTCTAAGACCATGTAACATTATAGGAATAATATAAGACCATATAACTGAGCATTCATTCCTCATGATCAACAACAAAATTTTCCATTAATGCATCACAACTTCTTCATACCACTTCTTCAATTAAATCAACTCAACCATCATATGCACACAATATATTTATGAACCATAAAAATATCAATACCATATAAATATATGCAAGCACATACCTCAAACCCAAGTGACATATTCAACAAAAATTTGTCAACAACATAATCTTATCATTTAAAGCAACATATACTTACCAATCAACAATATAATATTAGCATCACAATACCTCTGTCAAATAAGAAATATTATTGTCACCAACATATTTCCATTGTCTTAGCACCATGCATTTTCCTTTGCATATTTTCCTTGCATCATAGCAATCTCTACTAAATAAAAATATCTGCAATATTATGTCATCAATAATCAACAAGCATATGTAACCAACAAGGATGAGTAACAAACTCCAAAGAAACTACGCCATCAATGACACCCTTTTCCAGCCTACTTTGTTGCTCCTTTGCTATAACAATATATGAAACATCATCAACATGCAATCAACTCAATCAATAAATAACGACATGTGAAAGCAAGCTCTAACAAGCTATTCTCCTTCACCTCCAAGGCATAAAAATACTTGCATTAACACAAAAATGACATCAAAAATATATATTCAACTATTCATACATTATTTGTGTCATAAATGACCTATCTTGTTGCTTCTTTGCCATCACCCTTTGCATCACATCTCTGCCTTATAGTCTCATTTCCTAGCATCTCTACAACACCTCTTCAATGCTGATCTCTTCAACAATTCTCACAGAACCATTAAACAATTACAATGCATCAATCCATAACATGCTCAACAACATTTTTTATTCCCCTTTGCATCACACTATATATCACCATCACAAACATAAACAATATCACAATATATGATGACAACATAAGTAAAAAACCTCTAACAAGAAGTTACTTCATTCCTTTTCCTTCACAACAACATCTCCATAATAAATCAATCAATAATATATTTAACAAGGTACAATCATACCTCAAGATCAAGATAGCCTTTGCAACCTATTTTTCCATCAAGCATAACAATGATCAACAATATAGTAATATAACAACATAATAATAAATCAATGCATCACATTGCCTCGATTTGCACCTCTTTAACTTATTTATGTTACATAATAAACTATGCAACATACTTTGTTCTACCTTGCTACTCACAAGCATCGAACATACCTTGTTGCTCCTATTGTTCATTTTCCATAAATGAAAACAATGCAAATAATCTCCCCCTTTGGCATTGATCACAACATTATGATCCTCCCTCTGCTTAGCTCCCCCTTTGACATCAATGGAAAGGGGGTATAAGATACTAAGAAGATATTTAGTGATTTACCAAATTGTAGGTGTTCAAACTCTTATGCTCATCAAATTCACCATCAATTTTACAACAAACCATTGTCCAAATTATATTATTCTCCACCCTTATGTATGTTGATGACCATATTCATCGTGTTAATATGATACCAATGACCAATATCATATCATTTTTTTTCTCTCTATTGAAATAATACTAATAATTGTTGTGATCCTTTAGCAAGTGTTCTACCCCTATTTCTTCATATTCATGTTCACAAATTTTTGTGAACAAAAGCACAAACACCTTCTGGCTTTGATGAGAATCCATAGCTCCTGTCTGTTGTTCCTGCTTTGAATTTCCTATCTTTTATATCTGAAACAAATAGTTTGAAATGCCAATCTTCAAAAAATATCAACAATAGTGTTCCTATACAACTTATTTTGAAAATTTTGAAATAAAAACCCCACAATTTTTTAGAACAAACACAGACTATTTTGACAAGAGATATAATTGTAACATGGTTGAAACCAAACATGCCCAACTATGGTAATATTTATAGTCCAATCGTTTGAAATAAAACATTCCCAATTGTGGTATTTTGAAAAGATGTATAATCCCAACATTGTTGAAATCAAACATGCCCAACTGTGGTAAGAGGTACATTCCCTTTGTTGAAGTCAAACATGCCCAATTGTGGTAAGAGTAGAGGATATTCAAATTATTCTATTCTTTCAAACTTAATACATTCCAATCATTTCCATATGTGACCAAATGGAAATTATTTTTTCCTGGAAAAATGCCTCAAAACTCATCACCATTCTAATAACTCGCTATCCTTTTATGCCAGTTCCTTATTATCCATCCTTGTTTCTTTCCTTTTTACCTCAACATGTAATAATAAGCATATCTGTCACCACCAATGGCCATTACAACTCATAATCATGATCTGATTGAGAAGAAAACAATAATAGGCCTTTCAATTTACTCCACGAGCTTCAATGGAAGGGTGGCGCTGTGAATATCTCTTCGGCCTAAGACAAGTACCATGTGACCATCCATCACATCTACAATGTCATCCATATTGATGTCTACATGGAGCGTACTATGAAAAATATGGGATTCAAAGTCATTTTCGATCTTGTATGGAGAGTGTTGAGGGATTTCTCCAACTTTGGAAAGGATTCTTATTGCTTATTTAACTTGGAAAAGCAAAAACCCTCATATGATCCCACAACGATCGAATATGAGGAGCTCATTTAAATCCCTGGAATTACAAAGTAGTGATAATTGTATGATATGATCAATAAATATAGATATGTTGTCACATTAGAGCACGAATCTTTCTAATAAAATTTCTAAACAGCCTTCAGCCCACGAATTTGAATGCACTAACTATAATTCTCGCTAGCCACGATGCACTTCACTCTATTATGGATGTCCAACACAACTTTGACTAGCATCATGTTTAATTTTCAATGTACATCCATAAGTTTGTATATTTTTCAATCACCAATATGTGACTTTGATTGATATGGGCTCGTCCAAGGCACACCAACTATCATTGGCCAACACTCCAGTTTTTTCATTTTCGATAACTACATTCAATGAGTGCTTTTAACCATTTTCTTGCTCTTGTGTATAAATATCTGGCGTGATCACATTTTTGCATTCATTTTTTTGTTCACTACAACACACAATTGTCATGGCCTAAATTAGGGTATAAAACCCTAGTTCTGGTGTAACACAGCATACAATATATTGTTGATTGATAATATGTATTAACTCCACAATGCCACCAATACAATGTTGTGAAAAATGTATTGGAATTATCACCAATATAACATTTTAACCAATATAATGCTGTTAATAATGTATTTTCTGCTAATTTATTCATTTCACTTCATTCAATAATATATTCTTTGCACGCCTCCAATAATGTAACGTACACCAATTATACGAGCAAGAAATATTATTCCATAATCAATCTCTCTCTCTCTCTCTCTCTCTCTCTCGTTATATATATATATATATATATATATATATATATATATATATATCACCGCAACATATTAACCATATGATGATCTATCAACACACTATATTAACACACTATCCAATACCAATTGATCTTCGTATAATAATAAAATATTTAAATAATAATAAGCCAATATATAACGATAGAAATGTAACTTAACCCTAATCCATAAGTAATGCACCATGTCAATTTAAAGCATATATGGGTATACTCCAGCAATAATCAGTCCAGCAATTCAAAGAATAAAATTCATTCAACACACAATATTTGTAATCATTCACAATAATTTACCTCAACACATTGAATTTTTAACATATAACCTATCATGATATGCCCTATTGACACTCTGCACAAAAAATATGATTTTATCTATTCAACCTGAGCCTTCTGCCACCTAACCATCTGGCCTCTATCATCTGATATTTATGTAGATCATATCACCTCTTTCAACTCCATTACCTTTCCCTGAAAATATTTACTTGAAAATTCTATTCATCCACTTGGTATTACAAATACACATTCTCTAGGTCTTTATGTCTCTTTGGGTTGTCAATTTCTTAAAACAATAATGTTTCACATGCTTTTTTATTGTATGAGGTGCGGATTTCTTTGCAAATGATGTATATTCTTCATTGTGAATGATGATGTATTTTTCTAGTTCTTCTCTATGTATAATAGCAAGTATTATTATTTTTATGTTTCTGCATATAAAGTTAGTTTGTCTCCCCCTGCCTAAACAATGAATTTCTTATGGTTATGCATAAAAGACTCTTTGGTATTCAATCTTATGTTGAAAGAATTTGGATATCAACTTTTTTGTCATTTTTAAGGTTGATTAAGATCAAAGTTGTTTCAGTATTATTATTTGGACAATGAGAATATGTGTGCACGTAGGTGGCCCTGTAATATTGATGGAAATCAAACCTCTTCTGATCAACCGATGCCAAATAATTGCATTATAGTAATTAGGATTGGATTCAAGATTTAGTGTATTCATTATGATTCCTAATTTTCTTTTCGCTCATTTGAGAATTGCATTTCATATGCATTTTAATTGATTTATTTTTCATATAGTCAGTGAGATCATGGTATTTATGTCATATTGTTAAGGAATTCACTTGGTTTCTTTTGTTTGTTTGTTCTCTGCTATGAAAACCAGTGATCATTTATGAATTCTTCATTTACGATATTATTTATTTCTCATTTACTCAAGAGATTTTTATGTTTCCATAGTTAGGGACATTTTCATTTTCGTTTACCATACATATAGTCAGTAATCCTTCAATACTCTCGTGGTTTATTTATTCAACTTATTGGTTTCCATATTGTATGTAATTCCTCATAATCATATTTATTTGTGCCATACTTGCAGCTTGCCCATTAAAAAATCCAAGGACAAATTAAATGACCATGTTATGTCTGGAAAGAATTTGTATTTTATTTTCTAGGTTTCCCACCATCTGTTACACTATAAATCCATGAGAAATATGAATTTTTTCTGGTATGCTCTCCATGAAATAAAAGTAACTAAGGTTCCCCATATTCTTCATCTTTTAGAGTTTCACCAATTCTTACAATATCCCAAACCATGAGTCTTTTGTTAGTACCATAAGAGGCAAATATTGTCTCATCCATAGTACTCCACTCAATTTGGAAGATTTGGTCTGTATGGTTGGAAAATGTATGTAATGAACAAATGAGTTTCCACAGATCAAATAATTTGACAGTTTTTTCCATTGACCCTGTTACCAACAACCACTTATTTTTTATGAACTACAAATAATTTTTGTGACTTGTTAGGTGTAGTAAGTAATATGTAACTGAGTTAAAATGATATCCATGCCTAAAAATCCATGAAACATTCTCAACTTCCCTCTTACGGACTTTATATATTTGATTGGCCTCAAGAAATTTCTTTCTAGATGTAGCATTACCATTACAAAAGTATATTTGTAAACTGTTTGAACCTCTCAGAAGGAGATTTTAATATTCATGACAAAACATATCCTTTATTAGTATGAATTTTCAATATCAATTCAGGATTGCAAACCCTTTCTCTGCATAGACAATAATATTACTAGTAGAGGTTTCACTTCACTTTCAAATTGACTTCAAATTCCTTTGAATGCTTTGTCTCTTTTTAATTTTTCTTTAAATATTTTATACTAACATATCATTGATTTATATGTCTCCAATGATCATTAATGGGACTTCTCTCCCCTTGATATGGTGCTCCTCTAATATTCACTAGATTCATGTTTTTCTTTCTTGAGAAACTCCCCCTGAGATCATGTTAACTTCACTTTCTCATTTAAGTCACATGTTGCTCATTTTTATTCCTTTTCCATACTTTAGTTTAATTCATTCTTTTGGGTGCATTCCCTTCATTTTTTGATCTACTTGGAGTTTCTTTCATATTTTTTTAGATTTCTTTATGGTATATGGCATATTGTAATCTTTGGATTTGTGGTCAAGTTTATTACAAACATAACATCTTGTGTGGCCAAGAAATGGAGGTAATGATGTGTTTCTTCTTGATTTAATTTTATTGTTTGTATAAAATTTGCATTTGACAACTTTATGTCCAAATCGATTGCATAAATAATAGTAACCATAGATATAATTTTTGTACCTAGTGGTGATTGTGTTCTCTATTGGATTTCTTGAGAAACCCTTCTTGTGTGATACATCTTCTATTGATTAATATTGATATAATTTCTCTTACATTTTGATGCTAAATGTCTAGGTTCATGGAAAGAAAAACACTTGATATATTTTAAGGGAGAAAATAATATCCTATGGGATCTTCCAAAGTTCCTCAACTCATCACCAGGAGAAAATGACCTTCTTGCGAAGAACCCTTTCTTCAACTCATTATTTGGCTTTCAATGTTGCTTATTGTTTTTTCTTTCTTATTTTATTGTAGCTCTTTTAAGGGATACTTTATTATCCTGTATGAATGGCTTTGAATTACTACATTTTTCAGAGTTATTAATGGAGACAATGTTCTCTTTTTTGGTTGTAGTATTTGTATGGCTAATGACCCAACATAAATTTTCAAAATGGAGTCTATAGACTTAGAGGTGCAACAAAGGAAATTCATGAAAATGATATGGGTTTCTACAAATCAAATCCCTATTTCTAATCTTTTTCTTCAACATCCTTTGAAGTTTCGACAAACACTTATCAACTCCTGGTATAGCTCTTGTAAACACTTTTGTATTTTGTTAAAAATAAATCCTAATTACCAATAAACTATCAAACTGAACATTAACTCCCTAAATCACTGAGAAAATAAAAAATAAATACCACATTAATAAATTGAATAACCTAATCATGTAAACCCCAGAAAATCTAAGAGATTCTTCCAAACATGATACTCAAATCAAACTTTGTTAAATATCCTACATTAGGTTATGTCTCCACTCCACTCAATTTGTAATCAGAGAACTAAAATTATAGCTCAAATCTTCTTCTAGTGTCACCAACACAATAAAAAGCATTAAATGTATCATAAATCACCATGTGCATGAATAAAAACAACCTCACTCTGTTCTAATGCTCTCTCAAACTTGTAAATTGGTCCGGATTTATGCAAGAACGCGATAATATACAAAAATAAACATAAACACAGAGATGCAGTCGAAATAAAATTTCATTCAATTAATATCATATAAAAAAATTATTCTTACAAACATAATGAAAATAAACTAGCTAGGGCGTTGGTAGGCTTATCTCTTAGAAGAGATGTGGCAGCTACAGGCCTCTGAACTATGTTACAATAAGGCTCTAAGGCCTATTTATTGTTTAGAAACAATGGAGAACCCTAAACATCTAGAAACCTAGCCCTAGGAGATGAAGCACCAAAAATATCGGCCCCGTTTGGGTAAATTGGTACATCAACTTCCTAGGGACGTAACTTTGGCATATGATCTATGTTTGACATGCTCAATACCTCGTTAGAAAGATATGTCTGAGGAATACAACTTTTGATGTGAGAAATATCAAAGGAACTTCCATGTTGCTCCTGGTTTTCCCAAAAAACATTGTTTAGGGCCTTAAAATGGCTCTGGAAGTTCAAGAATCGATCAAGTGGAATAGGTGGGTGGCTGAAAATATCCAAATTGATCATTCCTCCCCCCTTAGGAAGCAATGGTCATTGCATTAAGTTCCTCCATGAGATGAGAAAAATTATGTTGAAATTTTTCAGCAGTGAGCCACTTGCCTTGGTGATGGTGTATGGCCCATATTGGAGTGGGTGAAGCTTGCGGTGGGGTCTAGTGAGGTGCTCCTTCTGAAAATGTAGCCAGATGCTAGAATTTATGTGGCACATAATGTTGATCATGGTGATGCTTTTACTTAGCATTGGATTTGTCAGAGATCTCGTGGACTTGCTGGCAGATGTGTTGGATGCGTTCAATAAATTGGGTAGCTTTATCAACCTCAGACAATACATATGTGGATTTTGTCTATGTGGTCACATGAGGTATGGCAACGTCAGGTGGTGGTGCACTTGGGTTCAGATCAATGGAGTGTTTGACCTGACAGTGTAGAGGAGCCTCATTGGGTGAGGAGAAAATGTCCTTGTATTCCTCCACAACTTTGTCCATCTATTGGTCCCATGCAGGGGAGCCCTGTGTAGAGGTTGTGGCCACAATATTCTTCTTTCCACGTGGAAAAATTGTAATGAAAATAAATTTCCTGGTTTGGGAAACCGTCTTACTACGTTGTTTTTCAGTAGTCAAAGAGATGGCAAGAGGGGGTACTTACTCCGACATCTTGTAAAATTTATTTCCCAAATTAATAACAATAGAATGAGGCCTAGACTCATACACAGCATGTCTCTTCCACAATTATGGTTGGCTTAATAATACATCAGAAACATCAAGAGGATAAACATCACACAGTACCTCATCTGTGAATGTCTTGATGTTGTACAGAAGGTGACACTGCTGGTGGACGTGGAGATATCTTCCTTGGTGAAGCCACCTGATGGTATATGACTATGGGTGTGCTATGGTCAGTAGGTCGATTTTCTTCACGACCTCAACTAAAATGAGGTTCTTTTGTCTTCCGGTATCGATAAGGAATTGAAGTGGAGAACCCTTCACCCACATCTATGAATGGAAGAGGTGCTCCCCCTCCTGTAGATCCTCGAGATCCTCCCTCTAGAGCTTGGTGGTGGAAACAATAGCACTGAGATCTGCATCAATGATATGCTTACATTTTTCATCACCCTTGTCAGGTTCTGACTCAAAATTAGAACATGCATCTGATTCGGGTGCCTTTAGTTTGGCTACCAATGACTATTTAGCTAGACACTCATTTGTGTTGTGAGAGGGGTTGTTATGAAATTCACACCACTTCGTTGTGTCCTTCTTTGGATTTTTGGTGTTGTTCTGAGTCGCCTCGCTTTGGCTTTTCCCCTTGTTCTGTGGTTTGGGGGCGCCTTTCCCTGACTTGAATTTCGTGGATCCAAAGTCTCGCTTCTTCTTCTTAAATTTTTGCTCGATCTTGGCAGCTTAGCGATATGTCGTGCCAAGCGAGGTAATGACAACATTTCCTCCTAAATGTGTCTATGCAAATAGCTACGGTACTTGAGCACCAAATATCTCTTTGAATCTTTAACACCTAACTTTTTGCACATGGTATGGAATAGATTTGTTAGTTCTTACACATCTTGATCCCTTTGCTCTCACAGCATGGTCCATTGGATGTACTTATCCTCATAGCTCCCCAAGGGGTAATATTGTTCCTTGAAGCCATCTTGGAATGAATTCCAAGTGGGTGTGACCAAGAATAGAAAGGGTTCCCTCTCATCCTTTTTCTGACAATAGGTTTTCCACCAATATTTGGCATGGGGACCAGCTTTGAGGAGTGCAAAAGTAATATTTTCTCGATTGGAGAAATCATGGACCGAGAAATACCCTTCTAACAAATTCAACCATCTATCTACGACACTTGCATCTATCTAGCCTTCAAATACAAGAATGTTGAAGTCGACTTGTACATTGAAAGTGTTAGGTAAATTTACACAAGGTTAGAGTCAAGGTTGACCAGGTTAAACAATCGAGTAGTTTGGGGCACATGGTATTGTGCACCCATGGTTTTAGGCCCATGGTATTTCATGTGATGGAGCCTATAAAAGGTAGGGAATACTTCATTGTAAGAGAGGTCAGGGAGGTGAGCAGTGAAGGTTCACATGGCCGGATTGGTCATGGTTTTGGCCAATGGTTAATGAAATTTCATTGGATGGGTTTTCCCCAGAGTTGGGGTTATTCCCGGTTAAATATTTTTTACATTGTGTATGTTTTATTTTTGTTGAGTTTATTAATTTCTCTCGGTAAATATGTTAATGTTCTCCCATAATTTTTTCTTCATTTGGTATCAGAGCCATATTTAGCTTCAGAGGGACGCTTTTGTTGCCAAGGATTTTATTGGCCTGTGAATGGAGATATGATTTATTTCACTGAGGCAGATATGGATCTAGAATGTAAAGTTTTAGAAGAGCTATGGTCATAGGTCAAGCATGGGCTACCAAGATATGAGATCCTAGAAAGGGTCATGGCCACATAAAACGATGAAGCAATCACATCACTATTGGATGTGATAAGCGGGAACTGAGTTGGGTTGTACTTTGAAGGATATTGGCAACCGTGTAGTTTGGACAGAGAGTTGCAACAGATGCATGAATGGAGCGATGGGATAATGTTTTGTGGTGGAACACACCCCGGGAAATAAAGAGAGAAGGAGATGGTGGAGAGACGAGGTTGTTATAACCACAGGTCTCATATGTTCAAACCTCAACAAGGGAAACCTTGAAATGCTAATTGTGGTATATGGACTGGTCAATTCAAACCTGCAGAGGGAATTATTGCCATTGCTTGACAAATTAGTGGTCATCGAGGCAATAGACGAGTTATTGGTCGTGAAAGCTATGGAGATTGTAGTGGAATTTCAATGAGGAAGCGATGTTGGCCTTGGAAATGCTGGGGAAGTCATTGAGACCGAATATGTAGAATTTTTGTACATGGATTTAATTAGAGTGAGAGCACTTGGATCTATTGGCCATAGTAGGGTCCATGAGTAAGGAAAAGAGTGTTGATCGAAGGCACGTTGGAATCCTGAGTAGTTAGGTGATGCAAAACCCACTATAGATCAAGGTATTCTTTGGAACCAACAAGAAATTGTGTAGCACTACACAAATATGGCCATGCTTATGGAAAGAGATGGAATGGTGTACAACAAGGGTTTGATAGTTTGAGGAGAGCAAGAGAGGATGTGCTAGAAAAGAAATAATGAAAACAATTATTATTATTATTATTATTGTAATGGAGTCAAATTTTATTGCATGTAAATGGGAATATCGTTGTGGCATGCATATCCTTGGGTAATCACTGGTAAAGTCTGGGTTAGACCTAGGTGGTAGGCGGATTTCAATTTAACAAGTACCCTGTGTAAAAACTTTGATGGGGAAAGGGCTAGAGTGAGAGGGGTTGTCTCACTTAGCAGTTTTGGCTAGATTTAGTCAAGAAACCCCAAGTCAATTCTAAGGGGGGAATGTTAGGTAAATTGACTCGATGTTAGAGTCAAGGTTGACTAGGTTAAACAATCGGGTATTTTTGGGGCACATGGTATTGTGCACCCATGGTTTTCGGCCCATGGTATTGCATGTAATGGAACCTATAAAAGGATGGGAAGATTTCATTGTAAGAGAGGCCAGGGAGGTGAGAAGTGAAGGCTCACATGGCCAGATTGATCATGGTTTTGGCCAATGGTTAATGAAATTTCATTGGATGGGTTTTCCCCAGAGTTGTGTTTTTTCCGAGTTAATTTTTTTTTGCATTGTGTATGTTATATTGTTGCTGAGTTTATTAATTTCTCTTGGTAAATAATTTAATTTTCTCCCATAAATTTTTCTTCAGAAAGGAGTGGCACCTCCAGAGTGGTTGTTGGATGTAGATGTGCCACCAGTGGGAAATTTTTGAAGGATCTGAGCAAATTTATCTATCATCGCATTCCTCTATTTCTCGAGGGCCTCCTTGAGAAGTAATTTGATAGGATCTCCTGCTCCCTCTTCTTTATTTTCTTCCACCATGGGAGGTCTTCGAGGTTTGCGAGGATGATCTTGCAAGGGTTCAACCAGATCGAGCCCTAACTCCTTATACCATGACCTCGTTGGGGACATGCAAAGAAAAAAAGAGAAAGAGAATATCGCTCTAATACCAATGATCCATATTTATGCAGGAATGAAATAATATACAGAAATAAAGATAAACATAGAGATGAAAAAAAAAAAAAACTTCATTTCATTAATATAATATAACAAAAATGTTCTTACAGACATAATGGAAATAAACTAGCTAGCACGTTGGTAGGCATATCTCTAAGAAGAGATGTGGTGGCTACATGCCTCTGAGCTATCTTACAATGAGGCTCGAAGGCCTATTTATTTTTGATAAACAATGGAAAACCCTAAAATTCCAAAAACCTAACCCTAGGAGATGAAGCGTCAAAACTATGGGCATCATTTGGATAAATTGGTACATCAACTTCTCGGGGACGTAACTTTGGCATATGATCTTCGTTTGACGTGCTCAATACCTCGTTATAAATATCTATCCGAGGAATACAAATTTTGGTGCGAGAAACATCGAAGGGAATTCCATGCTGCTCCCATTTTTCCCCAAAAAAACGTTGTTTAGGGCCTCAAAATGGCTCTGGAAGTTCAAGACTTGAAAAAATACTAAAAATAGTAAACTGTGCAGAAACTGAAAAACTAAAAGAAATAATGGTGGGGGTCTAAGTGGAATAGGTTGGTGGCCACTAGTATCCATTTGGATCATAAACACACTTCAACAAATGTCATATTTAGAATAAGCATGAATTTTGGAAACTATGTTACCAATGCATATGCGAAGAAGAAACCAGAGGCAGAGTACTCTGTAACCTTAAAAATTCAAACCAATGTCTTGTAAACAACTATTCAAGCAACTCCATAGGCATATAACTCAAATGATTGAAGCCTTCTTCTTTCAATAGCTCTTCGAGCACTCATTTTTCATCAATGTTATAAGTGCATACCATAAATGTAAATATATGCTCCAAATGATTACGAATATAATCTTTGTAAACTAAATCAACATAAAATTGATGAATCAAACAACCATAAAATTTAAATATGCAGACTATGTTTTGTACTGATATAAAATAAATCAAACGATATCATAGGGTTTGCTACTATACCCAAATGATGGTTATAGATCATGTTCCAACTTGTTGTAACTAGGGTGTTTATTGTCAACAAGCTTCGGATCAAATGAGTATAAAGCATGTCACAACACTTGTCAAGTCTCAACAGGGTTATTAACTTGTTCAAGAATCAATAAATATCTCACTATGTCATTTACAACCCAAGTTACTATTTGGAAAAAAGGTTTCAAGTACTCATAGATCTGTTATCACTTTAACTGTAACAAAGCCTTTAGGGTTCGAGAAACTCTAACTCTCGTGTCAATACTTCATTAAAATATCTTATATATACAATAAGACCAAAACCCTAAGATAACACTGGCATCAAATTATTATAAAACAAGTCACCTCTGAGCATGTAACAAAGTATTGTTACAACTTACGATTTTTGTTCACACAATTGAATATATGTAATGATTTTAAAGAGGTCTATCACACTTACAACTTCACTCTTCCAAATCTAAATGCTAAACAACTTTAATTCAAAGCGTTGCATAAATATTAAAGAGACAATGTAAAAAAATTACACATATATAACAAAATGAATATGTAAACAAACCACTCAACCAAGACACTAGTACTATAAATGAATTTGCAATATTCACCATATTAGCAAACCACACAAAGAAATATCTTACAAGAGAGGTTTCGAGCTAGTTTGGTGGGCCCAACAAACCAACTCGCACCATCTATGAGTAGCTTAGATTACAAAATAAAAATATGAATTAGAATAAAAAAAATGGAGAAATAACCCTGGCATCAAAAGTCTTATATTAAAATGAAATCAGACTTTGTTACATCAAGAGATAATATCTTGAATCTAGTTAATGAGAGGAGTGACACCCTATCATTAGAATAACAACATCTCGTTATCGCAGGTTTGCTAGCGTGGCTCAAAGCCATAGATTGGTTTCTATAATTATCTACGATACAAATTTGGTTGTCAAAGAAGCCATCTGAATAAAAAATAAAATATATAAAAATCCCAATAGTATGCCATCGATGGAAGTTTGGTGTAGCCACAGTCCAAACAAATAAACTACGTGAGGGAATTTAGCAAATAGCCCCTCCATATTTGGTTTGGAATTGGAAGTGGTCAAAATATGCTCGATTTGAATCAAACTTGCTTTAAAAAGGTATCTGACAAATGTATACCAAATCATTAACCAGTGGCCCTCGTGGTAGGTTTCAACGAACAAAGTTTCCTACGTGTCCATCGTTGTAGTGCAGAATCTCTATATCAAGTACATGAAATGCACAAACCCTAGTTAATGACCTATTAAAGATCATAAAACTTAGAAAACACACATAAACGAAGGAGTTTGGTGAAAAATAATTATTTATATTATCAAATTTTAAATAATATGCAATTTGAGATCAAGTCTTCATTATCACATCAAAAATATTAAGGAAATGATAGGTAAAGGCTAAAAAATTGGTAAAATAGGGGAGCAAGGGAGAGTATTATATAGGAAAAAATAGAGCATTTTATAGTCTTGACATCTCCCCAGCCCAATAGGGGTATATTGTCACTTCACCGCAAAAAACCAAAACTTCAAATTCTTTCTTTGTCACTTATTAATCTAAATACTATTTTCTGCACTAGAGCCTTGAATCTCCTTCAATTCTCTTTAAAGCCTCTTCTTCTTCATCTTTAAATAGTCAACATGCATTCTCCACCTTTTATTCTTTTCCTTCAATTCTTCCACTTTTTTCAATAGTTTTTCGTTTTTGTTTCTCAAGGTGAAATTTTTAGACTTCATAAAATATCCAAAACTTCGATCTCCTTCACTTTTTATACCATAGATTTAATCCTTATCTCATCCCTGGATATTTCTATCATAAATTTAATTGGTGTTGAATCTCCATGATCTTCAAAAAATTTACCCAATCTAAGTCATCCATGGCAACAAATCTATCCATTAGGACTAAAAAATTTCCCTTCTTAGACATGGATGCCTTCCGAAGAATAGACCCCTTGTTACTCACTATACATTTTACTTCATCTTCAGTAGGAATTTCCTCTGTAGGGTTTTCACTAAGGGGACTTTGTGCTTCTGTTGACATATGAAATTCTTCATTCATATCTGGTTCCCACTCTAAATTAGGTTCATCATCTGATAAAGAGATTTAGAGAGCCATAACTGGTGAAAAGGTATTTGTAAAAGGACACACTATGTTTTCAATATCCCTCTAGTTATTTTGCCAGTCGAATTTGGTGTTGATTCCTTGGATAGCATGCCCTCCTTCACTCCTTTTTTATTTGACTTGGGACACTTCTTCTCTCTTCTTACACAAATTTTTGTATCCTAGCCATATTTTGAATTGGAACCCATTACTTTTATTGTGAAGCCTTCATATCGTTTTTATTATATATTAATAATTCATTTAGGGTTTCCTAATTCATGAGATGTAAGGAAATCATTCCAGTTCAAACTCCTATTCTTCAATTCTTCAGAAACTAATATTTTAATTAGGCCATAAAGATACAAATTATACCCAAATTTCACAAAATAACTCTTTTGAACACCCCTTGACATTTTATTTAATCTCTTTAGAAGGAAATGTGAAAATTTTATAAGCTGACCTAATTTGAAGTGGAGACACTAAATATGGTAGAGGAAAGTCATGGAATAATGCCCCATTCAAGTCAAAATCTCCTGCAAAGATAAAATATGCACACATAATTGAAAGAAGGAGTTGTAGCTCTCAGGTGTGGCCTGCACCTGGAGACTACACTCAGAACAGAGAGAGAACTCGCGTACACTCTACATTCATGAATGAAAGATTACATCATTAAGTACAATACTAGAAGTTAGGAAGTTGCAACCAAACCCCTAATCTCTAGGAACTAATCCTAAACTAAGGAGATACGTTATAACTTATGTAACCTTTTCTCCATTAATATAAAATAATATAATTATTTTCAACTCCCCCCCTTAATGGAGAAAGGATTGTCTTGAACTCCTAGCATCCTTATAAACAATTCAAACTTCACACGTGCAAGAGGCTTTGTAAAAATATCAGCCACATTGTCACAAGTTTTACAATATTCAACAATAATCTCTTTTGACTGTAGTTTCTCTCTGACAAAATGGAACTGAGTGTCTATATGTTTGGTGTTTTTATGAAACATTGGATTGTATGCCAATTTAATGGTGCTCTGGTTGTCGATTTTGATGGAAGTGGAATTCTTCTGTTCTTCTCCTGCATCATTGAGAAGCCTTCTCAACCAGATCGCTTCACACGTCGCTGCACACAATGCCTGATACTCAGCTTCACATGAAGACAATGCTACAGTACTCTGCTTCTTGCTGCTCCATGCTATGACCCCGGAACCTATGCTGAATGCATAACCTGTGATGGACCTTCGATCATCCAGGTTCCCTGCCCAGTCTGAATCTGAAAAGCCTGCTAGAATAACATCAGAAGTGTCAGCGTATAAAATGCCATAATTAACAGTACCACAAAGATACCTCAACATGCTTTTTGCTGCTACCCAGTGACTCTCAAGTGGTTTTGACATGAATTGGCTTAACACACTAACAGAGTATGCCAAGTCAGGTCTGGTTGTTGTAAGATATATCAAGCTGCCAACCAGCTGTCTGTACATCGTGGCATCAACCTCCTTAGTACCATCGTCACTGCACAACTTCAAGTTCTGCTGCAAAGGTGTCACTGCTGACCTACACTGATCCATACCAAACTTTTCCAACAGATTTCTGGCATACTTCCCTTGGGTAAGAAAAGTTTTCCTAGTATCTCTCCATACTTCTAATCCTAGACATTAATGGAGGCTTCCGAGATCCTTCATTTCAAAAACTTGTGCCATAAGCCTTTTGATTCCTCTGATTAAATCATCTACATCTCCTGTTATAATCATGTCATCTACATATAAAGAAATCAGAATAATCTGCCCCTGCTCATTATACTTGGTATACAAATTTGGGTCATTTAAACTTCTATGAAAGCCATACTCTAAAAAGAAAGAATCAACCTTTTCATACCATGACCTGGGAGCTTGCTCTAAACCATATAGAGCCTTTTTCAATCTGCAAACAAGATGTTCCTGCCCCTGCTTCACAAACCCTTCTGGCTGTACTAAATAAATTTCCTCTTTTAAGTCACCATTTAAAAATGCAGATTTGACATCAAGCTGGTGTAGCTTCCAATTATATTTAGTAGCTAAAGAAATAAGCATTCTGATTGTATTTAGCTTTGCTACAGGTGCAAAGGTATCATCAAAGTCTATACCTTCCTGCTGTGAGTACCATTTTGCAACCAGCCTAGCTTTCAATTTTTCAATACTTCCGTCTGCATTCATTTTTGGTTTAAACAGCCATTTGCATCCTATGGGTGTTTTATTCTTAGGCAGTTCAACTAAGTCCCAAGTGTTATTTCTAAGAATAGATTCTATCTCTTCATTCATTATAGCCCTCCATTCCTTAAATTGACTAGCTTCTTTGTAATTAGTGGGCTCTACAATGTTCAAAACATTTGACATCAAAGCATAGTCTTTCAATTTTAATGGTATTTGAGTCTTCCTACCTGATCTCCTTGGTAGGGGACTTACCTCAAATTTATTTTCTTCAACTCTAATTGGGCTTGCATTATCTCCTTCATGCTGTTCTTCTTCTTGTTTATGCTCCATCTCTCTTTCATCCTCACTGCTTTCATCTATCACCAATGGAATGTGCCAATTATCACCAATGTCATCTTTCCCTTCCTGTACCTGTTCATGAAATACTACATCCCTGCTTGCAAATATCTTACAAGACTCAGGATTGAACAATTTATAAGCTTTAAATTCTGTGCCATAACCAACAAAGATGCATTTAATAGCTTTAGGGTCTAATTTCTTCCTATCAGCTTTGGGTATATGGGCAAATGCTTTTGACCCAAATACTCTTAGATGATTTACTGCTGGTTTAAATCCATATAGAGCTTCAAAAGGAGTTTTGAAGCCAAGATACCTGGTTGGACTTCTGTTCTTCAAATATACAGCAGTGTTAATAGCCTCTGCCCAAAAACTATTAGAAAGACCCTTACCTTGTAACATGCTCCTTGCGCACTCCACTAAGGTTCTGTTCTTGCGTTCTGCAACTCCATTCTGCTGTGGTGTGTGTGGCACTGTAAACTGCTGAACAATCCTGTGAGATTTGCAGAATTTCATGAATTCCCCTAGCTTATATTCTCCCCCTTGATCAGATCGGAGAATTTTTATACTCTTACCAAACTGTTTTTCCACCAAGGTTTTAAATTCTATAAAGCACTGGAAAGTCTGACTTTTCTTACTTAAAAAATAAACCCATGAATATCTAGTGCAGTCATCAGTAAATAACAGAAAATAATATGCTCCACCTAGCAACCTTGTCTGCATAGGTCCACATATATCAGTGTGCACTAGTTCTAAAATATATGTTTCCTTCCTCCTATCGTGCACAGGAAAATGTTCTCTATGCATCTTACCTAAGGCACAACCATCACAATTTAACTGAGTATTACGAAAGATAGGGAGTCCCTCAACCATACCTTTCCTCTGCAATAACATGAGGTCCTGTAAATTCAAATGTCTGAACCTCTTATGCCAGAGTTGTTCGGCTGTCGATCCACCTACAACCATGGCTCGCTTTGGTATACTTTTCACATCCAACCTGTATAGGCTTCCAACGCGCATGCCAGTTGCAACAATTTCTCTCCTACAATCCTTTACCACACAATGAGTTTTGAAGAAATCGACTTGCATATCTTGATCAGTTATCATGGATACAGATATGAGATTTTTCTTAATTCTAGGTACATATAAGACATTTTTAAGATGACTGATTTTTCCATTTGGTAACTTAACTGGAATAACACCATAACCTTTAATCTCGTATCCACTATCATCTCCTAAATAAATTTTCGATCCATATGTACTTTCTTCAAGACTTTCAAAAAATTCCTTTTTACCTGTCATGTGGGAGGATGCTCCGGAATCGACATACCAAATATCGTCCTCATTGGATGCTGAAAGAGCACAGTCGACTGTGAACAGTCGAAATTCATGGCTGAAATCTTCATTTTCTTCAACATCTTCTTCTTCAACAAAGTATCCTCTGTGCTTTGCAGTTGCCAGTTTTCTCCTTGCATCATCTGCCTGCTTCTTAAGACATCCATTTTGTATATGACCCTTCTTTCCACAGTAATAACATCTTCTTATAGGATTATTTACAAGCATACCTTTATATGGACTCTTCTGCGATGTACCTCCTTTCTGCTGCAGTTGCAACTGTGATTGCTGCTGTGGCTGCTTCCCTCTGAAAGGTCGTCGCTTCGCCATCAGTGCAAGATCATCGTTCTGGGGATTCAAGTTATGTCGCCACTCCTCTTCTTGCAGCAAGATGCCTGTCAGATCTTCAAATGTAGGCACTTTTTCCCTTGCCGCCAACCCAGTGATGAACATTTGAAATTCATCTCGCATCCCGTTCATTGTGATTGTGACAAGATCAGAGTCAACCACCTTCTCCCCGATGTCCCCTAATCCGTCTTTCACATCTCTGATTCATGCGATAAATGCAGCAGCGGTCTCACTTTCGTCCATCTTCATTGAGAACAACTTGCTTTTAAGTGCCATAATTCGACTTGTGTTATGGGTCTGATACAAATTTTTGATAGTCGTCCAGATTTCCGCGGACGTTTTACAGTCTCTGATGTGGGGGATAATGTTGTCCTTGACAGACATCTTCAACAAAACTTTTGCCTTGTTTTCTCATTTATCCCATTCTTGCTCTTGTGTCCCTGTGTTTGAATTCGGCCTCTGCTCATCACCTGTAACTATGGACCAAGCATTCGCACCCTCAAGCAAGGTCTGGATCTTAAACTTCCAGTTCGTGAAGTTAGATCCATCGAGTTTGCCAGACTCGTGGATATAAGATTCCATCGTATTACTCATTTTGATCAGATCTATAAAATGAATCTACTCAATAGTAAAAAAATAAAATCGATACCTGTCAAATCTTGTCACCCGATCTACCACTTTTCTGCCACTTCTCTGCCAGATCTTCTAATCCACCCATTGACAGATCTACAAAATCAATCCCGCTCCGATGAGCAAATCCGTTGTTTTCCAATACAGCTAAACAATCAATCTGATCGAAACTGATCCGATCTGCCTCTCCCGGATAGATCCGCAACTTGTTCGATCTGCTCCTCCGCAAATCGTCAAACGAAGATGAGGCTTCCCACGGATCCCCTTAAAGGTGAGTTGGCGCCCTCCCGAACGAAAAACTCGCGCCCAGATGAAATCGGTGTAAGTAAAAGACACTTGGCGCGATTTTCCCGTGTGACTTCGCGCCAAGGTGATATTTCGGCGCGGTGGCATGATTAACAGCTGAACAGACGCGCCAGTTGCACTTCCTGGCACTACTGTCAGCGCGAAAAATGCGCCAACCCCCTTCTACTCAGAAAATTAAAAAATCATCTGAGTCTGAGCCAGGTGTTCTGCAGTCCACCTGCTCAATCGAGCACAAAGCTCTCGTGTACACGCGGCCACAAAGGCACTTTTAGCCACGAAGGCGATTCTGCCACAAAGGCAAACTGGCCACAAAGGCGATAAAAAATCAGGCTCACCCAATCTGAGCTCCGATACCAAGATAAAATATGCACACAGAATTGAAAGAAGGAGTTGTAGCTCTCAAGTGTGGCCTGCACCTGGAGACTACACTCAGAACAGAGAGAGAACTCTCGTACACTCTACATTCATGAATGAAAAGATTACATCATTAAGTACAATACTAGAAGTTAGGAAGTTGCAACCAAACCCCTAATCTCTAGGAACTAATCCTAAACTAAGGAGATACGTTACAACTTATGTAACCTTTTCTCCATTAATATAAAATAATATAATTATTTTCAACTCACATAGAGAAGGTTTTTCCATTTTTCGAGAATAAAATTCCTCAAACCTCCCTGTTTCCAATCAACGTTGTAATTCGTATATGTGATGAAAGGTTTCCAAGCACCACATTCCACCTATGTGTTTTTAAACCACTCTTCACCCTCACAGGGGAGCCCCGTCACTCGAGATATTTTCTAGTCAGAAACCCTCATTACCAAAGTACCAATTGCAGCCACCTTACCATCAAAATTGTCATCAAATACCCTTGCAATTAACGAATCAAATCCATCAAACTTATGTAGAAAGAACCACCCAACATCCTGTACGATCGGTACACTAGAATCATATTCAGGTGTCCCTTCCAACTCCTTCATCGACTAGAGTTATATCCTCATAGGTGCCATAACACCACTTCTCATCGATCGGAACACAATTATGCACTATATAGGGTACAATCCATATGATTATAAAGACAACTCAACAATCTTAAAAAATAATTTGTGCTTTTTGAAATCAAAACTTAGGACCTATTAAGATTTAACCAACACGAAAGGCCTTAAGTCAATAGGGAAATGATAATAGTTTAGGTATTAGGTTTAATGGGGCAGATAATGATTTAGGATAATGGAACATGTATTGATTGAAGATCATGCGAAAATCAATTCTGTACAGGATGGGAGTGGTAGCCGTATTAGGGATAAACAAGTTCTTGTCATAATGCTTTAGTGTTCAATGTAATAATAATAAGAATGGACCATGAATGAATCATTACCATATAATTCCAAACCTATAATGATTTTAATACATGGAGATTGGTCAATTGCTATCTGTTAAATATGTAAAGCTACAATAGGTTTAAGATACATCAATTTTTTAAATCTCTTTATGCATCACCTAGAGTTCATGCTGAAAATTGAATTCACAATGGTTACCAAGGTCAAAGGACAATGTGTGCCATATGATTACCTATCTCATTCTTAAATAATTCAAGAAATATAAAAATATAATATTATATATGTAAAACAAACTTAGTCAAGGATAAATTATAACCTCAAGCGTGTGTATGGTCACATTCCTAAAACAAAATAGTCTATAATATTGAATAAATTCTTAGTGTAGATGATAGAAAATTAAATGAAAATCTATAGGTTCCTGCACTCATAGTATTGGTGTTGCACATTGTTGCAAACACAAAAACAATGAAGTTTTCCTACGTTATTTGATTGTCTGAAAGAAATTTCTTGTTGATTAGATGTCTAAAAGAAAATACCTTTGTATTGGATCATTTCCTTAATCCATATTGATTTTATTTACTTTGAAAGAGTGATTTGATTCCATGGCGGCCAAGAAGATTCCACTCATAGATTATACAAGAGAACTAAAAAAAGAATGGTATAAACTTTCAAAAGTAGGGGGAGAAAAGATCAAGGGAATAGGGACATATGTATAGGAATTTGAGAGGATATAAAATTAAGGATATATATTGGGGAAGATAGAATTAGGGACAGGGGTATATTTAGTTAGAGAATGGGAGGAATATAACTAGGGAGATAATAGATGGGAAGATAGAATAGGGACAATGGTATAGTAAAATTATAAAGGGAGGAATATATATACACATATATACATATATACATATACATACATACACACACACACATATATATTAGTATTACTCTCTTTATAATTTTACTATACCCTTATCCCCATATATATATATATATATATATATTTATTTATTTATATATATATATATATATATATATATATATATATTAGGGGAAGATAAACTAGGGATAGGGTTAAGTAAAGAGAATGGGAGGAATGTAACTAGGGAAATATATATGGGAAGACAAAATAGGGAAAGTGACATGTTTGAATAAGAATCGGAAGGGATGCAAGTAGGGAAAAGGAGAAGGGAAGAAAGAAGTAGGGAATAACCAAATAGAGTGCCCAATTATAAAAGTGATGACTCCTCTGTAAGTAGTAATGTTGTAACCTGTAGGGAAAAAAATTAATTGCAACGGGAGCACGGTGTCAACTTCATGAAGATAAGGAAAATAAATTTCTTTGAAATTTTATAAGGGAAATATTTGTGTAGATTAATGTCTACTTCCACCAGAGTTTTATTTGAAAAACTTGCTTATTCTCAGTGACAAGTTAGAAATGAATGAAAAATTAGTCAACTCTCCCATTTTATTATATCAGTAAAGAGAGGATCTGCCTAAGAGTGCACTAGTTTTATAAGTAGACCTCTGTATAACCATGCCATCAAACTGGTTTTCACGATTACACATTATTTTTTCTTTACTTGTTTTTCAGCCTTCTGATTTTTTTAGTTTTTCAAAAGGAAAAGAAATAATTCAAGAGATGCTCACACTAGGTTGGAAGTCCTTCTTGGCCACTATTTCTAAGTTTTATTTCTACTCGATTTATTGGATGAACTCCTCCTTAGTAATGGGATGATGATAAGTTCTGAGTCTATGCCCATTTACCGAGAAAATGGTCCCTTGTTTATCGATGGTTTTCACTTCAACTGCTCCAATTTCAAAATTTCTAACTACCTCATATGGGCCCAACCAACGTGTGTGGAATTTCACCTTAAAATGTTTGAACTTGGAATCATAGAGGAGCACCCAATCACCTACTTCGAACTGCTTCTTCTTGATCAATTTTTCATGTCACTTACTACGTTGCTGTTAAATCAAAACAGACTGTTGGAAAGCATCTCTTCTCATCTCATCAAGCTCACTCAACTGTAAGAGACACTATTCATATTTCTCTTATGATATCTACACACTTTTGGAGAACAAGGAGTATTCTCTCACTCGTGGTTAGAAGTGTGCAATCAACCGGGTGAATTTCTCAACCGTTGCTTTTGATTTTGCTTTTGCAAGTGCTGCTTTTGATTTATTTTTTCCTTGCAAGTGTCACTTTTGCTTGTTTTCATTTTTACATGTTTCACTTGTGTTTTCTTTTGTTTTCACATGTGTCACTTTCACTCTTGCATGTGTCACTTTAGCATATCCTAAGAGCACCTTGGTGATGAGCTCCATCATTAGACATATTTGGAGGGGTTAAATGTCACCTTTTTTCCTTCTTAGATCTCTTTTTCTTGCATTTTTATTATTATTTGGTTTTATGACGCTAGTATAGGTGGTGATTAAGGCTAACATACTCTGAGTGCCTAATATGAGGTTGAGTGTAGAAAATCATGAGTTATTAGCATTTTTATAAGGATTTTATCATAAAGACATGGAGGAGACATCAAGGAGAAATTACAGGAGGATTTTCCACCCACCTTAACTCTCAAAGGTAATCGAAGGATCCCAAAGATTCTCTCCAGTGGTTCGAACACCAAATATTGCCAAAGGATCCCCAAGGATTTTCTCCAGCAATTCAAATTCCTAAGGCAGCCAAGAAACTCAAAGAGGAGTGCACCCAATCTTTGTTTACTTGGAGTCAAGTGGACTCAATCACCATTTTCTAAGGAGTTGTTGGTAGCTGCCCTGTAGAATAAATAGAGTAGAGATAGAGCTAGGAAGGGGGATGATTCTAGTCAGAACTTTATTGCAAGCTATTGAGAATTTTATTATTTTTACTCAGTGATCAAACTTTTAGAAATGTATGAGGTTATTATTTTATGAAATGAGAAGATTGATTTCATTTTACTGATTTAAGTTTCAGAGAGCTAGGCTTGTGGGTTAGCGCCCAATTCATGTGCCTCAGCCTCTATGTTGTATTTTTTCTCTTCCTTTTGTCATTCAATTAGTTCTACTTCTGATAGTTTCATTGCTGTTTAGTTTTTCTTTCAGTATGTTGCTATTGTTTTTCATTTTATTATGAGGGTAATAGAATAGAGGAAAACCAAAAATTTGTGGGTCAAGACCCCCTTCTCATCTCTATCAATAGAGCTCAAGGTGGGTAAACCTTCCCACAGGCCCAAAAATTGATTTATGTTCACTACTTCTCAGATTAGAGTAGAGTTGCAATACCAGTTTTAGTCGTTCTGTTCACTATTTTTATCACGCACTTCATCTATTTTTCATGCATGGATCAACAGGCTTGTTTGCAGGAATAGGCACTAAAAAAACTTAAACCCTTCAGCCCGCCTCATTCCTTTGTTTTTATCATTCACAATTTCCTTACCCCTTTTTAACGCAAAACTCTTGAAATCCATTAGAATTCGACCTTCTGCCCCGGCTCCTTGAACTTCCTGCTACCGTACATTGCAAATCAACAATCATAGTGTTTATTTTCTTCCTTTAACACTTACTACTCCCATCTGCCGATTGCGATATTGTGACATCGCATATCGAATTTCGAAACCTTCACCCTTTCCTTCGAACTTATCGCAATTCCCGTATCGTAATCGCACTTCGCAACCTTTTCCTTTTTCTTTAAGAATTACCGTTCCTTTTCACCGATTCTGATAAATACGCTGCATCGCACATCACACTTCGCATCGTTTTCCTTTTTTCTCTTAAGACTTACTTCTTCCAAATGCCGATTGCGAAATTGCGATCGCTCTCCGCCACCGATCCCACCACCATGTCACCCATCGCAATCACACTTCGCAACCTTTTCCCTTTTCCTTAAGACTTACCACTTCCAAACGCCGATTGCGATATTGCGATCGCGCTCTATCGTCGGTCCCACCACCACGTTACCCAGTGCATTTCGCACTTCACAAATTTTCCTGGACAACGTTTTCGCTACCCCTGAAACCTTGCGATATTGCGAACTACGATATCGCATTTCACATTTTGCTACTTTTACCACATCGCAAATTGCAAATCGCAATGCTTATCCCCGTCACATTTCGCACTTTGTATTTTTTAGTTTATTTCCTTTAACACTTACTTCTCCTTTCCGCTGATTGAAATATGATCAAATCGCTCTGCCACCTGTCCTTCTGCCACGTCATCTAACTTATCGCATTTTTCATTTCGCAACTCTTTCCCATCGCATATCACACGTCGCACCTTCCTCCCAACTGTACTATCGCTTTCCCTCCAACTTTGTGATATTGCGATTACGATATTGCATTTCGCACATTGTAGCTTTTATCCCGTCTCACTTCGCACTTCACAACTTTTGCTCCATCCCATCTCCGCCATTGAACTTTTCAATTTATTTTGCTCCAAATCATTTTTTCATTGTAATAAATTTTTAATAAGGTTTAAACCCCTCTTTCCACTTCCAATCATTGTTTCATGTGTTAAGCCCTCCATTAGCCTATTTAGCCTTTTTTTTCCTCCAAGTTGAAAATCAACACTTTTTCAATTAGAATTAAGTTATGGATAACTTAGTTGCATGGTAGATAGACCATAGGATAAGTACAGTGCATTTAGCCATTTGGCCAAGCTAAGTGTGGTTTAGAATTAGTTTCCTTTCTGCCATTTATTTTCAGCAATTTAATTTAGTTTCCTCGTGTCATTTCCTTTATGCACACTAAATTAGTTTCATTTCCTTTCTACAAATTAAGTTGTTTCCTTTCTGTCATTTCCTTCCAGCAATTTACTTTTCAGTTTTTGTCATAGTTTAAGGAATAACACCCTTTAGTAAAGCAGAAGAGGATGACATGAATATAATTCATCTGTTGTGTATATGACACTGTCACCTCCAAGTTTGTATGGACCCCGGGTTGATAAAGTAAAGTAGGGAAGCCCCTTGGAGTTGCAGCACTCTTGGTTCAATATCAGGGCTCACCACTTTTTGGCGTCATTTTTAAGGAGGTGTCTAGTAGATATTTTTATTTTTTTAGCATTCTTTTCTACTTTCCTTTCTTTTCATGTCATTTCAAAAATATTGAAAAAAATAAAAAAATATCTAACTTTTTTCATGCCTCGTAGTAGTAGGAATACTCATAGACAAATCTTACCTAAAACCCCCACATCACCTCCTAGCCACCCTTCACTCTTCTTCAGTGACAGTGAGATTGAACCCCCTATAGGAGAGCCTTCTGAATACTTTGATGATCCTATTGCGGAAGAAGAAGAAGACCTTGTTTCAATTAAGGGACTTGCTTCACCTATCTTAACCATGGCTCGGATCCACAGAGCCTTTCCCATAAGAGAGGTGGATGGGGAAACTAAGATGAAAAACATTAGCCCCTCAGGCCTCTCACACTTTCATGGAATTACCTCTGAGGACCTTGATACATTCATGTTTTAATTTACTGTTGTTTGTAGGACTTATGACTACACCTCTGATGATCAGAAGTTGAAGCTATTCTCATCCTCCCTTAAGGATGCAGCCTTGCACTGGTTCATGGGTCTACCTGGGGATAGCATCACTACTTGGGAACAGATGGAAGAGACCTTCAGCAGCAAATAAAAAGACTATTGTAGGTCAAATAAAATAAGATGATATCTTTAGGATGACTCTAGGGTTGGATGAATCCTTAGAGGACTATGAAGAGAGGTTTCAATTGAACTATAAGAGAGCCAATTGTACTCTTGATCCTGACTCACTTATACTTGTACTTCTCTGAGGGATCATAGAAGAGATCATAGAAACCATGAATATGCTATTGGGAGGAAATATCTACTAACAACCCTATGAAGCAATCAAAACTATCTTCCAAAACCATTCTAGGGAATTTAGGAAGAAGGGTAGAGTTAGCCAAAGTACATTTAATACCCCTCCTTCTTCCACCTTCATAAAACATGAGATTGGAAACATGCTAGAGGATTTCAAGAGTGACATGTTGCACACCTTTTCTTTGCAAATGGACACAAGGTAGGTAAAAAGGAAGAAAGAGGAAGCAGAGAGAGCCCTGACCATATTTTGTCCTAGATGTACCAAGAAGCACAAAATAAATGAATTTCCACTGAATGTCATAGAGTTTTTCTTAGTCTATGAGGAGAATCATGCCATAGAAAAGTGTCCCTCCTTACCTGGAGTTAAGGTTGTATATCAAGGTGGGGAAGAAATGCCAGAGAAAATCTGTTTCATTAACTAGAGAAGCCCTCAAGGCCCTCGGCCATATCAAAAAAGTATGCAAGGTGCACCTTACTCTTACTATCACAACAATCAAATTGAACCCATGCAATCTTGGTACACCCCCACTCCTCCATCCTGGTCTACACCTCCTACTTGGCCTTACAACCCTCATATCATCTTCAACCAGTAAACCAACCATTTCAGCAGTATGTTCCACAACAACCTCAGTGGAACAATCCATCCCAAGTGTGGATGCCTCAAAAAAATCAACCACCTACTCTAATGCCTCCACCCCAACCTCAACCTCAACTCACTCATGCTGCTCCACCTAGGCTACCTATACTTGCACAACCCAATCCAAACCCAAAAAATAGCACAACCCAATCCAAACCCAAAAAATAGACAAGCACAACAGGCTCTAAGTGGAGAAACATCATATCCAGCTTATGTTGTGGAGATATAGGAGATTAATCTTAGGTTTGGAAGAGTACTCCCAGACAACCATCCTCCATCTCCACTTGTAGAGGTTGAGGAGGAAAGGGAAGAAGGTAACATTCAGATCCAAAAACCTCCATTTCATGAGTGCTTGATTCACCCTAGTCAGCACACCCCGAAGGAGACTAAACTCCTAGGAGAATTGGAAATTTTTTGTGTAAAGATACCACTTCTCCAGGCCATTAAGGATGTCCCTATCTACAATAGACTCATGAAATAAAAGTGCTTCCAAAAACCTGGGATAAGGAAGAGAGATACCCCCACTATTAATGTGGTATGACAACTGTCTGACCTAATGCTAGGGAAAGTGATATTTCCAAAGTACTTGGACCTTGGTAGTCCAGTTGTCGATGTGCATATAAATGGTGACATAGTCCCCAACACTCTGATTTATCTAGGGGATGCCATCAATGTCATGACCAAGGAAACGATGTTGAAAGTTAATCTCCAAGGGACTTTGAGGAAAACCACAACAGTTCTGCAACTTGCAGATCGGTCTACAATAACCCCGAAATGAATTGTTGAGGATGTTATGGTTGTCATTGAATCTTGGTATTATCCTATAGATTTCCTCATCCTACAATCAAAAACCAAGTTTAATGGTTATCCCCTCATCTTAGGGAGACCTTGGCTAGCCACTGTAGATGCTTACATTATTTGTCGGGCTGGAAACATGACTATAAAAAATGGGCCTTTGTCTAAACAGCTAGTGTTATATCCTCCAGCCTATCCTTTCATTGATCATGATCTCCCTATATGGTCAGAGGATGAAGAAGATGAGTTATATAAAACTTCCCCTGTGTGTACCATAGATGTTATTCTTAAAGGGGGGCATCTTGACGAAGATGAACTCATCGACCATGCCATTCAAAACTAGTCCACCACTAACATTCCTCTCGAAACCTTAGTCAAAAAGTCTGAAAGCCAACCTTTGATGGAAGTGCACTCATTTGAGTCAACCTCTGAATCCACCAAGGCTATTGAGTTTGGCCCATCCATATCTCTAAAACTCAACCCAAACCTCTTGAATGGAGAAGAGAAGCAGCTATTCTAGCTTTTGAAAGAGAATCTAGATGCATTTTCTTTGGATTACAAAGACATGAAAGGGGTGCATCCTTCAGTGTGAAAACATCATATTTACATCAAAGAAGGATGCAAGCCTGTGAGACAACCCCAAAGAAGGATGAACCCGGCTCTAAAGGACATAGTCAAAGAAGAGTTGTAGAAACTATTGGATGCATGGTTCATATATCATATATCTGACAGTGAGTGGGTATCTCCTCTTGTCCTAGTGCCAAAGAAGAATGGGAAGTGGCGAATTTGTGTTGATTATCGAGAACTTAACAAAGCCACCAAGAAAGACCATTTCCCTTTACCCTTTATAGACCAAGTCTTGGATGGCCTTGTGGGGAAGAAGTTATTTTCCTTCTTAGATGGGTTCAGTGGGTACAATCAGATTCAAATCAGCCCTGAAGACCAAGATAATACTACTTTCACCTGCCCTTAGGGTACCTTCACTTATAGAGTCTTACCATTTGGGTTGTGTAATTCCCAAGCTACATTCCAAAGAGTTGTCTTGAGCATATTTTCTGAGTTATTCCATGACTCTATCGAAATCTACATGGATGATTTCACACCATATGGTGATGACATCTAGGAATCTCTCTCTAATTTGGGTAAATTACTAAGAAGGTGTGTTGAGATGTAGCTCTCCTTGAGCCCAGAAAAGTGTGAGTTCCTTAAGGAAGTAGGGTTTGTATTAGGACACTCCATATCCCAAGCAGGAATACAGGTAGACCCAAATAAAATCACTATCATCAAAAGGGTACATGCTCCTCAAAAGCAGGAATATGTCAAGAGTTTCTTAGGCTTAGCTGGTTACTATAGAAGGTTCATCAAAGTTTTCAGTAAGATGGCTTCACCATTATTTGGGTTGTTGGCCAAGGATTTTGAGTTTATTTGGTCTGGTACTTGTCAAGCGGATTTCGAGCTCATTAAGGAAAATTTGACTACTGCCCCCATCCTCTGAGGTCCAAATTGGACTCTACCTTTCCACATCCACATTGATGCATCTGAAAAAGCTATAGGGGCAACATTAGGAAAATTAGAGGACAAAATCCCTTATGCCATTTATTTCTTTAGAAATAACTTGTCCAAGGCCGAATTGAATTATATTATTACTGAGAAGGAGACCTTATCCATTGTCCATGCTTTGAACAAATTCAAGAATTCTGTAACTAGATATCAAACCTTTTTTCACACTGACCATGCAGCCATCAAGTATTTAATGAACAAACCAGATGTTAATTCTAGGATAATTAGATGTTTTTTACTTTTGTATCAATTTTATTTGACTATTGTTGATCAACCTGGAAAGGAGAATTTTGTTGCATATTTTTTGTCCAGGTTAGCTCTCCCTGCAAATGAAGAAGGAATGGTAGATGACCATCTGCCATATGAGAACCTCTTTGCTATATCAACACTCTCACCATGGTTTGCTGATATATCCAACTACTTGGTTGTTGGGAGACTCCCTCCTAATCTTTCATTCAGGGAAAGGAGCATAATCATCAGAAAAAGCACCCCTTTCACATGGATTAGGGGAAACCTTTTCAAGCTAGGCCTTGATCAAATCCTAAGGATATGTGTAAGGGAGGAAGAATTTTTTGATATCCTCTCTACATGTCATGACAACCCATGTGGAGGCCACTTTGTTGCAAAGAGAACTGCTTACAAAGATTTTCAGGTAGGATACTATTGGCCTACCCTTCACCAAGATTCTAGAAGATACACCAGCAGGTGTGACTAGTGCAAAAGGATGGGGAAACCCACGCAAAGGGATGAGATGCCTTTGCACCCTCAGGTGGCTCTTGATCCTTCGAAAAGTGGGGCATGGACTTTCTTGGGCCTATCAATCCACCATCAGGGCAAAGGAAGTATATCATAGTCTGCACTGATTACCTAACAAAGTGGGCTGAAACAAAAGCAGTGAAGGTAGAAATCGAGGAGAAAGTAGCAGAATTTCTGAGGGAGAACATGTTTTGCAAGTTTGGGTACCCAAAATAAATAGTCATTTATTAGGGAGAGCAATTCACTTCCCACCTCATTGAAAATATTTTGAGGAAGCAAAAGATCAAACACAAAACTTATATTTCCTATCACCCTCAAGTGAATGGCTAAGTAGAAGTAACTAACGGAGCTTTAGAGAGCATCCTCACCAAGGTTGTGAGCAACAATAGAAAATATTGGGCAGACAGATTGGTAGAAGCTACTTGGGCCTACAATAATACTTGGAATACAACAACAAGATTCACTCCTTATGAACTAGTCTATGGTAAGAAGTCTCTACTTTCAGTTTAGTGTGAATTCAATACTTTAAGAATAACAGCTGAATTAAATCTAGATCTATCAAATTCCCAAAAAGAGAGGTTGCTACAACTAAATGGATTGGATGAGTTCAGAATGCAAGCACTTCTTCACACGGAGGTAGGTCAGCTGCAAAGGAAGGTCTTACATGTCAAGAAAATCAAAGAAAAGACCTTCCAAGAAGGAGATTGGGCACTATTGTATGATTCAAGGTTTAAATATTTCAAATGCAAGTTGATGACAAGATGGTTGGGACCTTACATAGTGGAAAAATGTTTTCTTAATGGTGAAATTCAAATTAGAACCATAGATGAGGAAGGAATCCCCTTGATTGTCAATGGTCACATACTTAAAATGTACAAGAAGAGAGGTGTATGTGATGGGAAACTTCATAGTTTCCCACATCTCCTGAAAATAAAAATAAAAATAAAAAATAAATTAAATTAAATTAAAAATAAAAAAATAAAATAAAAATAAAATAAAATAAATAAATAAATATATATCCATGGGTGAAAACCTCTCTGAGGCACCCAAGGCAAGTTTGTGAGTTGAAAACCTCGATGGAGGCAGCTCACTTGCTCTCAAAAAAAGAAGAAGAGAGAATAAAGATCCATGGGTGAAAACCTCTCTGAGGCACCCAAGGCAAGTTTGTGGGTTGAAAACCTCCATGGAGGAAGTCCACTCTCTTTCAAAAAAAAAAAACAAAAAAAAATACACCTGCATCTTTGTGTTTTCTGTGTTTGCTGTTTTGTAGGTTATTAATGGTTTCTGGAAAAGCAAGGGAGCATTCATCTTCTTTTCCCCTCATCTATTTTACCATCCATCCCATCATTCACTCCATTCATTTTCATAACTTCTTCCATCACCTCCATATACCATATTGTTCCATTCCTGAGCACAATGTAGCAAAAGAAAGCAAGCCAAAAACTGCTACAAACGTCAAGAAGTTCATTCAAAAACAAATTTGTTCACAGACTGCAAAGAAAAACAAAGAGGAGTTGATAAAACAGACTCTAGGAAAGACAGGAGTGCCACCCATGGCATCTGGAGCAACCCCACGTAACATCTACAATGGGAAGAAACAACAAGAAATATCAGCAGCTCACTTAGAGAGTTTCTCATTCAGCATGCTGCTCACTCAGAAAATAGGAAAATAAGGAAGAACACAACATATAGGAGGCTTGTCTCCAAATTCTAGATCTTGTAAACGCCTTGACAACAACAGGTAAACTCAGGTATAGCTTATCACTCCTTGCTATGCATCCATAATACCCATAAATAATTAAATTTGCATACTTAGAGTTTAAGGGGCAGAAAGGTGGCCAGTTAGCTTGGCCACCATCGTGAAGTATGACTAGGAAGAACTGCAAAGTTGCGCCACCTCAACATGAATAATAAAATTTAAAATCAAGTGGAGTAGAGGAGAATGATGGGAGCAAATGCCCATTCCATCATGAATTAACAAAGAGAATCAAACAATGGTCTCTAACGAAAACTGGAGCTAAGGCCGAGTTACATAAGTGCTCCAAAATTAGTTGCGCAATCTAATAAAATGAGATCGCGAGTCATCCAAATCAGTGAATTGAGAATTATTAAGGGAAAGAGATGGAAGGGAGCCTGCAGCACAACAGTACTAAGAGTGGGTTGCGTATTTGGACAGTGTGCAGCAGCAGAACAACATCACGAGGATAAGAACCAGAAGAGGAACAAGAAGAACCAGAAGAAGAAGAAGAAGAAGAGAAAAAGGGCCAATGAAAAATGGAAGATATGGAAATAGAAGTCATAGAGATAGCAGAAATTGAGCAAGAAGTAGACTCACATCACAACACCACATCCCCTCAAGATAAAGAGGTAGTTGCCACCTTAGCTCCTCTAAGCGCAAAGAGACAAAGACACACCTCTATGTATTTTAGAGCTGATAAGAGTCAGAGGATAAGTTAGACAGAGGCAAAAACTCCTCCCATCATCCCAACTATCATTGAATAATCACTAAGAGAGGAGGAAAGAATCGAAGAAACAATTCTAAAGGAGAAGCTGCAAAAGGCACAAGAAGAAAATGTAGCACTAAAGGAGAAATTGTAGCAAAAAGGGAAACAAGTAGCCACCATGGCAGACTTATGCATAGAAGCCCTTCAGCACAAATTCCCTTCTAACTCATATGTTGTGTACCTCAAGGAGCAATGGCTCCTATTTCAAATTAAAACTCTAGCCTCCCATGGATCCCTACCTTTCCAATATTGTAGGAAATTCATGGATTTCTACAAGCAAGCTAACATGGATGATTAGGCAAAGATGGCAGAGTTTTATGTGCATAACCTTGTGCTGACAAATCAAGATACTTGGGACCCCAATCCTACAATGGGCGATATGCAGTTGATGGCTTTAGTATCTTGGATGATGAATGAGACACTAGAGAAAAAGAGATATGGCGGGTCATGAGAATAATAAATAGAGAACCATTACATATGAGACCAGAATTTTTCAGCCCAAGAGGAGTCATCCTTAACCATCAAGAGATTGAAAGGGACCATGCACTAGTTGAAAGATACCTTCAGACTCAAACACAGGTAGTTGACCAATTTGATGATGTTTCTAGGAAGATAGAAGATGAGTGCATAATGGCCAACTAGAGGAGATGGAACAGCCCCCCGTATAGCCTCAAGAATAGGGAGTACCATACTCCACAAATACTGAGGGGTGCATTGTGTTGACCATGTCAGCCCCATGTTAAGTTTTGGAAAGCAATCGTTCTTAAACCTTTTCAAAACCCCTTTGTCCGCCTTGAGAATTTACTCTCCTGCTTATCATTTCTTTCCTTGACTCCGAATTACATTTTAAAAGGCCACAAAACCCATATTTGAACTTATATAAGGCGTACCCCCTCTATCGCAAGCCCAACCACTTCCCCACATATGCCCTTAGCCTGAAACCGAGCGCTGATCCTTAAGGCGCTTATCACAACCATCTCAATCGTAGTGTTTATGTTATGTTTTGCTATTGGACGATTGCAAATCCTTGCGATGCGATTGATCACAGGTTCCTCCCCCATCGCATCGCACTCCCCTCCAACCATCGCGATCGCAAGATCGCAATCGCAGTATTCATGTGTAGCCTCTTGATCGGTCCATCACAAATCCTTGCGATGCGATTTATCGCATCGCACATCCCCTCGCTTGCGATTGCGATTACTCTCGCTCCAGATTTCGATTGCGATTCCATATGGGTCCCACATCACATGTCCATTTCATTACATTTCATGCAATTCCTGTATATTTCCCCCATAGTCCAAAGTTTCGCATTTTGCATTAAAATCTAACGTTTTATATGTATTCCGAGAATGATCATATATCATTCCACTGTTTAATCTCCGCCGTCGATCTATGCCTCAAGACCTAGATCGAATGGTCCATATGCATTTTCCGGTCAAACCCTATTGTTCACCGTTTACACCATATCATTATGTTTCCCATCGTTATTTCACATAAAACCACCATTTCTCTGCCACCGCACTATCATTTCCTGCATCCCCCATAACCAGTCTTCCCTTGCATAGATTTCATAACCAAGTTGCCTGTTTGCAGGGTTGTCAAAAGGTGAAAGCCGCCATGATTATACAGTCTTTAAAACAGTGGCAAAATGACTGGATTTGCATTAAATGAATAGAGTTCAAACTCTGCAGACCGTCTCCGACGCCATTAAAGCTCATATTTCACCAACAAAGATAGTACGGGAGCAACAGAGAGCTCGAGGCAAGCATGGAAGCGAAAAAGGATATCAGTGAAGTAGCAAAGAGTTAAAGGCATGCAATTGAAGAATTTAAGCCTTATTTTAGTGATTTAAAAGGCAAAGTACCATGCCAAAGACCCCTGGATCACTCAAAAGGATCAGCACACAGAAATCAAAACTATTGGGGTCCCATATCAGCAGATTTGTTCTAAAGGACTAAGCGGCCACATTATTTCCATATTTTACCGTGTTCCTGAAGAAAGTTCCACCCTAATCACAGTCCGAAGCTACCAAGAGCATTTGTTATGAAGTATGGCCGGCCTTTGCATCATTATTTCACTTTCTCATTCATTCACCAAAGGTACTACGACCAGGTACAGCAGAGACATACCCGAAGTAAATGGGAGCCTGACGAAGACCATCCTTTCCTTCATAAAGTACCAGAAATAAATGGGCAGAGCCTAAATAGAATGGGCTTCAGCCATATTTTCCTTCTGAGTTTTAATTCCGCATTTAGTTTTCCACCTACCACCTCTGTTCCTCTTTTAGCTATAAAAACCGTGAGGAAACTCATGGTAAGGGTTCCAAATTTTATCAGAAAACTATGCAGTGAAAGGATTTTTTGTATACATTTTGTAAAATTCTTGTATGAAGGCTCATAGCCCATAGGGTCTTAGTGAGGAGGAGTTCCATCTGTTAAAGAGGATTCTGGTCTTTGGTATTTCACAGTCTGTAACTCTCTTTTATGTGTTATTTAATATATCATTTCATTTCATACATCTTTCCTGTATCATGTTTTGGAATGCGAGTGGCTCACTAATTTTTGGTATGGATTTATCCTAGTTGAAACCCATGCTTGGATTAGTCAAGTGCTTTAAATATGGCTCATGCATGATATTCTGTTCCGCTATTCATCTAAACCATATTTCTACTATATTAGTTTCTTTGGGAGGGTGCTTTTAAAATGCTATTGTCATGTATGGATTCTTAGATTAGTAAGCCCATGCATGGTGGTATTGTATATCTGGGTACCAGCTCAATGTTAACTAATATCTTCTCAATATTTCTTTCACTACATACACCTTCTGATAATTGATTTCTGTGACATATTACTTGAATTGGCCCGCTTTGCAGTAAACTATCTCTGAATTTTCTGTTGCTTTTGTATTAGAGTTCTACATCTTGCCTCTGCAGTATCTCTTTTCCTGTGTCAGTTTCTGAGAGTTTGGTCCCATTCTAGTTTATTTCCCTGTTTACAGGAGATAGCAGGTGAGCTGAAGTTGAAAACTTCATACATTACATTATACGCTCCTTGCTATGCTAATATGTCCTAGGCACTGGTCTATCACAACTCTAGGCTGTCTCTAGGAGTGACAACATATTTTTGGCGCCGTTGCTGGGGAACGAAGTTGAGAAAATGTAAATCCCTGGGCCTCGACAAAATATAATTCACTCTTCAAGTAGGTGAGTATGGAGAGTTGAGAGTTGTAGATCCCTCACCTTGGCGACTCCATAGTTCCTAAATGATTAAAAAGACTCCACTTGGAGACCGTGTCACAGTACAACATCAACCGTGCTGGAGACCAAATGACTCCACTGGTAGAAGAATCTGAACTATTTGAGAAGATGCAGTGATCATCTTTGCAGAAACATGGATCCAAACATGGATAGGGATACAAAGCTAGATGCTTTGAAGGATCAAATATATGAATTAAAGAGAATGTTTAATAAAGTGCTGAAGAGGTATATGGCTAATATGAATACAAATGATGATTATTTAGAACAACCCATGCGTCTTCCAGAACAAGGACAAACTCAAGACCTAGATAACGAGCAAGACATGTATGATGTTTTGAAACCTATGGAGGATGAAGAGGAAAGTGATCAGGGATTGCCTGAGTTCGTACCTATGTCTTGTATTATGCTGGTCATAGAATATCACGACCTAATAGCAAAGGTAAATAGGGAATGTTTCTTGGAGGAAGCAAGAGACCACTTAGAAGATGTAAAATCTGATGTGGAGGAAGAAACCACTCATGGGCCTTGCAGTCTAACCGAGTATCATCAGGTTCATGAGGACTGGCCTGAATCAGAGAGAGATCATGAAACATCAAAAGATCCCCAAGAATCCCCTGCAAGCACAACTGAGGATATTCTGGAAGAGGTTCAAGAAGACATCCTGCCTCCAAAACAGCTAGTACAAGAAAAAGAGAGTTGCTGCTCTTCTGCACAAAGGAACACAAAACAATCATCTCCTTTGACAGAAGAAAAGGTTGATCAGATATTAAATCAGCAGTCCACCTCAGAAATCTTCTATAGAACATGTTAGACTCCTATACCAATAGGTTTCATATTTCATGATTGACTTGATGAGATATGTAATATGTTCATACCTTTTCTTGTTGCAAAGGTTTTCCATATTTTCAAAAAATCAAAAAATTTAAAAAATGTAAAGAGGGTATACCCTAAAAGAAAAATCAAAGGGTGAAAAGAATAAAAATTGGCCAAAAAAAAAGTGAAAGAAATGAACCCCACAAAAAGAAAGGCCAAGGAAAGTGTGCAGGTATAAATGCCACTACTTTTTGCTCTGATGTAATAAACAAATTGTGTGCAACTTGTATTCTATGCCACAATTTATGAACAGTCAAATAGTTTAAGCTTGGCTAGTTCATTTTTCAATTTCATGTTGTAGAATAGAGAATAAATATCTGGCCAAACAATTTAATCTTGGCTGATAAGTAGATAGGTAGAGTTAATAAAGGGTGCTCAACAGTTTAATCTGAGCCCTTCGATGTAATAAGGTTAGAACTAGATAGATTTCCATATGTAAAAGAAAAAGTGTGATAAGGGTTTGCTAGTCTAAGTGCACCCTAATAAAGAAGAAAAATGGTAGAATAAAGTAGGTAGGGTAGGTAGATGATGTTGCAGAATTACATGTGATGATCAATGGTTTTAGATGTGCTAATCTTTTACTTTCATCACAAAGTGCAAAGGCAGACACTACATTGGAAGAAATTCAAGCAGAGCAAAGTCAAATTATTAACTTCCCCTCTCATTTTTCCCTAAACATTTCACTAATTTCCCCTAAGTACTAAGGCATTTGAAAATTAGAGGAGCTCAAGGCATTTCCTTGACTTTTGGAGGGACCGGACCCTCGGCCCAATAATTGGAAAAAACCTAAGTACTTAAAATCATTCATCATCACACTCATTTACTTCAAAAAATTATTTCTAAGTAAAATCCCATTTTACTTAGGAAAATCATGAGATATTTCATAAAAAACCCTCAAAATCACATTTTATCCTAAGTTTAAGTGATGAAGTGATTATAATACAATTTTCTTCCAAAAACTTCACTTTCTTAGCTATATTAATGTATTTTGAAGTTTACCTTGTCTCCTTGTCATATTAACATTGATTTTATTTATTAACTCCTTATAGAAATGACATTCTCCTATTATATATAATTCCTTTTATATAATATCCCCAAAACCCATGTATTATGATTTTAACCAAAGTATTTATTCCTCACTCGTTCAAATAAAAAACCCACTTTATACCCCCTTTGGTTAAAATATATCATTATATGTTAATCCCGCCCACTATGGTAATTGGATTAATATAATTTAATTATCATATAATAAAAATATGAAAAAACTTTAAACATATAATATATGTGTTTTAAACAAAAATAAATCTGAAGTTTAATTCAAACTAAACTTCGAAATAACCCATCTCTATGTATATTTTCCCCTCGCCCGATCACGTTTCTGCTTTTTAAACAAAGGAATTAGTTAATCCTCATGATTAATTAAGAACCTAACTCTTCCAATCAAAACGCTCCCGCTGTGATTAATCAATAATAAGACGTGTCGGGCCCATGCTATTAAAACCCCGTCATCTCCCTGTCGCGTCAACCGTTCAATCAACCCATTCAAGATTAATGGCTGTTAATAATTCCGCTAGCCATCCTCGATCCAAACAATAATGCACGAAATGACAGTGGTTTTCAAACAGTACCATGGCCACGTGTCATTCGTTGTGTGGAATTGCTGCCCATCCACTCAGTACCGCCTTCCCTCAAACGCGGTGCGAAAGAAACCGCTTACTGCCTGCCCTCTGTGACGAAACCACCGTACCTGCTGAAGCCATCATTAAAAACCCTCCAACCTTTTGACTTTGTGAATAAAACAAATCTGCCCACGTCGTTTTCATTATCTCTTACACGAACCAATCTCCCATGCAACCAGTTTCAAAAATCAACTGTTGAAGTCTGCCGACCGTTACCTTGCTGAAGAGAATTTCAGTCGAGTATTCCAAGGTTCTTCTGCCATAACCAGTACCTGTTCAAATCACTGTTCATTCAAAGCTTACCTGCCAATATCAACCATTTACCCATTTAAACACAAACACCCTAGTGTCGCTCATTTTCACCTGATTGTGTAGTAAAACCCTGTGTAACCCAGCTGCACCACCTGAAGCCTCTGTTAACCAATTCGAGCATGATTTACCTCCCAAAAATCATTCTAGATTCACTCCACAGACCTCTCAAAATCAAATGAAACCTTTTTCGACCTCCCCTGCAAACCAATGCTTTCTTAACAATTTGTTTTGTTTTACAGGTGATCAGAAGACCACATCCTTGGATAAACAGTCTTAATACTAGTCATAAGACTTTTTTACTCTGAGAGTTTTATCAAATATATTCAAATAGAGATGGAAGATAAAACATACAGTTGAAAGACAAGCAAAGGAAATAGGATATTAAACGATTTACTGTTGAAACAGACAGTAAAAACCTAAAACACATTGAAGGTAAAAGGACACAGTAAAGAACAGTCAAAGAGTATCAAGGTTAAAGAGTATCAGGATTAAAGAGTATCAGATTGAAGACCAAGTCAAGTAAATCAACTAGCATGAAGATAAACATCAGGGAAGACAGTTACAAAACAGAACATACAAGTTCATGACAAAGTGAAGACAGATAAAAAATAGAGCGGTAAAAAGTAAAAAGTACACAGTAAACAGTGAAAGTAAACATGAATATATTAAGGGTTAAACAAAGATGAAAACACTTTCACTAGCCACAATGAACTTTATCCAAAGTAAAAGTGAAAAACAGTCAAAAGAAGTTTAAGGTTAAAAGATGAAATTAGAGCAAAAATGGTACATTCTTCAGAAATTTCATGTTTAAGTCATAGTTTTGCAGAAACTATTGTGATCAATCCAAGATGAATTTTGCAAAACTGAAGGATTTTTATGTTCTTAAGAGGACCATCTACAAAAACCTCTCTCACTTTTCTATGACTACAACGGTTTTGGAAATATTAAACAATGTTTGAAAGCACTTTTTGTTTGAAATTCCCGATTCAAGTCATGTTGTAATGAAGAGAATATTTTGGCCAGTAAGAGGAAACGCACATCATACAAAACTAAAGGATTTTTTGTTCCTAAGTGACCCATCTACAAAAACCTATCTCAATTTTTACCCTTTTGATGCAGATTTGATCCAGGAGATACATGCACATATTTACGGACTGTTTTAGGACTACGCTAAAAACTTTTACACATATTTTTACAGAGCTTATTGTGCACAGCTGGAGAGGAATTTTAGGAAACGGAAAGAGGTTTATCTCACCAGTATATTTATCTACAACAAAATCTTTCACTTTTTACATATCTATTACGGATTGAGAAATACAAATGTATCATTGGACCCCAAGTTTGCAGAATTGTTGGAGCAGAATGCACAAAGAAAGGAAGCAGTTAGTGACTTGGATGCCTCATCATCAATTGAGAGTTGGATCAAATTAGAATTATCCTCTTTGTCATCACCTATCCATACAAAATAGTGCCAAATAGATGCATTAGTTTGAGTGTACTTTACTTAAGTTCTATTTATGTAAAATAGTTGGAGAGATTTGTGAACCAATCTTGATATTTTTTCAAGATATTTTATTTTAGAATTTGTATAAATAGTTCACTCTTGGAAGTGTTTTTGGTGGATTCTTATACTCTGATGTAACATTGAATATTTTGGAATAAAGAGCTTTGGAGAAATTTTTCGTGGCAAAAATGGACAAGGAATTGAGGCAGAAGACTTTTCTCATGATTCATGTGTCAAATGAAGGATCAATAAGTCATCTGTATCTCATGTTTTGAAGTTTCATATTTGTTTACAATATCATCTATATTTCATTATCTTAATAGTTAACGAAAAGGATTAAATCAGAAAGTAATTAGGTGTAATCTGATTTTAGTCGTTATTATTCTAAATGTTTTCTTCCAAACTGGTTTAAACAACGAATTCTTAATTGCTCCTGTTTATCTAGTTCATACATCTTTGGTTATTTAGTAAAGAATACTTAACTTCTCTTTATTGATAATCAATCTATTTCTCTTCTCTTGAATATGTTGAAAGATTATTTATAGGCTTTCATTCATTTGAATTCCATTCCATTCATTTTAGATCTATAATTTTTTCTAGTTTGGTCATCTTGCCCTGATAAACCATCTTTTGTTAAGAAAATTAAGCGAGTGCAGCCAATCCTTTGAATCCATTAGCCCAATGGACTGAAACTATTTGATCTTAATCTCAGCTAAAGAATTCCATCAACCTAAATTCAAACAAAACCCCTGGACTTTATAACTAGCCTAATACCTTGCAAAACAAAGCTATATTTTATAGAGAGAGCCCTCTCTGGATACAAATTGGCTAGATTCTGTATTTGAAGGTTGGTTTGTGGCTACCTCGGACCCCTTTCCTTTTCCAACAACTTCAAGGAAAATCTGAGTGATAAAATAGTGGCGACCATAGTGGGGACCTGAATAATTTTATTGTTACTGTGTTTACTTTATAAACTATAGACGGAGCCAGAAGTTAGCCAGGTAACCTTTGAACTGCTTTTGCTCTGCAATTGCATAGTAAATAAATGCTGCTTCAGTCTATCTCTAGTCTAGTTTATGAACTGAACTTTGGTTTCAAATACTTGATTATTTCCTCTTGTCAAATAAGTCTTTAAGAAAGTTTAAATCTCATATCTAAAGCCTCTTAAAGAAATCTTAGAAGTTGTTTTGAAAATTCATAAAAAAACAAAATAATCATAAAATACTCAAAATTTGGTTTCCTAAAGAACTAAATTTTTCTTCATAATTGTTTTACAGGTTTAGATCTGATCTATGATGGTGGAAAGGTATCAGACACACAAAGGTTAAAATCATCCACCTGGCGACTCCAAAATCTATTTCACAATCAAGACTCCACTGGAGGAATGAACCTGGAAGAACAATGAAGAGATGGGCTTTCAACTTAGATTACGTCAGGAGCATTGTTTTCTTTCTCATTAAGAAAATTTTCCAATGTATATTGTATTTTATAGAAGATCTTAGATTAGTTTTTAATTATTTTCCTTTGAGGATTGTAAGTAATAATTCTCCTAATCTCTTTGAGCAGCTTTCTTATGAATCTAATGATGATCATTATCCAATTAAGAAGCCTCAAATAATCAAAACTGATCTTACAATCCCTGTACATATCCTTGTGCCATATAAAGTTCCAGATAGATATAAGCCCCTTATCCTACCTCCTATACTCCATGATTGTCAAAAAAAATACTGCAAGTATCTTCCTAGATTTGATGAAGGAGTAAACATCATAACAAAACATATTCAAGGTTTTGAGAATTATTTGGATTTATTTGAGATTGATGAAGATGATGTTAAAATCAAACTTTTTTTTCTTTTTTTGCAAAATAGAATAAATATTTGGTTCAAAAATCTGCCTAATGATAGCGTCTCAAATTTCCAGCATTTTATCAAAATTTTCCTTGATAGATGGATAATCAAAGTAATCCTTTTGTGATCATGGAAGAACATAATCAGTTAAAAAGACATCCAAATGAAACAACACAAAAATTTTCTGACAGATTTAATCAAGTTTATTATTCAGTGCCAGAAATATTAGACATCCTCATGATTCAGCTCTCTTGCATTAGCCAAGTGCCTTTGATCCAAAAATAGAATTTCGATTAAGAGAAAGAGATCCAAAAACACTTGTACAGATGCAGAACATTGCAATCGATGTAGAAGTTAATCTGCAAATCAAACATGAAAAGTTGAAAGCGGAAGAAGAGGAAAAGAAAAATATTGCAGAGGTAAAACTCAGCCTTTTGGTAAGAAAACTAGATGAAGTAACGTAGGAGATCACTATGAAAGAAGAATTTTTTATTCAAAATCACCATGAAGAAATAGAAGAGGTTGATAGCTATAAAAAAATTCCTCTTATTTCAAATTATCATAGATCAGAAAATGAATTTACAAATCAATATGAGGAAGAGGAATTTGTCAATCCAATGTGTATGTTTGATGACATTCCTTCTTTTGATGATTTGCCTAAGTATGATCATTATGATGATAGTTATGTTCTCCAAACTCAAGCTAGTTTTACAGAGCAATCAGAAGCTAGTTTGTGGGAAGAAGAAACTCATTTTCACCAGATTGAAGACAGTGCTCAACCAATACAGATAAACCATGAGAATGAGGAAGAAAAAGAAGAAAATGTGGAAATAAGTGAAGGTTCTTTACCTCTTTGTTTTGCTTAATTTCAGTTCATTAGAGACAACTATCATGCCATCAATAATCAACAATATTTAGAAATTGTGATTGACAACAAAGAAGATAATGAAACTATTGATCAAGATTTTTTAGTTTCACAATTGCAATTATCAGTTCCTATTGAAATAAATGATCAAATGACACAAAAAAGTTTCATACCACTATTTTTTGAATCATTTCAGTGTTTCAAAGAAATATGGTATAACATATTTAATGAAAAGGATGAGAAACTTGTTGAAGTTTATGAAGTCTCATGGAAACCTATATGCTATAGGTTACAACCATTTTCCCAAGTTTTTCAGGATCCAATAGCAGATATGTTGAATATTGAAGGCATTCAAAGCATTCCTTTATTAACTAACTATTATTTTCAGAATCAAGATGATAAAGATTTCAACAGTCAAACATTACAATCAGTAGGAATATCATCACAAATCTTATCTGAAAGTTTGCAGAGAGATAAAGACGAAAATAACATTTTAGATTCATGGCATGGATGCCATCTAGAACAGATGTACAATTTTTTAGATCAGTTAAAAATCAGTGTATATATTTTGGAAGATCCTTTTGTACAGTTTCTAGAGTCAACAAAGGAAATCAAATGTCTCCTTATCCTCTCATTTGTTGACACATTTCTAATAGGTTGCAAAAGTACAGTTTTGATAATCAACAAGAAAATGCAACAAAATCTGTCAATGCCTGTGCTTGGTGGTTGCATTGGCTATTTCATTTTACCTAACTAGCGGTTGAACAATAGATTGAAGTAGGTAGATGAAATTGCTACTAAGCTTAGGATTTTGAGTCTTGAGCATTTTCTTGCCTGGATTTCAATTTTCAGCTAGTTTTTCATTAAGTTGGTTTGAAAATTTTTGTGTGTTGTTTTAAGTTTCAGATCAGATTTCAGGTTGCAGAAAAAGGACTATATTCAATTCAATATTTCTAGCCACAGTAAATGCATGTTTGGGATTGGACCAAGGCAGAATATTTCCAACTGGGAAACAAAGTTGTAAGTTTTGAGTGGATAGTAACTTGCTGAAGTTGAAGCCCGAAGAGAAGGCCCTAAGCTTCAGAAATGTTACTGTCATATATACAATAAAGCAATAAGTATAAAAAGTTTCCATGGTTCATTCAAAATAATTTTGAGGCCAACTGACCTGCTGTTCTTGACTTTTCACCAGGAAAAGCCATCCCCAAGTGGAGCCAGTGTTAGAATCCTATACCAATAGGTGTCATATTTCATGATTGACTTGATGAGCTATGTAATATGCTCATACCTTTTCTTGTTGCAAAGGTTTTCCATATTTTCAAAAATGTAAAGAGGGTATACCCTAAAAGAAAAATCAAAGGGTGAAAAGAATAAAAATTGGCAAAAAAAAAAAGTGAAAGAAATGAACCCCACCAAAAGAAAGGCCAAGGAGAGTGTGCAGGTCTAAATTCCACTACTTTTTGCTCTGATGTAATAAACAAATTGTGTACAACTTGTATTCTATGTCACAATTTATGAACAGTCAAATAGTTTAAGCTTGGCTAGTTCATTTTTCAATTTCATGTTGTAGAATAGAGAATAAATATTTGGCCAAACAGTTTAATCTTGGCAGATAAGTAGATAGGTAGAGTTAATAAAAGGTGCTCAACAGTTTAATCTGAGCCCTTCAATGTAATAAGGTTAGAACTAGATAGATTTCCATACGTAAAAGAAAAAGTGTGATAAGGGTTTGCCAGTCTAAGTGCGCCCTAATAAAGAAGAAAAATGGTAGAATAAAGTAGGTAGGGTAGGTAGATGATGTTGCATAATTACATGTGATGATCAATGGTTTTATATGTGCTAATATTTTACTTTCATCACAAAGTGCAAAGGCAGACACTACATTGGAAGAAATTCAAGCAGAGCAAAATCTAATTATTAACTTCCCCTCTCATTTTTCCCTAAACATTTCACTAATTTCCCCTAAGTACTAAGGCAATTGAAAATTAGAGGGGCTCAAGGCATTTCCTTGACTTTTGGAGGGACCGGACCCTCGGCCCAATAATTGGAAAAAACCTAAGTACTTAAAATCATTCATTATCACACTCATTTACTTCAAAAAATTATTTCTAAGTAAAATCCCATTTTACTTAGGAAAATCATGAGATATTTCATAAAAAACCCTCAAAATCACATTTTATCCTAAGTTTAAGTGATGAAGTGATTATAATACAATTTTCTTCTAAAAACTTCACTTTCTTAGTTATATTAATGTATTTTGAAGTTTACCTTGTCCCCTTGTCATATTAACATTGATTTTATTTATTAACTCCTTATAGAAATGACCTTCTCCTATTATATATAATTCCTTTTATATAATATTCCAAAAAACCCATGTATTATTGTTTTAACCAAAGTATTTTATCCCCACTTGTTCAAATTAAAAACCCACTTTATACCCCCTTTGGTTAAAATATATCATTATATGTTAATCCCGCCCCTATGGTAATTGGATTAATCTAATTCAATTATCATATAATAAAAATATGAAAAAAACTTTAAAACATATAATATATGTGTTTTAAACAAAAATAAATCCGAAGTTTGATTCAAACCAAACTTCAAAATAACCCATCTCTATGTATATTTTCCCCTCGCCCGATCACGTTTCCTCTTTTTAAACAAAGGAATTAATTAATCCTCACGATTAATTAAGAACCTAACTCCGCCAATCAAAATGCTCCCGCTGTGATTAATCAATAATAAAACGCGTCGGGCTCACGCCATTAAAACCCCGTCATCTCCGTGTCCCGTCAACCGTTCGATCGACCCGTTCAAGATTAACGGCTGTTGATAATTCCGCTGGCCATCCCCGATCCGAAAAATAACGCGCGAAATGACGGTGGTTTTCAAATAGTACCATGGCCACGTGTCATTCGTCCTGTGGAATTGCTGCCCATCCGCTCAATACCGCCTTCCCTCAAAAGCGGTGCGGAAAAAACTGCTTACCACCTCCCCCCCTGTGACTCATCTGTCGTACATACTGACGTCATTTATTAAAATAATAAAAAATTCGCCACCCTTTTGACTTTGTGAATAAAACAAACGTGCCCGCGTTGTTTTCATTATCTCGTGCACTAACCAGTCTCCCATGCAGCAAATTTCAAAAATCAACTGTTGAAGTCTGCCGACCGTTACCTTGCCGAAGAGAATTGCAGTCGAGTATTCCAAGGTTCTTCCGCCATAACTAGTACCTGTTCAAATCACTGTTCATTCAAAGCTTACCCGCCAATATCAACCGTTTACCCGTTTAAACACAAACACCCTAGTGTTGCTCATTTTCACCTGATTGTGCACTAAAACCCTTTGTAACCCAGCTGTGCCACCTGAAGCCTCTGTTAACCGATTCAAGCATGGTTTACCTCCCAAAAATCATTCTAGATTCATTCCACAGACCTCTCAAAATCAAATGAAACCTTTTCGACCTCCCCTGCAAACCAATGCTTTCTTAACAATTTGTTTTGTTTTACAGGTGATCAGAAGACCACATCCTTGAATAAATAGTCTTAATACTAGTAATAAGACTTGTTTACTCCAAGAGTGTTATCAAATCTATTCAAATAGAGATGGAATATAAAACATACAGTTGAAAGACAAGCAAAGGAAACAGGATATTAAACGATTTACTGTTGAAACAGACAGTAAAAACCTAAACTACACATTGAAGGTAAAAGGACACAGTAAAGAACAGTTAAAGAGTATCAGGATTAAAGAGTATCAGATTGAATACCAAGTCAAGTAAATCAGCTAGCATGAAGATAAACAACAGGGAAGACAGTTACAAAACAGAACATACAAGTTCATGACAAAGTGAAGACAGATAAAAAATAGAGCGGTAAAAAGTAAAAAGTAAACAGTAAACAGTGAAAGTAAACATGAAGATATTAAGGGTTAAACAAAGATGAAAACACTTTCACCAGCCACAATGAACTTTATCCAAAGTAAAAGTGAAAAACAGTCAAAAGAAGTTTAAGGTTAAAAGATGAAATTAGAGCAAAAATGGTACATTCTTCAGAAATTTCATGTTTAAGTTATAGTTTTACAGAAATTATTGTGATCAATACAAGATGAATTTTGAAAAACTGAAGGAGGTTTATGTTATTAAGAGGGCCATCTACAAAAACCTCTCTCACTTTTCTAACAGCTATTATGGTTTTGGAAATATTAAGCAATGTTGGAAATCACTTTTTGCAGAGAATATTTTGGCCAATCCGAAATACATCATACAAAAATGAAGGAGGTTTTTGTTCCTAAGAGACCCATCTACAAAAAGCTATCTCACATTTTGTACAGTGATTTCAGAATGAGAGATACATGCACATCGTTACAGGTTATTTTTCAGACTCTGTAAACTCTGTTTTACACATATTTTTATAGAGCCTATTGTGCACATCTGGAAAGGGATGTTAGGAAACTGAAAGCGATTTATCTCACAAACATATGGATCCACAATAACCTCTTTCACTTTTTACATATCTATTGCAGATTGAGAAATACAAAGATATCATTGGACCCCAAGTTTGCAGAATTGTTGGAGCAGAATGCACAAAGAAAGGAAGCAGTTAGTGACTTGGATGCCTCATCATCAACTAAGAGTTGGATCAAATTCGAATTATCCTATTTTTCATCACCTATCTATAAGAAATAGTGCCAAATAGATGCATTAGTTTGAGTGTATTTTACTTAAGTTCTATTTATGTAAAATAGTTGGAGAGATTTGTGAACAAATCTTGATATTTTTTCAAGATATTTTAGTTTAGAATTTGTATAAATACTTCACTCTTGGAAGTATTTTGGGGTGGACTCTTAGACATTGCTGTAACATTGAATATTTTGAAGTAAAAGTGCTTTGGAGAAATTTCTTTGTGGCTAAGATAGATAATGAATTGAAGCGAAAGACCTTTTATAGGATTCATGCTTCAGACTACGGATCAATAAGTCATCTCTATCTCATGTTTTGAAGTTTCATATTTGTTTACAATATCATTTGTATTTCATTATATTAATATTTAAAGAAAAGGATTAAATCAGAAAATTCTTAGGTGTAATCTGATTTTAGTCGTTATTATTCTAAATGTTTTCTTCCAAACTGGTTTAAACAGTGAATTCTTAATTGCTCCTGTTTGTCTAGTTCATACATCTTTGGTTATTTAGCAAAGAATACTTAACTGCTCTTTATTGATAATCAATCTATTTCTCTTCTCTTGAATGTGTTGAAAGATTATTTATTTCCTTTCATCCGTTTGAATTCCATTCCATTCACTTTAGATCTATAATTGTTTCTAGTTTGATTATCTTGCCCTGATAAACCATCTTTTGTTAAAAAACTTAATCTAGTGAAGCCATCTTTTTGAATTCATAGCCCAATGGACTAAACTTCTCAATTTTTTCCTCTGCTATCGATTTCCACCACCCAAATTCAAACAAAACCCTTGAACTTTACAACTAGCCTAATATCTTCTAAAAACAAAGCTAAACTTGAAAGAGAGAGCCCTCTTTGGATACAGATTGGCTAGATTATGTATCTAAAATATTGGTTTGTGGTTACCTCAGACCCCTTTCCTCTTCCAACAAATTCAAGGAAAATCTGAGTGATAACAGAACAGATTCCCTTTCTCACTCGTCTTATGATTTTGATGATACAGATCCAGAAGACTCCTCTGTGGAACAGGATGAAGGAAGACCTGTTGAGAGTCCAGTATGGTCAACTTGGTCGAGCCAACCAATCTATGACACTGATGGCAAGAGTTATGACAGTATAATAACAGATGAATATTCTTTGAATCTTCACTCTGCTTTACCACAGATCATCAGTGAGACTGGAAACCAGTAGCCTTCCTTTTTAGAGGATGAGGAGGAAAGCAAAGAAGAAATCCTTGAGATGAGCCTTCTCTTACAAAAGAGGAAGTACTGGAACAAACCACTGCTCAAGAATACATAGATATATTCACACAGCTTAGCTCATCAGAGAAGAATACATCAAAGCTCCAAGAGGACTCAACTGCCATACATGATGAGTTCTCCAGTTCAGAAAAAGAAGAGGAGGGAGATTCTCTTTCTCAAGAGAGTCTTGTTCTTGATCTAGTGGAAGAAGAAGAAATCCTGGTTGAAGCTTGCCTGCTACATATTCATCACCAGGTATCATATCATGATCCTTATGCACACTTCTTGCAAACATTTGAAGAAGGATCAAGGGTCTTTTTGAGCAGCATGTTGCCAGCAGAAAGAAATTTTTTCAAAGCTGCTATTATGGAACAAAAAGAAGAGATACCACTGCCTTTTGAAATTCAATAAGAAGGTGATCAGGCTTTCAAGAGTCATATTGAAGATGCAGTGGAAAATGCAGAAATCAAAGCTGCCCAGGATGAAGACAACCTGCCAATCACAGAAGGCCTAAAAGGAGAGTTGGTACATCAGGTGTTCATTGATCATGTGGCAGAATATATGGAGGCCCTGATTTGCTCAAATTCTCCAACATTGATCCTTTGCTAGGGCCAGATTCATCCGGAGAGGCCACCACTAATGGTGACCACAGTTTTGAAGAACCATATGCAGAGCACCCTATGGTTATCTCTAACAAGCAGTCAGTGCTCATATCATTTTTTGTTACTGCTTGACTGGCTGCACTGGCATTATTGTATCACCTAGAGCATCAAAGATTTCTAGGTTAGAGTAGAGTAGGTAGGAAGTCTAAAATAAAGCTCAGTTTGTGAGCATGTAGTTAGTTGTTTTAATTTCTGCAAAGTTCGGCAAGCCAGACAGTCTAATCCTAGCTTGGTTGTTTTCCAATTTCTATTTTAGAATGTAGAGAAGAAATTTGCTAGATATCTTAATCCTAGCAGATGTAGTTTAGGTAGAGAAAATGAGAGACCAACGGTTTAATCTGGTCTCATGGGGTAATAAAGATAGAAGTTGAAATGCTGAATAACATATTCTGCATAGAAGATGATCAGGTGGTTTGCGAGGTTCTCGACACACTCAGGGATGAACGTGCCATCCCCAGGTGGAGCCAATGTTGACCATGTCAGCCCCCTGTTAAATTTTGGCAAGAAATCCTGCTTAAACCTTTTCAAAACCCCTTTGTCCGCCTTGAGAATTTACTCTCCTGCTTATCGTTTCTTTCCTTGCCTCCGAATTACATTTTAAAAGGCCACAAAACCCATATTCGAACATATATAAGGCCTACCCCCTCTATCGCAAGCCCCAACCACTTCCCCACATATGCCCTTAGCCCGAAACCAAGCGCTGATCCTTAAGGCGCTAATCGCAACCATCGCAATCGCAATGTTTATGTTATGTTTTTCTATCAGACGATCGCAAATCCTTGCGATGCAATTGATCGCAGGTTCCTCCCCCATCGCATCGCACTCCCCTTCGACCATCGCGATCGCAAGATTGCAATCGCAACATTCATGTGTAGCCTCCTGATCGGTCCATCGCAAATCCTTGCGATGCGATTGATCTCATCGCACATCCCATCGCTTGCGATTGCGATTACTCCCGCTCCGGCTTTCGATTGCGATTCCATATGGGTCCCACCTCACACGTCCATTTCATTACATTTCATGCAATTCCTGTATATTTCCCCCATAGTCCAAAGTTTTTCATTTTGCATTAAAATCTAACATTTTATATGTATTCCGCCAATGATCATATATCATTCCACTATTTAATCTCTGTCGTCGATCTACGCCTCCAGACCTAGATCGAATGGTCCATATGCATTTTCCGGTAAAACCCTATTGTTCACCGTTTACACCATATCATTATGTTTCCCACCCTTATTTCACATAAAACAACCATTTCTCCGCCGCCGCAATATCATTTCTTGCATCCCCCATAACCAGTCTTCCCTTGCATAGATTTCATAACCGAGTTGTGTGTTTGCAGGGTTCTCAAAAGGTGAAAGCCGCCATGATTATACAGTCTTTAAAGCAGTGGCAAAACGACTGGATTTTCATTAAAAGAACAGAGTTCAAACTCTGCAGACCGTCTTCGACACCATTAAAGCTCATCTTTCACCAACAAAGACAGTACGGGAGCAACAGAGAGCTCGAGGAAAGCATGGAAGTGACAAAGGATATCAGTGACGCAGTAGAGAGTTAAAGGCGTGCAATTGAAGAATTTAAGCCTTATTCTAGTGATTTAAAAGGAAAATTACCATGCCAAATACCCCTAGATCACTCAAAAGGCTCAGCACATAGAAATCAAAACTATCGGGTTCCCATATCAGCAGATTTGTTCTAAAGGACAAAGCGCCCACATTATTTCCATATTTTACCGTGTTCCTGAAGAAATTTCTGCCCTGATCACAATCCGAAGCTGCCAAGAGAATTTGTTATGAAGTATGGCTGACCTTTGCATCATTATTTCACTTTCTCGTTCATTCAACAAAGTTACTATGGCCAGATACAGCAGAGACATACCCGGAGTAAATGGGAGCCTGACGAAGACCATCCTTTCCTTCATAAAGTACCAGAAATAAATGCGCAGAGCCTAAACAGAATGGGCTTCGGCCCTCTTTTCCTTCTGAGTTTTAATTCCGCATTTAGTTTTCCACCTACCACCTCTGTTCCTCTTTCAGATATAAAAACCGTGAGGAAACTCATGGTAAGGGTTCCAGATTTTATCAGAAAACTATGCAGTGAAAGGCTTTTTTGTATACATTTTGTAAAATTCTTGTATGAAGGCTCAGAGCCCATAGGGTCTTAGTGAGGAGGATTTCCATCTGTTAAAGAGGATTCTGGTCTTTGGTATTTCAAAATATGTAACTCTCTTTTATGTGTTATTTAATATATCATTTCATTTCATCCATCTTTCCTGCATCATGTTTTGGAATGCGAGTGGCTCACTAATTTTTGGTATGGATTTATCCTAGTTGATACCCATGCTTGGATTAGTTAAGTGCTTTAAATATGGCTCATGCATGATATTCTATTCCGCTATCATCTAAATCGTATTTCTGCTATATTAGTTTCTTTGGGAGGGTGCTTTTAAAATGCTATTGTCATGTATGGATTCTTAGATTGGTAAGCCCATGCATGGTGGTATTGTATATCTGGGTATCAGCTCAATGTTAACTAATATCTTCTCAATATTTCTTTCACTACATACACCTTCTGATAATTGATTTCTGTGACATATTACTTGAACTGGCCCACTTTGTAGTAAACTGTCTCTGAATTATTTGTTGCTTTTGTATTAGAGTTCTACATCTTGCCTCTGCAATATCTCTTTTCCTGTGTCAGTTTCTGAGAGTTTGGTCCCATTCTAGTTTATTTCCATGTTTACAGGAGATAGCAGGTGAGCTGAAGTTGAAAACTTCATACATTACATTATACGCTCCTTGCTATGCTAAGATGTCCTAGGCACTGGTCTATCACAACTCTAGGCTGTCTCTAGGAGCGACAACACATTGGAAAGGGAACCATTATAAAAGAGGGCCATGCAGGCCAAAAGGATCCAATGGTTGGGACTAAATCTCAGCCCACCTTTTCTACTAAGGATGGATGATGAAAATGACACAGATGCACAAGATAGAGAATGGGATAATGTCGAAAAGAATAATGGTTTTTATCCCCTTGCGGGAACTCCTACACTTCTTCCTCAAGAAATCAGGATGATTTTCAAAGCCTTAAAGCAAAGGTAGGAGGAGGATTAGTTTCTCAGAGCATGAGAAACCATTCCATAGGGGGGTGATGATGAGCTCCATCATTAGACATATTTGGAAGGGTTAATAGTCACCTTTTTGCCTTCTTAGATCTCTTTTTCTTGCATTTTTTTTTATTATTTGGTTTTATGATGCTAGTCTAGGTGGTGATTAAGGCTATCATACTCTGAGTGCCTAATATGAGGTTGAGTGTAGAAAATCATGAATTATTAGATTTTTTAAAAGGATTTTATCATAAATAATTAGAGGAGACAACAAAGAGAAATTATAGGAGGATTTTCCACCCTCCTTAACTCTCAAAGGCAACCAAAGTATCCCAAATATTCTCTCCAACAGTTCGAATTCCAAAGATAGCCAAAGGATGTTAGGTCCCTATATCACTAGTATAGCCCCTTATTATTGTTAGTTTAAACCCCTTATTGTTATTATTGTACCCTTGTAACCCCCATTTTGTTATTATTGTGCCCTTAAATTATTATTGTTAGGTCGGCTAGGATTACATTATGGCCCCATGGACTCCTATATATAGAAAGGAGGTTTTGTGAATTGTATCATCTAAGAATTGTGCATTTATGTAATGTATTGGAGGTTGCCCCCTCGAAGTGGCTTATTTCTAAGGCGTTTATATCTCTTTTCTTCTACTTTTGAAGCTGGTTACACAACATTTGGTATCAGAGCTTTGGGATTCTAGGGTTTCGCTGCTCCAAACAAGTCATCGTGGCATTTTCGCTATAACTTTTTTTCTACGAAGCTTCAGAAGCTAAAATTTTTAGGGTGCGAAGCTGAAATCTTGAGGAAGGTTGTCTAAAAATTTCAGATCTTGGTTCGCACTATTTGAGGAGATATCATCTGTGGAAGTTAGGTATTTTTTCAGGCTCATAAACAGGTCATCGTGGCATTTGCGCTATAAATTTTTTTTTACGAAGGGTCAGAGTCTGAAATTCATATGGTGCGAAGCTGAAATCCTGAGGAAATTCGTCAAAAAATTTCAGAACTTGGTTCGCAATATTTTTGGAGATACGATCTGTGGAAGGTAGTGCTTGTTCAGGCTCCTGAATTTCATCTCAAAGAGGTGATCGTGGGAAAAGTTCAATAACTCTCTCTCTGAAGATTGGATTGGAGTGTCGTCAAAATTGGTCACAAGTACACAGCCTGTAGTTTCTTCGCTATCAATTTCAGAGACAAAGGACAAAACAGTGACACGTGGCAAGTCGTACAAGTTCGCTCTACTGAACCATTCCAGAATTAGGTCATTGTGGGAGATTGGACACAACTTTGTCTTGGAGCATCAAAATCAGGTCAGACCTGTGGCATTTGAAAGAAGCTTCAGAGGGATACTACAGGGCGGAATTTCAGATATCGAAGATTTTCAAGCACAGAGATAATACAATTTCAATATCGAGCTCCTCAAAGCTAGTAAAAGGTGTGTATTTTTTTTCCCGAATTGCATAAGTCTTGTTTGAAGAATCAAGTTGAATTGATTGCAAGGGCCTATTGTAGAATAGATATCAATATTGGAGTATGAAATGGCCCCTAAAAAGAATTCAACACCCATTAAGCCTTTATAAGGCTCTACTATTACTCATGAAGATGAAGAATGGCAACATGACATGTCAAAATTACAAGAGCAAATGCAACAAATTTCGCTCTCGCAAAGAACAACAAAAAATGAAATGGAAGTTTTGAAGAAAGGCATGGAAGTGAAGATGGACGGTTTGAAGAAAGGCATGGAAGTGAATATGGACGGTTTGAAGAAAGGCATGGAAGTGAATATGGACGGTTTGAAGAAAGGCGTGGAAACTAAGATGAATGGTTTGGAAGCTAAGATGGATGGCATGGAAGTCGGCATGGAAGCTAAGATGGATGACATGAAGAATGATCTAAAAGCATGCATGGAAGGCTTGATGACAAGCTTAAAACCAGAAATGATTCCTAATGGCGGAAATATAGGAGAAGAACCTCCTGATGAGAACAAAATAAATGTTAATCATGATTCCATAAACTCGAATGTTGGAGGAAAGAACCACCATATTCCAAAAATGGATATGAGGAAGTTTGATGGAAAGGATCCTGTAACATGGATACTACAGATGGAGCAATATTTTGATCTCCATAGCGTGCAAAACACACAAAAGGTACGCATTGCAACTTTACATTTAGAACAAAATACATTTGTATGGTATCGATGGCTTTGCTCCCGTAAAAAAATTGTCACTTGGTCAGTTTTTACGGAGGAAATGATAGCACATTATGAGGATACAAAGAGCAACACCTTCTTTAGCCAATTGATAAATCTCAAACAAAAGGGTTTAGTGGGGCAGCACATTGAGGACTTCCAAAAATTGAATATAAGGGTAACTGATATTCCAGAGGAACACAGGATCGATCTCTTCATAGGCACTTTAAAGGATAACATCCAACATGAAGTTTGTGTTTTGGAACTGGATTCATTGGAGAAGGCATTTAGGTTGGCAAGAAAAGTTGAATGTAAAATAATGGCGACAAGGAAGCCTACCACTCAATTCTATAAAGAAGGAAGTGTTGCTACGTCTAGATTTCCACAACCTACAAGGTTGACACCACAACAATTGGAAGAAAAAAGAGCAAAAGGGCTTTGCTACAGTTGTGATAGCAAATACACTAAAGGTCATAAGTGTGCTGAGAAGAAATTATTTTACATAGATTGTGAAGAAGAAGAAGAAAATGAACAAGAGGAGGATATACACCAGGAACCACCCCTAGAAGAGGAAGAAATGAATCCGACCATATCGTGTAATGCACTGGCAGGAATTACCACTCCTCAAACTCTCAAGATAGAAGGACATATCAAGAAGAAAAGGGTAATAGTGTTGATTGATTCAGGTAGCACCCATAATTTTATTCATCATAAGGTAGCCAAGGAATTAAATTGTTTCCTATACCCAGCACCAGAATGTCAAGTGATGGTTGCAAATGGAGGAACTATAAATTGCTCTGGAAAATGCCATAACATCAAGCTAACCATGGGGGAATATGTGATGACTAGTCCAATGCTTTCCATTCCTATGGGAGGTGCTGATGTTGTACTAGGAGTACAATGGTTACAATCTTTGGGGACGGTAGCTTTTAATTTTCAAGAACTTTTCTTGAAATTTTTCTCAGAAGGAAAGGAAGTCGAATTACGGGGTATTGAAGGGAAGTCAGGAAGGATAATAAGCTCTAATGTCATGACAAATATTCTAAAGAAAGAACAACGAGGCATAATTGCACAATTATGCTCACTAGGAGTTTCAACATCAAAATCATCTATTTCTGTAGATCTCCAACAAGTCTTGGACAATCATTCCAAGGTGTTTGAAATTCCCAAAGGACTCCCACCTATTCGTGATCATGATCATGCTATTCATTTGATTCCAGGAAGTGTTCCTCCAAACATCGGGCCTTATAGATATCCTTACTTCCAAAAGAGCGAAATTGAACGTATGATTGCAGAAATGTTAGAGGCGGGTATAATTCAACCCAGTCAAAGTTCTTTCTCTGCTTCTGTAGTGTTGGTACACAAGAAGGATGGATCATGGCGAATGTGTCCGGATTATAGGGAGCTCAATAAGCTCACCATTAAAGACAAATTTCCCATTCCTGTGATTGATGCATTATTGGATGAATTACATGGAGCAATTTATTTTACCAAGTTGGATCTTCGTTCAGGATATCATCAAATTAGAATGAAGACTGAAGATATTCCAAAAACGACATTTCGAACTCATGAGGGTCATTATGAATTTTTGGTCATGCCTTTTGGCCTTACCAATGCACCTTCTACATTTCAAGGGTTGATGAATTCCATTTTCAAACCCTTCCTTAAAAAATTTGTGCTAGTATTTTTTGATGATATACTAATCTACAGCAGGTCTTGGAAGGATCATGTTGAACATGTTGACAGGGTGCTCAAACTATTGCGGGAGAAACAATTATATGCAAAAAAGTCCAAATGTTTCTTTGGAGTACAAGAGGTGGAATATCTGGGTCATATTGTATCTCACGAGGGGGTTAAAGTGGACCCTAACAAAATTAAAGCCATTAAGGAATGGAAAGTTCCCACAACCATAAAGCAGTTGCGAGGATTTCTCGGGTTAACGGGGTATTATCGCAAGTTTGTTAAGAATTATGGGAGAATAACAGCACCTCTAACAAAATTATTGAAGAAAGATGCATTTTCATGGACTCCTGAAGCAACTAAGGCCTTTGAACGTCTTGAGGCAATGTGCCTAGCACCGGTCTTAGCTACGCTAGACTTCACAAAAACCTTTATTGTGGAATGTGATGCCTCAGGAAATGGAATTGGTGCAGTTTTAATGCGAGAAGGAAGACCCATTGCTTTTGAAAGTCGTCCAATCAAAGGAAAGTATTTACAAAAACCTATTTATGAGAAGGAAATGTTAGCAATACTGCATGCACTAAAGAAATGGTGAACTTACCTAATGGGAAGACACTTGAAGGTAAAAACTGATCATGATAGTCTTAAACACTTTTTGGAACAAAGACTATCGTCAGAAGAACAGCAAAAATGGGTCACAAAGATGTTGGGTTACGACTTTGAAATAATCTACAAAAAAGGAAGGCTGAATGTTGTTGCAGATGCACTCTCAAGAAAGAATGAAGAGGTGGAAGCATTGCTTTGTGCCATTTCTATTATCCAACCAGATTGGATAACTGAAGCAAGAGATGAATGGAAGAAGGACAAAGATGTATGGATACTCATTCAAAAGTTGCAGCAAGATCCTAGTACATCTGATACATTTAGTTGGAAAAATGATTCCTTATGGTACAAAGATAGCTTATATCTTTGTAAGAATTCCCAACTGAAACAAAAGATTCTTCTGGAATTGCACACTTCTCCTTTAGGAGGACACTCAGGATTTTTAAAAACTTACCACAGGGTGAAGAAAGATTTTTTTTGGGATGGCCTTAAATCTGATATTGAAAATTTTGTGGCGGAATGTTTGGTTTGCCAGCAGAATAAAGTGGAAACAATTAAGACCCCGGGACTTCTACAACCTTTATCCATTCCAAGTCAACGTTGGGAGGAGATTTCAATGGATTTTATCACAGGTTTACCTAAGTCCGAAGGAAGAGTGTCATCATGGTGGTAGTTGATAGACTTACCAAGTATGCACACTTTTGTGCATTATCTCATCCATTTAAAGCAAGTACAGTTGCTACTACATTTATGGACAGAATTCAAAAGCTACATGGAAGCCCAAGGGTTATTGTGAGCGACAGAGATCCCATTTTTACTGGAAATTTTTGGACGGAGTTATTTCTTGTTTGGGTACTCAATTAGCTCATAGCTCATCTTATCATCCTCAATCTGATGGTCAAACTGAGATAGTAAATAAATATTTGGAAGGATATCTTCGTTGTTTTGTATCCGATAAACAAACACAATGGGTCAAGTGGTTACCTCTCGTTGAATGGTGGTATAACACTTCCTTCCACACTGAAGCAAAAATTACCCCATTTATAGCACTTTATGGATATCATCCACCATCCATCACATCATCTTTAAGAGAAAATTTGAAGGTTCAAGAAGTGGAAGATCACATCGAGCATCAGCAAGAAGTTCTCCAACTCTTAAAGGATAACCTGAATTTGGCACAAAATCGAATGAAACAACGGGCAGATCAACATCGTAGCGAGAGAAGTTTTGATGTAGGAGATTGGGTATTTTTACGGCTACAACCATACAAACAAATGTCCCTCAAGCAAGAAAAGAAGGATAATAAATTATCGCCAAATTACTATGGTCCTTACAAGGTGTTGCAAAAGATTGGTACTATGGCATACAAATTGGAGCTTCCTGCTTCTTCGCGAGTACATCCAGTTTTCCATGTTTCATGCTTAAAGAAGGTTATAGGTGAAAATCTTCGAGTTCAAACAGTATTGCCAGAACTTGATGGGGAAGGGAAAATCATATTGGAACCTGAAGCAGTCATGGAAAAAAGAACTCGACAACTACGGAATCGATCAATTTGAGAGTATCTCATCAAGTGGAAGAACTTACCCACTGAAGATTCTACATGGGAGGATGAGAATTTTATACAGAAGCACCCGGAGCTACTCAAGTGTTGAGGACAACACTTTTTTGAAGGAGAGGGGCATGTTAGGTCCCTATATCACTAGTATAGCCCTTATTATTGTTAGTTTAAACCCCTTATTGTTATTATTGTACCCTTGTAACCCCCATTTTGTTATTATTGTGCCCTTAAATTATTATTGTTAGGTCGGCTAGGATTACATTATGGCCCCATGGACTCCTATATATAGAAAGGAGGTTTTGTGAATTGTATCATCCAAGAATTGTGCATTTATGTAATGTATTGGAGGTTGCCCCCTCGAAGTGGATTATTTCTAAGGCGTTTATATCTCTTTTATTCTACTTTTGAAGCTGGTTACACAACAAAGGATCCCCAAGGATTCTCTCCAGTAATTCAAATTCCAGAGGTAGCTAAGCAACTCAAAGAGGAGTGCCCCCAATCTTTGTTTACTTGGAGTCAAGTGGACTCAATCACCATTTTATAGGGAGCAATTGGTAGCTTCCCTGTAGAATAAATATCGTAGAGATAGAGCTAGGAAGGGGGTCGATTCTAGTCAGAACTTTGTTGCAAGCTATTGAGTTTTTTATTATTTTTACTCAGTCATCAAACTTTCAGAAATGTATAAGGTTATTATTTTATGATATGAGTAGATTGATTTCATTTTAATGATTTAAGTTTTAGAGAGCTAGGCTTGTGGGTTAGGGCCCAATCTATGTGCCTCAGCCTCTCTACTATATTTGTTCTCTAGTTTGTATCATTCAATTAGTTTTTCTTTTGATAGTTTCATTGTTGTTTAGTTTTTCTTTTAGTATGTTGCTTTAGTTTTTAATTTGCTTATGAGGGTAATAGAATAGAGGAAACCAAAAAGTTGAGGATCAAGACCCCCTTCTCATCTCTGTCAATAGAGCTCAAGGAGGGTAAACCTTCCCACAGACTCAAAAATTGATTTTTGTTCACTACTTCTGTGATTTGAGTAGAGTTGCAATACCAGTTTTAGTCATTCTCTTCACTAATTTTATCACGCACTTCATCTATTATTCGTGCATGGATCAACAGGTTTGTTTTCAAGAATAGGCATCAAAATCCCTAGAGAAATTATTAATTCTTTCTACTCCATTTTCCAGTTCCTATCCATCTATGTGTTACGCCTTTGAAAATTTCTTTTACGCCTCCATTCCATCCTGTTTTCTGCTTATTTTAAATGTTGCACCCACCTTTTATTCCCAAAAACACTTAACCCCTTCAGCCTGCCTCATTCCTTTTTTTTTATCATTCATAATTTCCTTACCCCTTTTTAACACAAAATGCTTGAAACCCATTGGAATTCAACCTTCTGCCCCTGCTCCTCGAACTTCTCACTATCGTACATCGCAAATTACAAATCACAGTGTTTAGTTTCTTCCTTTAACACTTACTTCTCCCATATGTCGATAGTGATATTGTGATATTTCATATTGTATATCGCAACCTTCACCCTTTCCTTCGAACTTACCGCAATTCCTGTATCAGAATTGCACTTCGCAACCTTTTCCTTTTTCTTTAAGGCTTACCGCTCCTTTTCGCCGATTGCGATAAATCCGTCGCATCGCACATCACACTTCACTTTGTTTTCCTTTCTTTTCTTAAGACTTACCACTTTCAAACGTCAATTGTGATATTGTAATCGCGCTCTGCCATCGGTCTCACTACCACGTCACCCATCACAATTGTACTTCGCAACCTTTTCCATTTTCCTTAAGACATAACTCTTCAAAATGCTGATTGCAATACTGCGATCGTGCTCTGCCCCCGATCCCACCACCACGTCACGCAATGTAGTTTACACTTCGCAACTTTTCATGGACAACATTTATGCTACCCCTCAAACTTTGGTATATTGCAAATTTCGATATCACATTTCACATTTTGCATTTTTTACCACGCCAAAAATCGCAAATCACAATGTTTATCCTCGTCACATTTCGCACTTCACATTTTTTAGTTTATTTCCTTTAACACTTACTGCTCCTTTTCGCCGATTGTGATATGATCAAAACGATCTGCCGCCTATCCTACTGCCACGTCATTTGACTTATCGTGTTTCGAATTTCACAGTTCTTTCCCATCGCATATCACATGTTGCACCTTCCTGCCAACTGCATTATCGCTTTCCCTCCAACTTTGTGATATTGCGATTGTAATATCGCATTTCGCACATCGTAGCTTTTATCTCAGCTCACTTCGCACTTTGCAACTTTTTCTCCATCGCATCTCCTCCATCGAACTTTTCAAATTATTCTGCTCCGAAGCATTTTTGTGCATTAATAAAGTTTTAATAAGGTTTAAACCCCTCTTTCCACTTCCAAGCCTTGTTTCATGTGTTAAGCCCTCCATTGGCCTCTTTAGCCTTTTTTTCCCTCCAAGTTGCAAATCAATACTTTTTCAATTAGAATTATTTCATGGATAGCTTAGTTGCATGGATAGAGGCATGGTAGATAGATCATAGGATAAGTACAGTGCATTTAGCTGTTTGGCCAAGTTAAGTGTGGTTTAGAATAAGTTTCCTTTTTGCCATTTATTTTCAGCAATTTAATTTAGTTTCCTTCTGTCATTTCCTTTTTGCACACTAAATTAGTTTAATTTCTATCATTTCCTTTCTGAAAATTAAGTAGTTTCATTTCTATCATTTCCTTCCAGCAATTTCCTTTTCAATTTTTATCATAGTTTAAAGAATAGCACCTTTTCGTAAATCATAAGAGGATGACATGAAAAAAATGCATCTGCTATGTATATAGCACTGTCACCTCCAACTTTGTATGAACTCCGGGTTGATAAAGTAATGTGGGGCAGCCCCTAGGAGTTGCAGCACTCTTGGTGCAATATTAGGGCTCACCACTTGGCACACCTTTTAGAGGCAACTGTAATTCACCCTCTTACACTAGTTGATGTTTTCTATCGTACGAGAATGTGTTGGACACTCTCCCATGAGATAGCGCACCTTTTAGTTTCAATTGATGCTTGTGTTGTGAAGATATGCACCCTAAGTGTCAAATTTGGAGATAAGTGTCGTTGTATTGTTGTAATGTTCCTAAATTAGCTTCATCTCATTTGGAACATTAATTTTGCCTTAATTATTTTGTATTTCATAATTAATGAATAAATTGTAAAGGAGGATGTCTAATTCTCTTGAAAATCAAGAATAAATCAGTGCCTATGTGAAAAAAGACATATTTAGGCCATTGGAATAAAATCTTCCAGGTGTGAAAGGGACAAGACCACCAAAGGAGATCCTATTTGACCAAGTCAACAATGCTATATAGGTTCATTGAACCTCCTTGATGGACTGCGCTGCTCTAGAAGGGGTTTCCAAGTGTAAAAGGAACCAAAAGATGAAAGTGGTTTAGGGTTTGCCAAGAGACTCAAATCTTATAAAAGGAGGATGAAGGCTCATGAGGAGGTTGTTGATGATATTTCATTTTCTAAGCTTGCTAAGGAAACTCCATTTCTCTTTTTTGTTTAGCAAGAGAAAGAGAGGATCTCTTCTTTAGGAATCCTCCATCCTTCTTTGAGTATCTCTTAGAGGGAAGTGTGCTATATTGAACCACTATCTGGTTGGAGACCAAGCTATGCTTGCATAGACAACGCTGGCTCATTGAGGGTTTTTTTGCTGTTGTAAGTGTAGTAAGTGGGGTTCTAGATCTGCAAGGATCTAGTTGTTTTTGGAGTCTCCTCTCAGGGAGGGTGTCTTGTGACCACCCGGAAGAGGGTCTCTATTGTATTTTGATTTTAGATCTGCATATTTCACCTGCTGAAACATTCTTCTCAATATACTGTGCAGTCTCTTTGGTTAACTGTGTTATTTACATGTGATGTGTAATACTATTTAGTTTCCTTCCTTTGTAATAGATCTCAGATGATTGAGGCTTGCCTCTCCTCTTGAAGACTCATATTGTAGCTTTCTAATATCTATTTTTCAGATCTGATATGTATCATAATGAAATTAATCTTCAGAAATTCCTGAAGCTTTCTACAGTTCTGTATATAAAAAGATAGATCTACACTTTATTATGCAGTATTTTGATGAAATCACAAGGGGATCTTGTAAATAAGGCTGTGTAGTTTCCAGATCTGGTATGGATCTGATGTTTCAGCCATATATATGCTATAGATCTGAGTTCTAACTTACAGTTGCTGAATCTCCTCATAGAAAACATCGTTCATTCATTTCTGCCACTTTTACATGTATTACAGCTCTTATTTATGAAGAATTCTTGCTCATTGCCTCATGTAATTTACTGCTCTTCTTGAGGAACTCCATTATAAGTCTGATTTGCTGCTGATATACTGAAACAAAAGTTTAATGGCTGATCTATAGTGCTTTACAACAGAAACTGCGCAATTCCCAAAGAGGGTTTTCTCTTACATTCCAGCTCTCTCCTTGGCTGATTTTCAACTAGTGTTGTTTGTGGGAGATCTGTTTAAGGTCTCTAAACTCATTTTTTTTGCTAAAATTAAGCATGGAGGTTCCACATAGCCCAAGCTAGGGGAAACCAGCCTTGGTCTATGTTATTTTTGCACTGGTTTTCTTACACATCGTTTCCCTTGAGCCTATTGCAGATTTTCCTGAAAGTGGAATTTCCCACTCCTTGTCTGTTTGGTTTTTTATCCTCTTTTGGATCCATTATTTATATCTAAATATCTAAGGATCCCAAGGGCTGAAAAATCCAATAGGAGTGTGTTATTTTTACCTTTTCTGTGTTTCACCAACTTTCTATAGACAGAGTCTGAAACGGGCCAGGTAGCCTCTGGATCTCACCCTCTCCTTAGAGGTGACACATCTAGTAAAATCCCCTTCAGTCTATCTCTAGTTTAGAATTACTGGTGTGTTTCCATACTACTATGAATCCATAGTGGAATATCTTAAGATATTCTCTACTGAGCTTATTCTTCCCCATTTGGAACAATACAATGGTATCAGAGCATGATCTCTGGCATAGCCTGTGAGATCAAGCTATTAGTGAAGCAAGAGCAAGGGGAAAATGAAGAAGATGAGTCTAATCTCATCTATTTTCAGATCTAAGAAAAGCCTCCCCAAGGAGGATATTTAATAAGGAAAGAGAAGAAGCAGTGAAGCTCCAAAGGGGTTTCAAAAAGAAGATTTTTCAATCAGATCTACAAGATCTGTGCATGAGGAACATTCTGAATCCTCGTCTCATGGATATGTGCACTCAGCCATATCACCAGAGCTTCAACATCTTGCCAGTGATTCCTTCATGAAGGGGGAAAAAGAAGGTGTAAGTTTGTTTGATGCCTTTCCAAGGGCAAGATCTCCATGGAGTGAAGGGTCCTCTTCTCAAGAGGAAAGCATGAAGGTTTCTCCTTCAATAGTTGATCAAGATCTATTATCTCTCATTGATGATGGGAAAATTTTAGTTATTGAAGGGGAGGAGAAGGTAGGATATGATAACGCAGTCAAAACAAAGGCACCTTGAGCACTTCATGAGGAAGAGGTTGGAGCACTTGCTCCAAGAGGAGGGACTCTTGCACTCTTGCAAAGAGTCCCACAAGATCTCATGCATGAGGAGCATGCACCATTATTGATTAATGATGAGGTCTTGGAGATAAGGGAGGTAGAAGAGGAGGAAGGGCATCACAAGGTGGAGAGCATGAACCCTTCTCTACTTCAAAGCTTGGAAGCACAAAGAAGGCAAGAGGACTTATGCATTGAAGGTAGGGACAAATCTATCTTCCTACATCCACATTCTACTCTATGCCTTGACACCTCTTTGCAAGAAGGTACTCTACTAGGAGCCCCTCTTGATAGGAGGAAATCTAAATTTTTCTCTCAAATATGGGCAACATATACATACTTGGCTAAGGAGGGAGCCTTGGGAGAAGCTAGCATAGCACAGGGAATCTCTCAAGCATTCAGGAGAGAGATGAGAAGTTTCCTGAAAGGGACATTGCAAACTCCCACTCAGATATATGCGCTGAGAAAGGAGAAATCAGAGATCTATGATGGCATGAGCATGAGGGCACATGGAAACTCCATATCTTTGGGGCAGTCAATGATCTCTTCATTCCCAAAGGAGATTTCTGAAGATGGCAAAGGGATCCTAACCCTCTTGTATACATGGGCCAAAAGGAGGAGGTTTTGGAAAATAAGGAATTTCTGAGGGGAATTTGATTTCCATATGCTCCAATATTGTCTTGGAAAAGAACAGCTGCAAATGGGGCAGCAAAAGGAAAATTATGATGCTCCAACATGTGATTTTGATATCAAGGATGTCAAAGATGGGAGCCATGAGAAGACAGGGGCTGCATTTCAGACCTCTGCAACGCTGTCATTCTTGGAGAGCTTGGATCCTTGTTGGGATTCCCAACTCATGATGGAATACTCCAAGGACCTTTTCACATGGGGGGGTCTTGAAGGGGAAGTAAAGGATGAGAGGTTGAAGGTGGTAGATGGAGTTATCTATTTCTATAATCTTATTCTTTTGGCTAGTGACTCCAAACTCAAGGAGGGACTATTTGATGCCATCTATGAAATCCTGCTTTCCAAACACACTGGTTTTGTCAAAGCATATCATACTCTCTTGGGTGGATTCATATGGGAAGGTTTCAAAGAAGATGTGTACTCTCATATGAATATGTGCATGGACTACTTGGTAAAGGAGGAGGAACATAGCTCTTGGGAGGAGCCACCATTCACACCTCCTTATTCTTTGAGTGTGACAGGGAACTCATCCATGAGTTACCCCACAGATGTAAAACAATTATATAGAGAGGCTCATCCTTTTGAGCATTATTATGTATCTCCTATATGCTTATATTTTTCTGACACTCATTTGCAGGACACGGTGCCAAGATGGGGCACTAAGTATGATGGGTTTCATGGGCCATCCAAGGCCATGAACTATGTTGATGCAAGCCATTCCTTGGAGAAACTTGGAAAGATATTATATTCCTCATGGTGTGATTCTTTTACACCAACCGTGATGTACGTTCTCCAAGCATTCCAAAGACATGAGGCAGCAAACAAGTGTTGGGGGAGGCACTTGTCATATCTTATTCTATGGTAGTTAAGGATAAAACTACGCTGGTTGCACATGAGGGAACATCTTCCTTCTCATTTATCACACATGGCAGCTAGCATGATTCTAATCATGATCCCACAAGCTGAAGATGTCCTTATCCTTGTTGGGGGCATAGTTGGAGGAAAGGCACACTTGTTGAATGTGCCCTTGGGAGAAGGAATTCCCCATTATTTTTGCATTGCATTCTTCCATGGGAGCATGAGATTTTGCATGGCCACTATGATAAATCACTTTTCTCTTTGCAAAGTGAGCCATATTTTGGTTGGTAACATGCCTCTCATATATATTGGGGAGGAGATCTTCTATGGATTGCAAAGCTGGGAGGTGATCCACTTCATTTTGATGACAACATGGAGATGGGAGTCTTTCATGGATCATGAAAACCCCATGATAGTCATCACTTCTATCTTGAGGAGGCCATGGATCAGCAATAAGGTTTCCACAACAACCTTCCATTTCCTCATGATGAGAGCCTTTGAGTTTATTCATCAAGAGAAAACTTGCATATTAAGGAAGGGCCATTGGGAGGACAAAGATATTGCAGAAAATTCAGAGCAATGGAGGAGACTATTTGACAAGGAGGCCACAAGAGAAGAAGGGGAAGTTTTGCAACACCCTTGCAGTTGCTTGAGGACAAGAAATATTTGGTACGGGGAGACTGTAATGTTCCTAAATTAGCTTCAGCTAATTTGGAACATTAATTTTGCCTTATTTATTTTGTATTTCATGATTAATGAATAAATTGTAAAAGAGGATGTCTAATCCTCTTGCAAATCAAGAATAAATCAGTGCCTATGTGAAAAGAGACATATTTAGGCCATTGGAATAAAATCTTGCAGGTGTGAAAAGGGCCAAGACCACCAAAGGAGATCTTATTTGACCAAGTCACCAATGTTGTCTGGGTTTATTGAACCTCCTTGATGTACTGCGCTGTTCTAGAAGGGGTTTCCAAGTGTGAAAGGAGCCAAAAGATGAAGTGGTTTAAGGTTTTCCAAGAGACTCAAATATTATAAAAGGGAGGAGAAGGCTCATGAAGAGGTTGTTGATCATATTTCATTTTATGATCTTGCTAAGGCAACTCCATGTCTCTGCGCTGTTTAGCAAGAGAAAGAGAGGATCTCCTGTTTAGGAATCCTCCATCCTTCCTTGAGTAGCTCTTGGAGGGAAGTGTGCTAGATTTAACCACTATCTATTTGGAGGCCAAGCTATGCTTGCATAGACAACACTGGCTCACTGAGGGTTTTGCTACTGCTGTAAGTGTAGTAAGTGGGGTTCTAGATCTGCAAGGATCTAGTTGCTTTTGGAGTCTCCTCTTAGGGAGGGTGTCTTCTGATCACCTGGAAGAGGGTCTCTATTGTATTTTGATTTCAGATTTGTATATTTTATCTGCTGAAACACTCTATCGAAGCTTTTGTGCAGTCTCCTTGGTTAACTGCGTTATTTTCATGTATTGCTTAGTGCTATTTAGATTCCTCCCTTTGTAATAGATCTCAGATGGTTGAGGCTTGCCTCTCATCTTGAAGACTCATATTGTAGCTTGCTGATATCTATTGTTCATGTCTGACATGTATTATAATGAAATTCATCTTGATAAATTCTTGAAGCTTTCTGCAGTTCTGTGTATAAAAAGATAGATCTACACTTTATTATGCAGTATTTTGATGAAATCCCAAGGGGATCTTGTAAAGAAGGCCGTCTAGTTTCCAGATCTGGTATGGATATGATGTTTCAGCCATATATTTTACTGTAGATCTGAGCTCTAACTTACAGCTACTGAATCTCCTCATAGAAAGCGTTGTTAATTCATTTTTGCCACTTTTACATGTATTACAACTCTTATTTCTAAAGAATTCTTGCTCATTGCCTCATGTAATTTACTGCTCTTCTTGAGGAACTCCATTATAAGTCTGATTTTCTGCTGATATACTGAAACACAAGTTTAATGGCTGATATCTATTGCTTTACAGTAGAAACTGCGCAATTCCTGAAGAGGGGTTTCTCTTACATTCCAACTCTCTCCTTGGTTGATTTTCAGCTAGTGTTGTTTGTGGGAGATATGTTTAAGGTCTCTGAACTCATTTTTTTTTGTTAAAATTCAGCATTGAGGTTCCAAAAATCCCAAGCTAGGGGAACCCATCCCTATTCTATGTTATTTTTGCACTGGTTTTCCTATACATCATTTCCCTTGAGCCTATTGCAGATTTTGCTAAAAGTGGAATTTCGCACTCCTTGTCTATTTGGTTTTTGCTCCTCTTTTGGATCCATTATTTAGATATTAATATATAAGGATCCCAAGGGCTGAAAACTCCAATAGGAGTGTGTTATTTGTACATTTTTTGTGTTTCAACAACTTTCTATAGACAGAGTCTGAAACGGGCCAGGTAGCCTCTGGATCTCACCCTCTCCTTAGAGGTGACACATCTAGTAAAAGCCCCTTTAGTCTATCTCTGGTTTAGAATTTTTGGTGTGTTTCCATACTATTGTGAATCCATAGTGGAATATATTAACGTATTCCCTACTGAGCTTATTCTTCCCCATTTGGAGCATTACAATTGTCATTTCACTGTATACATTTTGGTTTTGGGTACTATCCATATTCTTTTCATGTGCTTGATTTTTATGTGTGTGTTATCATGTTCATGAAATTTTTGAATGCTCTTGCTCTCCCCTTCTCATCCTATTAATCTAAAACTTATTCAATTTTGGACTTTATCCTCATCCTCACATCTTTCACAAGTCATGAGCACATTCAACCTCTAGCCAAGTGATGAGTGAATTGCACATTCCTAAGCGTTAATGATGAGACCCTTATCTCCTAGACCTATACACTATGCCCATATGAGGACAACCTCCTTCACTTGTGCAATGAGATACCTTAGAGAAAAAACCCTCAACCTTGTTGCTTACACTTTACCACTGTACATTCCTTGATTAACCTTACCTTATATTGCACATTATGCAATCTCAGTGGATAGTTGGGTAATATCTTGGCCCTTGCAGTGGAAATTTGTGCAATCCCTTGAGCCTACTCTTCAATCATGATGCACTATGCAGTCACGATGCTAAAGCGTGTCACTCTTACAGGCTTACACTTTCTCTCTATGCAATTCCTTTGTCAAAATTTCCCTCATTACACATTGCATAGTCATCTTGGATAGTAGGGCCATTCTTCATCCCTTATAGTTCTCACCTTCATAATACCTTCAACTTCCTTCTCAAGGATTGTGCACTACATAGTATTAATGATCAAAATTGTCACCCTTATCTCTTAGACCTTCCCAATGCGCAAAGACTTGCCTCTACCTATTTCTTCTACACACTACACCTCCCTAGTGCATATACCTCTATCTCCTACCTCTTGAATTTTCACTCTACGCCCAAGAAGGCCTCTCCCTCAACCTGTAATATTCCAAATAGGAAAACGATAGTAATACAAAGCAAACAAAGAAAAAATATGCAGTAATATCAAAACACCATAAATAGAGCCAGAAACTGCTGATTCATTTTATTAATATAGAGATGGAATAATAAGTACAATAGTGTTAAAAAATTATAGCACTCAAGCCAACAGAGATGGCTAGAATGGCCCTTAAGCTCCCCCACTGAAACACTACGTAATTGCTGCTCTTTTGGACTCTCTAACTACGTTGCCCTTGCTCGAAATGCTGGAAATGTTTTTGTTGGCTGAAAAAGGCTGTGTAGATGAGGTTTTTCTTGTGCTTAAAAAATTTCAGGATTTGGACACTGACCTCTACTCACAAAACTTGGAAAATACCAGAAAGGATTTCTGGATTGGCAGACTGTAGAAAATCACCCTCCTAGGGTATGAAAACACACTACTATTGGGTATGCAGTGATATGAGTTGAGCTGATAAATAAAATTTTGGAATAACTCCCCCATAGCTCAACTGTTGAAGGGTTGATCCCTTCACTGGATTCCAAGCGGAAATGCTATGGAATTTCACCCTTATCTGAATCTCTCTACTGCTTCATTACGTAAGTCACTAGGTGACTTTGCTGCTCTGGAGGGTTGTAGATGGCCTGATGCCGGAATAATGAAATCTTGTCTCAACGATGATAAGGCTCCTCTCCTAAGCGAGCACTCGAAGTCCCCTAAGGACGAGGTTGAGATTTCCACTCGAAAACACTCATGTACTAAACAACCCTATAGACTTGGCTAAACAACTCAAGCATGCTCAAGCTGTAAATGAAAAGAAAATTAAATAACTTAGGATTCCCTCTATGGTTGTCCTCACCCCCTTCTTATACTTTTGGAACCCTCACACCCCTGGTCCCACATCAAAATTGTGTTTCTCACTTGGTTCTTATCCTCCACATAGAATGCATCACTCACTTGGCCTCTTGGCCCATGTTACATGTTATTTCGTCACCATGACATTTGAATATCCATATAGGTCCATCACTACCTATATTATGCTCCCTCAGAAGTCAAAAACCTTAATGTTCCTAAACCAAGTCTTGTAATTGGAGAAAATCTCATTAAAACCCTTAAAAGTCTAACTCCGCACTTTTCCTAGCCCTTTCTTGTGGGTCCTTGGATATTTGTTCCATAGCCTGTGACAGCTCCCACACATTCTACTTATAAAACCTGCAGACCCCCGTAAAAATTCAAATAAAGGAAAAAGTAATTTCTAGAAGCCTAGCTGGTCAAATATTCTCCCAAATGGAAGCTTCTAGAGGCACGATCAGTTTGAGCTTGATCCCTCTACTCATGGAGCTCTATCCGTCCAATCATGGAACTTATCCCTTGGTCTATGGAGCTCAAATCCCTTCATGAGAGGAATCCATCCCCCTCTTCATGGAACTGTAACTACCTCCATTTCCCTATAAATTGAGCTCATGTTTTAGTCTCAAAGGTAGATGTATATTGTACCTTCTATATGAAAATTGTTGAAGAAATTCTCAAGAGAGCATACTCTCTACACTAGTTGTTGTTGGCATGAGAATGATCACACCCATATGTCCATAACTCCATGTTGTTTCAAAGAGAGGAATGCTTGTCAAACTGAAGGAGGAGTGATTGTTCAGGACCCTGAAAGAAACTTGTATGACATCAAGGCATCAGGTTGCAAAGTTACTCCTTTCATTCAAGATAATACATATGGATCTCCTTTTCTCATTGATTTGTTCTTTTAATTATTTAAATAATTCAATACTTAAACTCCTTCATCACTAAGTTAGATTAGTTGTTTTTAATTATGATATGTTGTAGGTGATTTTAATTCTTTTTTCTGTCTTTGATTGTAGGTTCTACTTACTGAAGAAACCTCTTTGGAGTGACTGGATAAAATAATGCACCGAACATTGGATTTCAAGGTAGGGGCATGTCCTCTTTCTTTGTTTATAATAATTTTGAATTGAAAATAATCTAGAGAAAATTATTTACAAATGGATGCTTGTTTCTAGCTATTCGTAGAATACTAGGGAGATCGCTCTTATCCGCAAGAGGGATTAATCTGAATAACAAAATAGCGACTGTGAAACCAGAGATTCTGGGTTCTATCCCCAATGGAGTTGCCATTTTGTTATGCGGATTAATCCCTCTTGCGGATAAGAGTGATCTCCATAGTATTCTATGAATAGCTAGAAAAAAACATCCATTTGTAAATCATTTTCTCTAAATTATTTGCAATTCAGAATTATTATAAACAAAGAAAGAGGACATGCCCCTACCTTGAAATCCAACGTTCGGTGCAATATTTTATCCAGTCGCCCCAAATAGGTTTCTTCAATAAGTAGAACCTACAATCAAAGACAGACAAAAGAATTAAAATAACCTGCAACTTATAATAATTAAGAACAGCTAATATAACTTGGTGATCAAGGAGTCTAAGTATTGAATTATTCAAATAATCACAAGAAAAAATCAATGAGAAAAGGAGATCCATATGTATTATCTTGAATGAAAAGAGTAACTTTACAATCTGATGCCTTGATGTCATACAAGTTTCTCTCGGGGTCCTGAACAATCGTTCCTCTTTCAGTTTGACAAGCCCTCCTCTCTTTGAACCAGCATGGAGTTATGGACATAAGGCTGTGATCATTCTCATTTTAACAACAACTAGTTTAGAGAGTATGCTCTCTTGAGAATTTCTTTAGCAATTACCATATACAAGGTATATTCTACCATCTACCTTTGAGACTGAAACATGAGCTCAATTTATAGGGAAATGGAGGTAGTTTCAGTTCCATGAAGAGGGATATGGAATCCTCTCATGAAGGGATTCGAGCTCCATAGACCAAGGGATAAGATCCATGAGTGGAGGGATAGAGCTCCATGAGTAGAGCGATAAAGCTCGAACTAATCGCACCTCTATGAGCTTCCAATTGGGAGAATATTCGACCAGCTAGGTTTCTAGAACTTACTTTTTCCTTTATTTGACATTTTACAGGGGTTCACAGGTTTTATAAGTAGAATGTGTGGGATATGTCGCAGGCTATAGAAAAAATATCTGTGGACCGACAGGAAAGGGCTAGGAAAAGTGCAGAGTTAGACTTTTAAGGGTTTTAATGAGCTTTTCTCCAATTCCAAAACTTGGTTTAGGAACATTAGGGTTTTTTACTTCTAACGAAGCATAATATAGGTAGTGATGGACCTATATAGACAGTCAAATGTCATGGTGAAAAAATAACGTGTAACAGATTTCCCCCTAAAGTGCGAAGTCTGAGGTTGTTCTTGAAGAATGAAGTACTTTATCATTCTAAGGATTGGATTGCGAACACACCAGTCGAAAACCTATAAAAAACATTCAATGCAAGAATATATATATATATATATATCATCGCTGAGGTAAGCATTCACATACTCAGATCAAAACTAACTAATTGTTCTGGTACAGAAATGATTTTAATCATTACATCAATAGTAGACACAACATGGGCACAACCATATGTCATAATTTTTCTACTATATCATGAATAATAAAACTCCTTGCAGCCTGGATGGTGGAAGCTAGATCCAGGGTCTTGATTTCCACTTCCTGAACTAGTACGATTCTATCCATGTGATTTATTGTGTCGAAGTTGAGCATTGTAGAAACCACTTGATTACCATTCAATGATGTGAACTGTTAAAAAATGTGAGAGAAGCCACCAATAATGACAATGTCTCTCAAAGTACTCAGTACAATCCATGAAGTGTGAAAGAATGACTTGTAGTCGAACACTTCACGCAATCATTCGATAGAAGGTCAATGATGCAACCTATCATCAAAGGTGAGAAACCTGCCATTAGGGCAAGCAGATCCCAAGGTACTGATAGGATTCTAGATCAAATTTCTAGATGATGAGTTGTCGTCAATAGAAAGTGACCCGTCACAGGAAATCCCATGACATGAAACCATTAGATCAAGTTTTGAAGAAATATTTGTAAGGACTGACTCAACGATGGTCAATGCGAATGGAGACAAATGTTTGCAATGAATGGTTTATTTGAACTGTCTCTTGAAAACATAACGACACTGCAAATGGTTTGGTAACAATTGACCTAAAGCTAATATCGAGAAATCAATTGAAGACATTCAATGTGTTTTGATTAACTGTTAGACAAAGGATTTTCCCAACCCAGTTACAAGTGTGACAAAAATCTCGTGTTCAAGAGTGGTATACTGATTTTAAAACAAGGGTGACAACCGGATTCCTTTTCTGTCTTTTTTCCCCACGATCTACTAGAATAAGTTGAGGGGTGAGAAGCGGGATTCTCTCCAAAGCAAAATAAATCAAAATGGCACAATAACCAAATTTTTTCAACTTTGCATTATTTTCTCTGGTTAGTTGGCCTTTCATGTTGGCCAATACCCCTTCACACCAGTTAAATATTGTGCCTCTGAAGCACTCTACCGCGGACTGCATTTGAGATTTCGTGGCTACATGTGGAGCTGCACTACCACACAACTGGTTACCGTGAATGCAATCACTTTGAGATCTAATTGCAATATATTTTTTATGTCTATGTGATTATCCTTTGGATCTACCTCATCACTGCAAAATTGTTTTTTGTAGCTAGAAATGGGTAGGCCACCATATCTAGCCCTAAAAAAGGATATGTTTTCTCCTCTTCCGGACAATCAAGTGAGGAAATAGATATCCTCGAGCTCAATTTCGAACCGATGGTCACCAATGATAAAGCATTTATCTTGAACATCCCATGTGTTTACTAAACATGTCATCAGCTCTACCTGTGCTTTCATACCTTGGATCGCCAAAAATTTATATAAACCATAATTTTTAAACACACGCATTATTGTGGGATCATTCATGGCTTCATTGTCTATAGCTTCATGCTCATGTTCTCTCCACTCTAGAATGGTGAAATAGCCTGCAAATAAACACATTTGAAAGTTAGAAACCATTAAAGTGTAAAAAGTTAATCATTTTTAAGAGAATTTGTAAATTTTAAAATGGTCACGGCACCTCTGTAGTTTTTGTGCAGAGACAGTGCAGACGTTCGCATGAGCTCCACACAAAAACTCTGGTAGCCTAATAATTTTCCTTTAGAAAAAGTATCAGGGTCTGCAGGTAGCGCACATATAACTTGCAAACCCCTGAAAACACATTTTTGAACATAAATTCCTCTCAAAAAAAGAAATTAAAGCCAAAAAATAGAATTGAAACAGATAGAAATGAAGAGTAAGATGATGTGGATTACCTGGATCTGACGAATCATGGAATGAACGGTCGGTTCTCTCGATATTAGCTCCGGAACTTTTTCTAAAAGCTCTTAATTCACCGCTCTAAAGATAAAAGGTGAAAATGATTTTGTTAAACTCATTTTTATAGCTTTTGAATGAATAAAATATTATATTTTATTTATTTTTCACTTTAAAAGGCTATTTTTCAATATTTTTACTTCTCTGGAATAGGCATGTTTAATCTTTCGAGTTTTTGTGCAGAATACAATTTTTTTGGTGAAAAGAATTATGTTGATGCTAAGTATACTTTCATCACTTTTTCAGGCTCTTGAAAACAAAGAAAAAGAGAAACCTTGGAGTTCTCTTTTAAACCCTTTTCAGACTCTCTAAACATGAAAAGATCATCGAGTACTTGACTATTTGAACTTGTTAAAGGAAATGAACAGTCATCCCTTCAGTATAAGTTTACCCCTTTTCTTGACAGAAATGTACTATTTACAAAAAAAAGTATACATTGACTAATCATGGTCAATAAAGTTCTCTCCTGCATTATTTTATCCCTTTTCAGGCATGACAGACTAAATTTATGAAAAAGTACAACCACGAAGGTTACTTTGTTTTTCTTCCGACTCCCTAAAACTGAAAAATGCCAAGTTTTTCTTATACTGGACTTGTTAAAATTTAACAGTAAAGGACCTGTAGATTACAAACGGTACCGAACCACTCCTTCTTAGGGTTCAATTTTAATACTAAGATGAACTCATCCGAAGGATGAGCTTATACAACAAGCAAATTTTATCCTCCTCAAGATTGTAAAAAATAAAGAGGTACTTGACAGTAATGGTTGGGGAAAAAGAGAGGAATGGAATCCAGTTGTCACCCTTGTTTTGAAAGAAGTATAACACTCTTGAACACAAAATTTTTGTCACACTTGTACCTGGGTTGGGAAAATCATTTTTATAACAGTTAATAAAACCACATTGAAAGTTTTCCGTTGGTTTCTAGGTATTAGCTTTAGGTCAATTGTTACTAAACCATCTGTAGTGTCGTTATGTGTTCAAGAGACAATTAAAATAAACCATTCATTGCAAACATTTGTCTCCATTTGCGTTGACCATCCCTAAGTCAGTCCTTGCAAATATTTCTTCAAAACTTGATCTAATGGTTTCATGTCGTGGTCTTTCCTACAACGGGTCACTTTCTATCGACGACAACTCATCATCTATAAAGTTGATCTAGAATCCTATCAGTAACTTTGGATCTACATGCCCTAATGGCAGGTTTCTCGCCTTCGACAACAGGTTGCATCATTGACCTTCGATCGAATGATTTCATGAAGTGTTCAACTGTAAATCATTCATTCACACTTCATGGATTGTATTGAGTAATTTGAGAGCACATTCGCTGCAGATGGAAAAACTTTAGCTACGTTCGCATTCAATCATGTGATTACTCATTTCGGTGTACCCCAAGATATTATCACAGACCATGAGAGTCATTTTCGAAATATAATGATTACTGAACTTTCTGATCAACTTGGCCTGCACCATGATAACTCTACTTCATATTACCTGTAGGCTAATGGTCAGGTTGAAGCCATCAATAAATTTTTAACCACCACAATTAAACGAATTATCAGAACTCACAAATTGAATTGGCATACCATGATTTTTCAACACTATGGGCATACCGAACATCAACAAAAACTGATACAGAGTTCACTCCTTTTCAACTGGTCTATGGTTTAGAAGTTGTGTTACCCATTGAATGCGAAATACTTAGAAATAGACTAATTTGTAAAATAATGGGATTTTACTAAGTAAAATTAGTAAAATAATGGGATTTTATATTTGTAAAATTATTTCTAAGAAAAATAAACTAACATCAAACTACACATTCATACGTCAATCCCTCACCATTAGTCTCGCTATGGCTTTCGGAGGTAACTGATAATGACATGAGCAATTTAATATCTAACTTGCAGAAAAATAAACTAACATCAAACTACACATTCATACTTCAATCCCTCACCATTAGTCTCGCTATGGCTTTCGGAGGTAACTGATAATGACATGAGAAATTTAATATCTAATCTAACTAGTAAAACAAATGTACAAAACTGAAATGAATAAAACAATGCTGGAATTAAAAACTAAGAAAAATAAATCAGCAGAAGGACAAGATTAATTCCATGTCATTAGTCATTACAAAAACTGTGTGCAAATGCCCGGGCTGCCTATTGTAATCTGGAACAAAAACACTGATCAGTTAACAAAAATATAAAGCATGAAAGATTATGAACAGAAGTAAAATGTAAAGCATGAAAGATCATGAACAAGGATGAAACGTAAATACCATGAAAGATGTAATATATATACACATGAATGACTATGGCACAATGAACATAAGGAAATGAAGCATGAAACTATACAGTAATACACAAAACCTCGGTGTGTACAGGGGCCCTCTGCACAATCCTCGGGAAGCAGCTATCAAATACGAATTACGCTTATGAACAGAGTCTTCTCATATATTTAAAATGCGGTCATAATAGAGAAATAATGTCACAGCACAGTGGTAACGCAATTACATTACAGAGCTAACTATTATGTGTATGAGAATGCATTATTTATAACAGAGGGTGGCATAACTAATTCCCTAAAGTCTGCGCTGATAGAAGACACGTGAACAACCACGTCCAGAAATCTAGCATCATGGCTGCCATGAAGATTAAATATATGGAAATTGGCTGTTGGATTTGGATTATGGAGCCGTTTACAGGTGCTGATATGCCTCCCGTGATTTAGAAATGGCCACGCAAATCTTCACGTGATGAAAAACAGAGTTCTGTCACCGTGGGACTCTTTGGTTGACCACCACTTGGCTACCTTTGACCACAACCTTCTTTGGTGCATTTGACTGAGCCAATAGGCATTTGACTGAGCCAATAGGACTCGATCCATGTCCATGTCATTTCCAACTTGCCCATGTGGCTCAAATTTCCTGAAGACACCTGCAATATAGACTTTAACAAAACGGCTGCGGAAAGTTGCAGCGACTGCGGGAAGTGACAAGATTCCACAGCTTAATGAGCAAAAATCTAATTCAAACAGCAGACACAAAACATAGTTAAAAACATTTTAAATGCTCTTTTACAATTAATATGCAATGATATTGATGGCTTAGGAGGTCCAGGTAAATGGAAAAAGTCTAGAAAGGTGTATAAGAAAGATGCAAGTTTGGGACTCAACATACCCCCACTGTGAAGGTGTTGCATGTCCCCATGCAACCAAAATTTTTATCATCCTTCTTCAATTCATATGCCTTGACACCTCTGCCAGTACATCCAGTCCTCTTTTCCTCTTCCTTGGTGCTGCTAACATCCTGGGCTTCTTCATCAAGCATCTATATTTAAGATTAATTAGTGCTCTGCTTATCTTCTGGCATTTCTTCTTCAATTTCCCGTTCTTTTTCTGCCACAGTCCCAGATGTAGCATGGTATTGTCATGAATGATCTTGTCCAATTTGCTTTGTTCCTTTAATGCCTCATTTTCAATTTTAATGTGTCTATTTAAAACCTCCAACTCAAAGACTTCTTGTTTCAATGATTGGACTAGAGCTTCTTGTGTTGTGTGAGGCTGAGTGGATGAGGTAATGGGGCCCGTTTCTGTCCTTTCTAAGGATTCTATGTAATCGTACACCTCTTGCTGCTTTGGATCTATCTCAGGTGTCATTTTCCTTGGGCTGTCCCCAAAATACTGTGGAGGAGAATTGACTTCAAAATCTGGCTGGAAAGGACTCATATCAACATCTTGAGGATTAATTTCAACATTTGGCTGAGAATGCGGTGGACTATGTTCAACGTCTGGCTGAGAATGAGATGGAATATGTTCAATGTTTGACTGAGAATGAGATGGACTATGGCCATCTGGAGTTTGTTCAGGTGTTCCTTCTCCCAAATCAATAAAATGGGGTCCTTTTGTTTGTACTTTCCTCCACTTTTCTTTAAGCCTGCTGCTTCTTCTTACATACTGTGGACTACTGTCTTTTTCCTTTTGTTTTTATTTTCCTCTACTTTTGGCCATAGATGATTGTTCCTGAAGGTGAACTAGTCTCTCAGACAATATTTGATGGTCTTCTTCTGAAGAAGGGGTTTGATGCATAGCCTCAATGCTTTTTCTCTCTTCAATCTTTTCCTTCTTCCTTTTAGACAGTCTTTCCTCTCTACTAGTTCTTTCAACTGTGTTAGTAATAGTACTTTGAGTTTCATCATTTGTTCTCTTCCTTCTACTTCTTCTTGATGTACTGCCTTCAGGGGTTTCTTGGGGTTCTTCAAAGAAATTTCGAATTAAAAACTGTTCCTAGGTGTCCTTTTTCTCTTTTAACTGTTTTTCAATCAAAATTTTTACAAGACCATGGTGATACAAATGTGGTTCTACGTCCCCCAGATGCTTTTGGATGGCTACAGAAATCTTTTTCAAACTATTTAATAAAAATTATGGCAAATTGAGGGCCTGGTTGTCTAGGAAATTCATCAACAGTCGGGTATGATACATATACATTGATCCAAAACGTCCCTCGCAGGTGATAAAATTTTGAATGACCAACAGTAAACTGGCCCACTCTTCTTTTAAAGCATGAACAGGAATTCCCTTTTTAAAAATAGTTACATCCATACCTGGGTTACATAGGATTACTCTCCAGGCTTCATCACTAATGCTTTTTTTCTTGAACCAACGTTCACCTTCTTGAGGGAGTTCTGTAGCAGCTGCTATGGATGCCTCATTCACCGTAAATTTGAGGTCCCCAATTTCTACCTCCAGACCATTGAAAGACCTTGCAAAATCTTTTGTCACCTCTTTATGGTAGCCTCTAAACTTTTGAATAAACCGAAGCCATTTTTCCTTTTTCAATATATCTTTGACTTGCGAGTATCCTTCCATGAATTTGGGTCCCTCTGGTTCCGTCCTCAACAACTGACCCATCCTTCCTTCTACTCTTTAAAACTTGTCTGCGTGAGGAGGGTTTAACGGAGGTAAGACGGCTGAATGAGCGGAAATGAGCACGATTTATGGAGGAGACCAGTGACTGTAAGCGGATATCAGAGAATAGGTATACGGAATGTAGCGTAACAAAAAACAAAATGGGGTGAAGTGGAACAGAGAAGGGTTACGTGAGCACGGTGGAAATGCAGCTGTGAGATCAATAGATCAGTAGGAGGAGTAAAACGCATCCAGCAGTATTTAAAATTGGGTGGCTGCAGAGTAAATGCAAGCACGTTTATGAAACGGCTACGGATTTTATGCGGCTGAAAGAAGCCGTAGTCAAATCAACCACGTTTCATCATCACAGGTGGAGTATCGGAGTATGAGTGAAGATCGTAGGCTTGATTATGGAACCGTTTGAAAATGAATGCAAGGATTGTGGGAAGATCATATAGATATCGTGGAATGGTTACGGAGTTTGTCAACACAATCATTGCATATAATGGAGCTATGTTTTATAACTATGTAAAAATGTGCTTGAATGCCATTTGAAATAAATTTTTACTCATACCTTGGAATTCTTTCCATTTTTCATTGGTCTTCAATCAGTTGCTCCTCATTGATGTCTTAAATGCCCCATGTCTTCATAATATGTCTTCATACCTGCATTTGATTTCATGATTGTTGAACTAACATCTGGCTGTACATTTTTTGAAAAATAGAGTGGTAGCTGTAGAAACTGCTTCTGGCTGCGGAAATTGGTGTCAGCTGCGGAAACTGACACAACTATTATTTGGGTGAATGGAAATAGATGGATGATAACTGACTGAATGAAAATGGTCATGAAAGAAAATTTTATTGGTGAAATGAAATGAAATAGATGAAATGAAGTGAAATGAGATGAAGTGGAGTGGAATTAAATGGAATGGAATGGAGTGGGTTGTCATATAACTTATGAAGTGAGAGAGAGAAAAAAAAAAAATTGGAAAATATAGGGTGTTAGGTGTTCCTGATTTTCACCCCACATTTTTTGTATAAGACTGCCAATCAGTGATTGGTTTTCAGGCTTATACAATTTTTTTTTTTTTTTTTTAATGAACAGAAAAGAACAAAGGCTAGGCTAGTGGAGAAGAAGGATTCTTCTTCACCAGCCTCATTGCAGAATTATCTTGAAACATCTTGAAAAATTCCTCTTTTGAGAGTGGCTTATGATAGAATTTTAATCTGTGGCCATTCACAATAAGAGGAATTTGAAATTCATCAATGGTCTTGATTCTTACCGCTCCATTGCTAAAGATCTTGTCAATCTCATATGGCCCAAGCCAATGAGTCTGAAATTTTCCTTTAAAATATTTAAACTTAGAATCAAATAACAATGCCCAATCTCCTTCTTGAAACTTCTTCTCTTTGATATATTTTTCATGCCATTTAGCTCTTTGATATTGAACTAGATCAGTTCTTAGAATTGCCTCTTGTCTGATCTCATCTAGCTCATTCAACTGCTCCATTCTATGCTTTTGGGCTTCTAATAGATCCATCCCCAACTGAACTGCTATCTTGAAGGTTTTGACTTGGAACTCAATGGGGAGCAGGACTTCTTTCCCATAAACAAGTTCATAGGGAGAATGTCTTGTTGTATTTCTCCATGTAGTTATGTAGGCCCACAAGGCTTCAGGAAGCCTTTCTGCCCAATCTCTTCTATGTAGATGAACAGTTTTGGTGATGATACTTTCGAGAACTTTGTTGTAGACTCCACTTGACCATTCGCTTGCGGATGGTAAGGAGTAGATCTTCTGTGCTTAATTTTGTATTCTTCCATCAACTTCTCCACCAGGTTGGATGTGAATTGGCTTCCCTGATCTGTCACAATTTCTCTTGGAACACCAAAGCGAGTAAAAATGTCCTCATAAAGAAAATTAACAACTGAATTTTCAGTAGCAGACACTAATGCTTTGGCTTCCACCCATTTAGTAACATAATCAATACAAACCAATATATACTTCTTTTGCTTAGATGGTGGATTAATAGGTCCAATGAAATCTAAAGCCCATTTTTCAAAGGGTTCAATGAGTACCTGTGTTTGCAATGGCATTTCATTTGAAAGGGTAGGTTTCCCTACTCTTTGGTAGCTGTCACACCTTTTGACATATTGTTTTGCATTTTTGAAGAGGGAAGGCCAATAATATCCTAAAGAGAGGATTTTATAGGCTGTCCTTTTGTCAGCAAAGTGTCCACCGCATGGTTCATCATGACATGCCTTGAGGATACCAGGCATTTCATCTTCCTTGACACATCTTCTGATCACAAGATCTGGCCCTGTTTTAAACAATTCGTTAGAAATCCATGAATATTTTGAACTCTCCTAAATAATATTTCTTTTTTCACTTGGAAACAAATGTGAAGGCAGTTTCCCTGTAACCAAATAGTTAGCAATATCTGCATACCAAGGAGTCTTAATAGTTACTGCAAACAAGTATTCATCAGGAAACTTATCCTCTACAGGAGAATCTTCTTTAGTATTCTGAATCCTTGACAAGAAATCAGCTACTGTATTTTGTTTTCCTGGTCTATCCAACATAGTAATATTGAATTCTTGCAAAAGTAAGAGCCATCTTGTCACTCTGCCATTAGTAACAAGTTTTTTCATTAGATATCTAATTGCAGAATGGTCAGTATGAATAAAAGTTTCATAGCCTGTTATATAATGTCTAAACTTATTGATTTCATGAACAACAGCTAAAAACTCTTCTTCAGTCACAGTATAGTTCAACTCAGTAGGAGTCAAATTTTTACTGGTATAGTAAATGGCATAAGGGACTAAATCTTTTTGACCCAACACAGCTCCCAGAGCTGTATCTGAAGCATCTGTAGTAATATGGAAAGGGAGTTTCCAATTTGGTCCTCTCAAGATAGGTGCTTCAGATATTCTTGTTTTCAAAGTTTCAAAGGCTGATCGACAATCAGGATCCCATTTAAATTCACAGTCTTTTGTAAGCAATTTGAAGAGTGGAGATGCTATTTTAGTGAAGTTTTCTATAAATCTTCTATAGTAACCAGTAAATCCTAGAAAACTTCTAACATCTCTTTGACAAATTGGAATAGGCAACTTGGAGATGACTTCAACTTTTGATCTATCAACCTTAATCCCATCTCCTGAAATATGATGTCCTAAAACAATCCCTTCAGTAAAAATCATAAAGAATTTTTCATGGCTTAATGAAAGGTTTGTTTCTTTACATCTTATAAGAACTTTTTCCAAATTTTCTAATGCCTCTTCAAATGAATTACCATAAACCGTAAAATCATCCATATAAACCTCTACACAATCATGGATTAGATCAGAAAAAATTCCTAGTACTGCTCTTTGGAATGTTGCTGGTGCATTACATAACCCAAAAGGAAGCACTCGGTAGGCAAAAGTTCCCCATGGACCAGTAAATGTGGTCTTATCTTGATCTTCAGGTGCTACCTGAATTTGATTATAGCCACTAAAACCATCCAAAAATGAAAAGTACTTTTTGCCTACTAATGTATCTAATACCTGATCGATAAAGGGCAAAGGAAAGTGATCCTTCAAATTTGCTTTGTTAAATTCCCTGTAATCAATGCATACCCTCCATTTACCATTCTTTTTAGGTACTATAACCAAAGGAGAAACCCATCGGCTATCTGAAATTGGATAAATGAAGTTTACATTGAGTAGTTTTTGGAGCTCTTCTTTCACTATCTCCTTAAGATTTGGATTCATCCTTCTTTGAGGTTGTTTGATTGGTCTAATGTTTTCCTCAATATAGATATGATGGATGCAAGTCTTAGTATCAATACCTTTCATATCAGTATAATCCCATGCAAATGCAGTAGAATGTTTTTGCAAGATTTTGGTTAGTTCTTCCTATTGTGACTTTTCCAAATTTTTGTTGATATTCAATGTTTTTTCTGGAAAAATCTCAATGGTATAACTACCAAACTCTTCCATAGAGTAAAGAGACATTTGTCTTGATGATAAATATTCTATGTTAGATTCCAACTGAATTTGTGTGGGGTCATATTCTGAAGATGTCTCAAAATTTTCTAATGTGTTCAGAATTTGACTATCCTCACTGATTTCAGAAATGGTAAAGACAGGTTGTATAGTGTCCTCATCATCAACCCATTCATTGTCTCCTACTTCCGTGATTGCTCTTGCTGGAGGATACAAATTAAATTTCTTTGTCGAATTACCATTAGAAATGTACATGTCCCCAGATCTACAACTAATAAAAGCATCAGCTGTGGCTAGCCAAGGTCTTCCTAAAATAAGTGGGTGTCCTCCTAGATTACTCTTGGGAGTCAAAATCATAAAATCTACTGGATATTCCCAAGAATCTAAGGAGACTGAAATATCTTCTAATACACCATCTGGTTTAATAATTGATCGATCTGTAAGTTGCAGTAAAGTAGGTGTTAAAAGAAGGTTAGGAAGTTTAAGCTGGTCCATAGTCTGTCTACTCATTATTTTGATAGCATCCCCTAAGTCAATCAATGTGTTTGGAATTTCTATCCCATTTATATGTGTCTTGACAATTGGATTTCTTGGATCTACATACTTCTGCATGGTAATTTTTCCCATCATAATATCTGCAATTTTTCCTACCAGGTGGATTCTTCTTGTGTCTTTTAATTTCCTTCCTGGTCTTTTGAAACTCAACTCGTTTATTGTTTTTGCTAGAATAGGAATCTCTCTAATGGCTTGTAGCAAGGGAATATTGATACAAAAATTTTTTAATTCATCTATAAAATCATAGTTAGGCAACAATATTTGTTTTTCCACCCCTTTATCAATTTGTAGTCTTTCAGGAAAAGGAGGTGTGGATGAAGATGCAGGTTGCTCAACTATAGGAGTTGTGGGTGTTAACTTTTCTTTCTCTTTTTGAATGTTTGAGTTTTGAAGAGATGCTTCCTTAGAACCCTTATTGGATTTAAGAGAGTCCTCCTCAGAGGTATCTTGCTCTTGAACATCTATAGAAGGTTTTTCTAAAAATATACCAGACCTGAGTTGTACATCATTGAGTGGAACAATCATATAGGTAGGAATTTGTTGTCCTTCTATCATGTAAGTATTATGAGGATTTTTATTGTTAGGATTTGGCAATGGTTGGGCTGGAAGTTGATTTGTCTTTTGTTGGAATGGAAGCATGAGTTGAGGATTTGGATTTTGCTGAGAAGATTGTTGTTGTGGAAATGGAAATGAAAGTTGTGGATTTGGATTTGGAAGTTGTGGAGCTTGTTGATTTTGAAAAGATGGAGGATATTGATAAAATTGAGCAAATCTCCCATAAGGATTTTGCATCCCTTGTACCCATGGCTGATATGAATTTTGAGGTTGGAGCCAAGGTTGTTGCCAAGGATTCCAATTTGATGGGGGTTGAAATTTCATAGGGTTGTTAAACCCTTGAGTTTGTTGCCCCTGCCAAGGTCTTCTTGCAACAAAACAGAGAGATTCTACTGAATTTGGATCTTCTTGAAAGACAGCTTTGAGTCTAGGAATTGAAGGACAATCCTTGGTCTCATGATTCTCTGAACAAATCATACATGTTTCTACAACTTTTGCATCCAAGGGAAATTCCCTTACAGCATGTTTCTTCCTACATTTCGGACAAAATATGGCTAGAGCATTAGTTTCTGCTTTTTGCTTGTTTTGAATTTTAAGGGTGTCTAGTTGTTCACTAAGGCTCCCTAAGATATCAGTTTTGAATTCATCAATCATATTGCCAATCTCTGCCCTACTTACTGATCCAGTTGCAGATTTGTTAGCCCTGATAAGAGAAGGATCCCTAGGCCCTTTTCCTGTTTTAGATTTTCCTTTTGAGAGATGGACACATAGTTCTGTTATGTCAAGAAGTGGAAGTTGAAAAATGTCTCCTTTCCCCATCATGTTTAAAATATCTATCCATTCATCTCTGATGGCTTTTAATATAAGGGCTTTCAAATTTTCATCATCTAAGTTGCTCATCTTTGCTCTTTTTAAGTTGTATTGAAATCTTTCAAGTAAATCCTTCAGATTTTCATCTTCTTTTTGCACCATTTTGAATACCTCATCCTTGTGATTGGTGGGCATGCAATAGTCCAAGTATCTATCCAAAAATGTTTTTTTCATATCATTCCAAGTCCTAATAGATTGGGTGGCTAATCCCATGAACCATTTCAAAGCGTCTCCCTTCAATGTTGAAGGAAACAATTTGAGTTTTTGAGAATCTTCCATATAGTCATAGGTTCGGCACACGACTTCAAACTCAAACAGAAATGTTTCAGGATCCTCACTTCGCAATCCATAAAAGTTGGGGAGGACAGATGGTGAGATTTTTTTCATCGTTGTATGAGTTTCCTCATCAACTATAGGGAATCCAAACAAGTTGTCTCCTTCCCTATTTCTTCCATTATTACCTTCACCATTGTTGTCTCCATTGTTTCCTCCTCCTCTACCTCTACCTCTACCTTCGAATCCATCTATTATTTCCTCTTCCATGATAGTTTCTTTAGAGTCCTCAAAGTCCTCTGGTTCTTCTATCAAGGGAGGCTGAGAGGGAGTCTTTTCCTTTTCTTCTTCAGGTGATTCTACTTCTTTGATTACAATATACTCTCCTGTAGAAGTAAAGAAAGGATCCTTTTCTAAATGAGATTTGGTAGGTGGTGTAGGAGAATCCTCTAATTCAGCTGCTCCTTGAATTCCAAGAATCTTAAGGCTAGGGGTAGATGGTGGTGAATCTTTTCTATGCCTTGAAGAAGATGGAGTTGTGAAAATCGAACTCTTGGCTCTAGCTATAAACCTTACCCTAGAATCTCTTGCTCTATGCATGTCATTTTTATTATTATTTTTTTTTTTTAAGTTGGGATAATAATTCTCTTTTTGATCTTCCAGGTCACACTAGGTGCAAGAAGAGAGCATAATTAAGAAATTATTGAACCAATAACTCTCTTTTCTGATCCTCCAAATCACACTAGGTGCAAGAGGAGAGCATACTTCAAGAAGTTATCAATTTTTCCCTTCTTTTTATTGTTTTTTTTTTTTTAAGAAATTGGCTACCTAGTTACACTTCCCTGACAATGGCACCAAAATGTTTGGTCAATATAGTGTGTCCTAAATTGCTACATTAATTTGTCAATCCGGGATTCGTAAGTTGATGAAGTGTGGCGCACTATATGTGCAATATAACCTATCTCTTACTTTTTTGTCGTTTTTGGATTTTTATTTATCTTGGTTGGTTTCCTAATGTGAGATGGAAATTCTAAAAGACAAATATGGTTATAAATTTTCAAGGCAATGATTTCCTTTATAATGATTTCCCAAACTTCAAACTTCAAATGGATTTTGAAATATACAATGACAAAACTAATTCCTAAAAGAAAATGAAAATGTACCACTATACTAGTCAAACAAACAGTGAACTATTGATCATGAAACCCCTTACCCTTACTGCTGTGTAAACACAAAAGAAACTGTACTCAAAGAAATCCAAAGATTTGCAAGTAAAGTAAAGCTAAAATCAAATTACATCAATTCATATTCTGACCCCTCACCATTAGTCTCGCTATGGCTTTTGGAGGTAATCATAAACAACTTGAGCAATCTGATATCTAATTTGCAGAAAGAAAATGAACTAATATCAAACTACACACTCATACTTCAATCCCTCACCATTAGTCTCGCTATGGCTTTCGGAGGTAACTGATAATGACATGAGCAATTTAATATCTAACTTGCAGAAAAATAAACTAATATCAAACTACACATTCATAATTAAATCCCTCACCATTAGTCTCGCTATGGCTTTTGGAGGTAACTAATAATGACATGAGCAATTTAATATCTAACTTGCAGAAAAATAAACTAACATCAAACTACACATTCATACTTCAATCCCTCACCATTAGTCTCGCTATGGCTTTTGGAGGTAACTGATAATGACATGAGCAATTTAATATCTAACTTGCAGAAAAATAAACTAACATCAAACTACACATTCATACTTCAATCCCTCACCATTAGTCTCGCTATGGCTTTCGGAGGTAACTGATAATGACATGAGAAATTTAATATCTAATCTAACTAGTAAAACAAATGTACACAACTGAAATGAATAAAACAATGCTGGAATTAAAAACTAAGAAAAATAAATCAGCAGAAGGACAAGATTAATTCCATGTCATTAGTCATTACAAAAACTATGTGCAAATGCCTGGGCTGCCTATTGTAATCTGGAACAAAAACACTGATCAGTTAACAACAATATAAAGCATGAAAGATTATGAACATAAGTAAAATGTAAAGCATGAAAGATCATGAACAAGGATGAAATGTAAATACCATGAAAGATGTAATATATATACACATGAATGACTATGGCACAATGAACATAAGGAAATGAAGCATGAAACTATATAGTAATACACAAAACCTCGGCGTGTGCAGGGGCCCTCTGCACAATCCTCGGGAAGCAGCTATCAAATACGAATTACGCTTATGAACAGAGTCTTCTCATATATTTAAAATGCAGTCATAACAGATAAATAATGTCACAGCACAGTGGTAACTCAATTACATTACAGAGCTAACTATTATGCGTATGAGAACGCATTATTTATAACATAGGGTGACATAACTAATTCCCTAAAGTCTGCGCTGATAAAAGACACGTGAACAACCACGTCTAGAAATCTAGCATCATGGCTGTCGTGAAGATTAAATCTATGGAAAGTGGTTGTTGGATTTGGCTTATGGAGCCGTTTACAGGTGTTGATATGCCTCCCGTGATTTAGAAATGGCCACGCAAATCTTCACGTGATGAAAAACAGAGTTCTGTCACTGTGGGACTCTTTGGTTGACCACCACTTGGCTACCTTTGACCACAACCTTGTTTGGTGCATTTGACTGAGCCAATAGGACTCGATCCATGTCCGTGTCATTTCCAACTTGCCCATGTGGCTTGAATTTCCTGAAGACACCTGCAATATAGAATTTAACAAAACGGCTGCGGAAAGTTGCAGCGGCTACGGGAAGTGACAAGATTCCGCAGCTCAATGAGCAAAAATCTAATTCAAACAACAGACACAAAACATAGTTAAAAACCATTTTAAATGCTCTTTTACAATTAATATGCAATGATATTGATGGCTTAGGAGGTCCAGGTAAATGGAAAAAGTCTAGAAAGGTGTATAAGAAAGATGCAAGTTTGGGAATCAACAATGGGTTAGAAATAATGCTGAGAGAGCTCCAATTTTTTATATTCAGAAAGAAAAGGAAACATTTTTGGAAGAAAAGTGAAGTTTTATGGATGTTGGAGCTTTGACCTCTAGTGCACATCCAAATCTCGATCAAAGAAGTAATTGTGACGAGTATCATATTTGATGCAGAATCGATCTCCGACACAAGATCAATTTCTGACACAAGACCAGGATGGGGCAAACCAAGTAAGTATTTTAAGGTATTTTCTACAAACTTGTATGAAATTGTTAAGGGATCAAAAGGTTGTAGAAGGGCTGTAGGAGTTGATATATTATTGTGCATCAAAAGCAAAACCATGAAGTGAGATGCGCGCAGTTAATAATTTTCATCGACAGAAGAGAGCTGGAATAGAGATGAGGCTTAGTGATAGGATAATATGAGATGGATTAAGTTATTCTAGATCTGGGATCTGGTGCTAATGTCTTGACGAAGAAGACATGGGAATTAATGGGTATGTCGAAGCTACAATGGTCACCTATTTAGTTAAGAATGGAAAATAAATAAAATATCTTTCATATGGGAAGGCTACCCAGTGTCACAGTGGATATTGAAGGAGTGTGCACTAATGATAATTTTGAAGTAAAAGATATCATTGGTGACAATAACCCTTATCCTTCAATTCTTGGACTTGACTGGACATTTGATAATATGGCCATAATTAATCTGAAGAAGAGACAGATGATATTGAAGGAAACAATATGAGGATGATTGTTCCCTTGGATCCATCAGAAGGAGAATGATACACAGAACCAGTCAGAGAAGAATATTGTGTAGCAGACATAGACAAAATTTATCAAATGGAAACGAAGGAACAAGATTTGGTTATCCCTACTGCAAAAGGAAATTTGAGTTGGGAGTATGATAGTTCTTTCACTTTAGACTCAGAAGAAGAGTTGGAAAACTAGCATAATAGGGATTTCTTGAAGTAACCACAAGGCATTGTTTAAGAGTTACAAAATCAATTTGATGTATGATGTATGATGTATGAGGTATGTGACCTACCTTCTTATGATGGCATAGGAGATGTGAATAATTTTATTAATGATTATGAAGAACAAATTATAGAAAATCTAAGTTTGTTAGACTTGGATATAGCCTTGAAAGCTACCCTTGCTAGATGGTGAAATGCACACAAGAAGAATATAGGAGGTTGGAAGGAATGTCAAAGACTGATGTGGATAAGGTTTGGACAAATAGAAATAGAAATGAAAATAAAATATGATGGTCAAACTAATCCTAGGGAGCATATCCAGCTATGCACTTCAGCATGGAAGGAGATTCCACAACAAGAATGGTTACATGGATTCTTTCATACATTGGATACAATCCCTAAGAAATGGTACCTAGAAATAGAGCTTCAACATGGTACCAAGAAGTGGGCAGAACTTGTTGAGGGCTTCATATTAAAATTTAGCTTTGAAGATGATTTCCCCTACCGGGATGGGGCCCTTTAGGAATTCAAGAATAAGATATTTGAGAATTTCACCTCACTGACATGGAAGCAACCTGATTGGGCTGCGTAGATAGAAAATGCACTATAATTCTATAACATTAGTGCAGTTGGAGAAGAAGAAGATCCTCTCAAAATCGACGTAGCAGAGTCAGAAGGATACCGCGAAGTCATTGGACCTAAGATAGATATACCAAAAATAATGAAGCCACTCAAGACTAAGAAGGTAAGCATAGGATCAGAGAAGGAACCCAATTTTGCAACAATAGGATATTACTGTGATGAAGAAACAATTAGTAAAGTTACAAATTTACTTCATGAATATCAAGAAATGTTTCCTACCAAGTTTTCATAAATGTAGGAAATAATTGGAGATCTAGGAGTCGTGAAGATTCCTCTTAAGCCTGATGTCAAGCCAGTCAAACAAATACATTATAGAATAAACCCAAAGTATAAGGAGAAAGTGAAGATAGAGCTAGATAATATGATAGCAATATGAATTATTGAACCTGTAGAAGAATCAGAATGGGTGAGTCCTATGGTGGTGCAAGAGAAGAAGACTCAAGGAGAGATCAATATATGTGTTGATCTGAGAAAGTTGAACGATGCATGTTTACATGATCCCTTCCCTACCCCTTTCATAGATGAAGTGTTGGACAATGTAGGAGGATAGGAATTTTACTCATTTACATATGGATCCTCAGGATATCATCAGATTAGGATTGCACCTGAAGATCGACATAAGACCACATTTTCTATAGAATGGGGCTCATATCAATACATAGTAATTCCTTTTGGAATGAAAAAATCCCCTGCTATATTTTCTAGGGTGGTCATTTCAGCTTTTAGGGAGTACATCCACAAGTTTTATGAGGTATACTTTGACGATTATACAATATTTGGATTGTTGAGAAAAAATGTTGGAAGTTTAATACTCATGCTCAACACATGTAGATAGTATCATCTATCTCTTTGAACTTAAAGAAGTGCATATTTTGTGCACCCTTCAGCATATTATTAAGATATATTGTTTGCAAGCAAGGACTAATGGTGGGCCCTACTAATATTGATATCATTATGAACTTACCTCTACTGAATACAGTAAGATAGCTTCGCACTACGTTGGGACATACTGGGTTTTACAGGAAGTTCATCAAGGGGTATGTGCAGATCACTGCACCCATGGAGAAATTATTGAAGAAGGATGCAACCTTTCTTTGGAATGAATAATTTCATAAAATCCTCGACATATTGAAATAAAAGATGGTAATTGCACCTATACTAGTGTTCCCTAATTGGAACAAGGAATTTCATGTCCATGTGGATGCTCTTGTATAGCTTTGGGTGTGGTGCTGGCACAACCTGGTGCAAGAGAGATTGATCATCCTATATATTTTACAAGTAGGAAGTTATCTAAAGTAAAAAATAATTACGCCACTAGAAAAAGGGAAGGACTCGCCATGGTGTACACTATGCATAATTTTAGACATTGTTTGTTGGGGTAATACTTTAAGATATTTATAGATCATTTTTCACTTAAGTATTTGGTTAATAAGCTTTCTTAGGAGGAAAGATTTACATATGGTTTCTGTTATTTCATGAATATGACTTTGAGATCATTGTTAAACCAGGAAGGATGAATGCAGGACCTAACCATCTTTCAATATTGGAAAAAGGGGCAAAACCAACCAACATGAAGGATAATCTCTCTGATGTGTAGTTATTTGCAATCAGAGTGGCATATGATAATTTTGTAGATATCATTCAGTTTTTTGCCATTGGAATGGATCCTTTTGAGCACACTACATAGTAGAAGAAAGGATAGGTGGTTAAGGAAGTTGACTTCTCATTGATAGCAGGACCCTTATATAAGATAGGACTAAATGAGATACTATGCAGATATTTTTTTGAACATGAAAAACAGATGATTATAGAAAAATATCATGGGGGCGCAACTGGTGGACACTATGCAGGAAAATATATTGTGCAGAAGATTTTGAGATCATGATTGTGGTGGCCTACACTACATAAATATGCCAAGGAGTATTGCAGAGCATGTGATGTATGTAAAAGAACACGGAAGCCTTCCAGAAGATATGAGATGCCATTGGTACCACAAGTTACATTGTAGGATTTTGATAAGTGGGCCATTTATTTTATTGGACCAATCAACCCACTTGGAAAGAGGACTAGTGCGAGGTATGTAATTACAATGATTGATTAATTAACAAGATGGGTCAAAGCACAACTAGAAAGGTACTATAGCGCATCAACTGTAGTGAAGTTTATTTTTGAGTACATATTGTCTAGATTTGGATGTCCAAATATTTTGATGAGTGACCAAGGTTCACACTTCTTGAATAATACCATTGAAGCATTGAATGAGGAGTTCCAAGTTTATCATAAGAAGATAAACACTTATCACCCTCAGGCCAATCGAACAATGGAAGCATTTAATAAAATTTTGGAGATTTCACTTACTAAGGTATGAAATGTGAACATAGATGATTGGGACCTTAGAATTCTAGCAATGCTATGGGCTTATAGGACCACATGTAAGAAGTTGACAGGTTAGACACCCTTCATATTAGTTTATGGGCAAGAAGTTGTGATTCCCATGGATTACATTGTTCCTATCTTGAGGATTGAAAATTTTACAGATATGGATATTTTGAGATAACGGAGCAAATAATGTCGTAGTTTCTTGCTTTGGAGAAAGATATATTATAGCAGGATTCCATCAGCAGGTGCAGAAATAAAGAGAAAAAGTCTGGCATGACATACATATTAAGGAGAAGAAGTTCTAGGTAGGAGACCTTGTTCTCCTCTATGAAAGTAAGTTTGTAAATTTTCCAGGAAAATTCGAGATGCATTGGTTGGGCCCATACATTATCAAGCATATTACTCATGGAGGCGTAGTTCAACTAGTGAAGTTAAATGGAGAATTGGTTCAAGGAAGAGTAAATGGAAGCAGGTTGAAGCTGTAAAGGGAAAAAATTTCCCCTACAGCTTCACTTTGAAGAAGAAAGGAGGAAATTATTAGTGCCATCTGTAGTTGAAAGTGGGCACTGGACTATAAAATACGATGCAAAGAAAGAGCTTCGACATAGGAAGCCTCAATGTAAGAAGGGTTGTTTTCTACGGTATGGGACTATGTCAAACTTCACAAGAAGGGTTTCTCACTATAGTCTGGAGTATGTCCAAGTTCGCAAGAGGATTTTCTTCGCAACAATTTGGGATATGTTAAAGAGTTGCTGGAAAAATATGACCGTTAAAAGGGAAATTTTTCATTAAAAGGTGCGGAAGGCTGCATTTATGAGGACATATTTGAGGGATTAGTGATAGATATGGAGTTAATGAACACAATATGAACATGATATGATCTAATGATGAGGTTAGAAGTTCAAAATGGCTATAAACATCTGTGTCCCACCAAGATTTGGCACTTTTCTAACATGAAAGCTCGAAAATTTGTAAGTGCAAAGAAATTGCAGAATTTTTGAGTGTTGTATGAATATAGAAGATTTCATTCACATATTCAAATAGAAGTGTATATTAGGAATCATGGAGGAATCTGCATCTGATACACCCATAGCACCAGTTTATATGATCACAACAACATCACCACAAGCTAAAAACTGGAGATCCCCACGAAAGAAGTTGACCAAAGAAAAGAGAACCAAGAAGAAGCAGGACAAGAGACCAGTTGAAGAACTTGAACAAGTAAGAGATAACAAGGAATAAGTAAACCATACATTCCTATCACCTCTCCCACCATACATTCCACCTAAAAAACCAGACGCAAAACCCGTAAAATATTCAAAGGATGTGAAGTATCACACCTTTACAATCCTATTCCTAGAATCAGTGCCATTTATTGGAGAACTCCTTGGGAAATTTCCACAACTAAATTTTTCAGACTCTGATTTCAATGAAAAGAATAAATATCCATAGTTTGAACCAGGAAGGTATCTAAATCATGTACATTACCCTGACAGTGGTGTGACGAGGATGGAACTGCAATAGTGGGTGGCTAGATTAATGCGGTCAGGGATATTCAACATGTTGAATGTGTCACACTTTGGCAGAAGTCTCGAAAACACATCCTGTGTAAGAAAATTTCTCATGCTGGTGCACAATGGATGCCTTTGGATGGGAAAGAGGATCCCTATTGATGAAATACTGATATGGAGAATCAAAAGACTGCCATATCAAGGATGCAACCTCGCAGAAGAATTTGTAGGAAAAGAATAGGATAAAGCAATAGCTGAAAGCATGAAGAAGAAGTTTGTATTGACAAAAGGGAAGTGAGGATATGTCATCAACTCAATCAATGACCAGGGATTTCGTTTCATAGTGTTAGGGTCCTATAATAATAGGGATCATAGTTTTTAATTGACTATGTTAAATCTTGTAATATTGTACATACCTTTGCTTTCTACAAATGTTTTCCCATATTAAAAAATTAAAAGAGGGTATGTCCTAAAAGAATAATTAAAGGACCAAAATAAAGAAAGATCAAAAAAGGATATAAAGTATGAAACCCAAAAAAAGAAACAAAAATATATTCTGAAATTGTTGCACATTCAAATGCCACTACTCTTAGTATACTTTCTTTTGCAAATAATATTGTGTGAAAATTGTTCAAAATGCCACAATTCATGATGATCATACAGTTTAATCTTGATTTTTCATGCCTTTAAATTTCATGTCATAAAATTTAGTGAATAAAGATCTGACCAAGCCATTTAATCTTGGCAGATCAGTAGTTAGATAGAGAATGAAAATGTGCTCATAAGTTTAATCTGTGCCATTGGAAGTTATAAGGTTAGAAGTAAGTTAGTTTGTTTATTAAAAGAAAATAAAAGGGTCAACAAGCTCAAATGCATCCAATAAAGGAAATAAAAAATGTTAGGATAAATAAAGGGTAGGTAGGATGATTTCAATAGTTATGGAAAGCATCATTTTGGTTTATCTCATATCACTAATGTCTTTCTGACATCTCCCCTTATCCTAAAAACCCTTTTCCCCTTTGATAACCATTTCCCTTTGAAATTCCCTTCTCCTTACTAAAACATTTTTCCCTCCTAAAAACCCTTTTCCCTTGTAAAAAACCCCTTTTTCGCTTGAATAAAATTTATATTCTCATAAAGCACACAACCCACTTATCTAAAGTTTTAAGCAAAAATAAATATATATCAAGTCCCACTTCATTTGACCCCCCAAATATTATTTTAAACCTCCCACCATATCATTTAAACCTTCCACTTTAATACATTTCCCAACGTTATTTTAACCTAACGCTTAATGTATTATTCAACCCCCATATTATATTATCTCCCCACTTTATTTGTATTCCAAACCCTTTTCATTTAACCCTTCCTCTTTACATAATACCCGACTCACCTTTCATTTAAACCTACCGCATATCTTTTCACCTGACCCCACCATATTTTAAAAACATGAAACCCCCACAATCGTCCGATTTCCATCGGCGGATCTAACAGCCCATACACTGTTTCACATCCCCCATCATTCCAATGTTTAAAACTGAGGGGGGGTTTGAAATGGTTGGTTTCCTCCCCCGTTCCCCTACCACGTGTCATTCCCATATTCTATCGCACCCCCCATTCCCAAAACCACAATCCACCATTGTGGCAAGTGATACACCACCTTTCAACCCTTGTGGCATGCGATAAACCACCTTTCCACCTTATGTTTTGTGATGAACAGAGTTTTTAATAATAAAACCCCATCGCTTTATCCTCATTACATTATCTCTGTTTATTTACGAAATGAAACCAAAAGCCATTTCCAACTAGATATAAACTCCACAGTCTGGAATCCTTCCACAGACCTCCCTGTTCCCTGAAGCCACTATCGCCTCCTTGCAAACCTGTGTTTTCGTTAACAATTTTTTTATTTTTGCAGGTAATTATCAAGACCAAGAGTTGGATAAACATTTTGATACTAGTCCCAAATTGTTTACTCCAAACTCAGAGGGTAAGAATTTGAAGTTTTTGACTCAGCAGAAGATATATCTAACAACGAATTCAAGCTTATGTATAGAAGGAAAACAAAGTTAAACCCAAAAACAGAGTAGGAAGAGACAATTGAGACAAAAAAAATGATTTTTACCAGGGATAAACATCTACACCAGTAACAACAAATTTCATACAAAGTGATCTCCAACACATATTTCTTATTCTACATGAAGTTAACATGTCTTTTAGTAAAATCCACTTTTACTAAAAACACAGAAAAATGAGAGGATTAGTGTGATTTACTATAAAGGTAAAATAACATACAAGTGAAAGAAAATAAAGGGTGAAAGAGAAAACAGATGAAAGAAAACAGGATAAAGGTAAAACAAATGAAAGATCGTTGAAAGAAAGATAGCGTGCAAGACAACCATCATGAAAGAAACAAACTAATAACTTCAATAAAATAAAACAGGGACAACTTTTAGTTAGTTAAATAGGTGTCTTTATCTTTTTGCATAAAGATATTTGTTTTCCTTGAATAAATCCTAAATCAGTTGATAGGATATTTTGTAAAAGTGTTGTATAAATACTTCTTTATTTGAAGTATCAAGGGTTGGTCAGGTGGGTCAAGTGTGGACTTTTGAACATTTTGTTAGCTAACTTATCTGCTTCCCAAAGGGTTATTGTACCAATTTCCAGTCGACAAAATGAACCAATAATAAAGAAACTTCTTTACAGGATTCATGTGATGAGCCATCTCAATGAAGTATAATTTCAATTGTTCATGTTATTTTCTTATGTATTCCATAAAATTTAATGTGTTATGAATTTGAATGTTATAACAGGAGTTTTATTGAAAAATTTATTTAATTACACTCTCCTTTTAATTTTTGTACATTTCTATGTTTTCTTCTGATATCTGGTTTACAGGATTCTTAATTTCCCTCTGATCCTGATTGACCCCTTCATCCTTCTTCATTATCTGGTTTAAGGAATTATTAGTTTCTCCTTGATCCTGATTGAAAACCACTTCACCATTCAGCCATGAGATCTGATATTTCTCATCTACCTTACCTTGTAACACTTTCCTTATACTTTGATTCAATTTTGTTTCAAATCATTTTGACTCCATAGCCCAATGGAAATTTGATAGGCACCTATTCATCTAAATCGTTAATTCCACCTACCTACCAAAACCAACCAAAACAAATAAAAAACCAACCCAACCAAGCATACATAACTAGCCTAAAATTTATTAAAACAAAAAGTTAAATCGTTAAGAGAGAGCCCTCTTTGAGCATTAGGAAGGCTAGATCCTAATACCCAAAAGTGGATAGTGATTACCTCTAATATTTCTTAGATAATCCTTTGGAATTTTCAGAGTGATAACATAATGGCGACCATACTGGCGATGAACTATTTTATTTTCCTTAGTAAAAGGTACTTCAAAGTTCAGATCTGATTACTGATGGTGGACATTGACCAGACAAAAGAAAGTTGCAATTATTCACCTGGTGACTCCATGATTCAAAGAACCCAACTTTTAGTGCATTCATGGCAACCTTACTATATGTTGACCAGATTTATTATTGAACAAAATGACAAGGTTTGTGCCAAACCTTTATTCTTATGAAGTTTCAAATGAAATCAGGAGTCAATTAGCAAAATTTTAGCTTGATGAAAGTTTTCTAATAGTTTTCTTTCGTATTTTCAAAACAAGGTAAATTTTTCTTGAAGCTAAAGCTTGCTTTCTTGAGTTATTTGTTGAAAAGTTCGAGAATGATATTGAACTTTTAAATACTCAAATTCAATCATACAATTTCCGATATCCTCAAGAATTCTTGGAAAATATTCCTTCCCCTAAGCATTAGGAAATTGTACTACCTCTTGACTTACATAGTGAGGAGGATTGTGCTTTGAAGTACCAAACTGAAGATGTGAGTTCAAAGTTTAATATTGAAGACACAACTACTCCACTAGTCATTGAAGGCCTAAAAGCAAATATCATGCATCATGATTTTATTGATCCTATAGCAGAGTATATGGAGGTTCTTCTTAACTCAAATTCTCAAGAATATACTCTTTATAAAGGTTAGATACATTAGCAGTTTCCATTTCATATTATAACTTTGGTTATGAGGACACATAATCAAGTTATACTACTAATTTTCCTTACAGACGGTCAAGTTGTCCATTTTTTTCTGCAACTACTTGACTAGCTTCATTATCATTTTTGTATTACTTGATTCAACATAAGTTTTAGCAGTATATGATAGGTAGAAGTGTTCTAATAAAATTCAGTGCTTTGAGCATTTTCTCAAGCATTATTTCAAGTTTAAGTTCAATTTGCATTTTAGTTTTCGGTTCAATGTGTTTCAAATTTCAGTGTACAAAAAGGCTTGATTTCAGTTTGAGAGTTTCATCACAAAGGTTTTATAACAAAACAAGTTGAATATTTGAAAGCCAAGTCAAAGTTCCAAGGCCACTAATTAGAAATTCCTTGACATCTCACAAGGAGATGCCATCCCAAAGTGGAGCCACTGTTAGGGTCCTATAATAATAGGGATCATAATTTTGAATTGACTATGTTAAATCTTGTAATATTGTACATACCTTTGCTTTCTACAAATGTTTTCCCATATTAAAAATTTAAAAGAGGGTATGTCCTAAAAGAATAATTAAAGGACCAAAATAAAGAAAGATAAAAAAAGGATATAAAGTATGAACCCAACAAAAAGAAACAAAAATAAATTCTGAAAGTGTTGCACATTCAAATGCCACTACTCTTAGTTTACTTTCTTTTGCAAATAATATTGTGTGCAGCTTGTTCAAAATTCCACAATTCATGATGATCATACAGTTTAATATTGATTCTTCATGCCTTTAAATTTCATGTCATAATTGTTAGTGAATAAAGATATGACCAAACCATTTAATCTTGGTAGATCAGTAGTTAGATAGAGAAAAAAATGTGCTCATAAGTTTAATCTGAGCCATTGGAAGTTATAAGGTTAGAATTAAGTTAGTCTGTTTATTAAAAGAAAATAAAAGGGTCATCAAGCTCAAATGCACCCAATAAAGGAAATAAAAAATGTTAGGATAAATAAAGGGTAGGTAGGATGATTTAAAGAGTTATGGAAAGCATCATTTTGGTTTATCTCATATCACTAATGTATTTTGACATCTCCCCTTATCCTAAAAACCCTTTTCCCCTTTGATAACCATTTCCCTTTGAAATTCCCTTCCCCTTACTAAAACCTTTTTCCCTCCTAAAAACCCTTTTCCCTTGTAACAAACCCCTTTTTCGCTTGAATAAACTTTATATTATAATAAAGTGCACAACCCACTTATCCAAATTTTTAAGCGCAAATAAATATATATCGGGTCCCACTTCATTTAACATCCCCCCCCCCCCCCCCCCGATATTATGTTAAACCTCCCCCATATCATTTAACCCTTCCACTTTAATACATTTCCCAACATTATTTTAACCTAACGCTTAATACATTATTCAACCCCCATATTATATTAACTCCCCACTTTATTTTTATTCCCAACCCCTTTCATTTAACCCTTCATCTTTACATAATACCCAACTCACCTTTCATTTAAACCTGCCACATATCTTTTCACCTGACCCCACCATATTTTGAAAACATGAAAGCCCAACAACCATCTGATTTCCACCGACAGATCTAACATCCCATACTCTGTTTCGCATCCCCTGGCATTCCAATGTTTAAAACCGAGGGCGGGGGGGGGGGTGTGAAATGTTTGGTTTCCTCCCCCGTTCCCATGCCATGCGTCATTCCCATATTTTATTGCACCCCCTATTCCCAAAACCAAAATCCACCCTTGTGGTGTGTGATAACCTGCCTTTCCACCCTTGTGGCGTGCGATAAATCACCTTTCCACCCCGCGTGCGATAAACCACCTTTCCACCCTGCGTTGTGCGATAAACAGATTTTTTAATAATAAAATCCCATCGCTTTATCCTCATTAAATTATCTATGTTTATTTTCGAAATGAAACCAAAATCCATTGCAAACCAGTGTTTTCATTAACAATTTTTTTATTTTTGCAGGTAATTAGCAAGACCAAGAGTTGGATAAATAGTTTGATACTAGTCCCAAACTATTTACTCCAAACTCAGAGGGTAAGAATTTGAAGTTTTTGATGCAGCATAAGCTATATCTAATAGTGAATTCAAGCTTATGTACTTTAGGAAAACAATGTTAAACCCAGAAACAGAGCAAGAAGAGACAATTGAGATAGAAACAGTGATTGTTACCAGGGATAAACATCTACACCAGTGACAACAAAGTTCATACAAAGTTATCTCCAAGACATATTTCTTATTTTACATGAAGTTAACATGTCTTTTAGTAAAATCCACTCTACTAAAAACACAGAAACATGAGAGGATTAGTGTGATTTACTATAAAGGTAAAATAACATACAAGTGAAAGAGTAGAAAGGGTGAAAGAGAAAACATATGAAAGAAAACAGGGTAAATATAAAAAAAATGAAAGACATTTGAAAGAAATATAGCGTGAAAGATAGCTAACATGAAAGAAACAAATAGATAACATCAATCAAATAAAACAGGGACAAATTTTAGTTAGTTAAATAGGTGTCTCTATCTTTTTTCATAAAGATATTTTTTTTCCTTGAATAATTCCTAAATCAGTTGATAGGATATTTTGTAAAAGTTTTGTATAAATACTTCTTCATTCGAAGTATCAAGGTTCGGTCAGGTGGGTCAAGTGTGGACTTATGAACATGCTATTAGTTGACTGATTTGCTTCCCAAAGGGTTATTGTACCAATTTCCAATCGACAGACTGAACTAATAATAAAGAAACTTCTTTACAGGATTCATGTGATGAGCCATCTCAGTGAAGTATAATTTCAATTGTTCATGTTATTTTCTGAAGTATCCCATAAACTTTAATGTGTTCTGAATTTGAATGTTATGACAGGAGTTTTCCTGCAGAATTTGTTTAATTACACTCTGCTTTTAACTGTTGTACATTTATATGTTTTCTTATGACATCCAGTTTAGAGGATTCTTAATTTCCCTCAGATCCCTATTGACCCCTTCATCCTTCTTCATTATATGATTTAAGGAATTCTTAATTTCTCCTTGACACCAATTGAAAATCACTTCACCATTCAGCTTTGAGATCTGGTATTGATCATCTACCTTGCCCTGTAACACTTTCTTTATAATTTGATTCAATTATGTTTCAAATCATTTTGATGCCATAGCCCAATGGAAAGTTGAAAGGAACCTATTCATCTAAATCATTAATTCCACCTACCTACCAAAACCAATAAAAAACCAACCCAACCAAGCATACATAACTAGCCTAAAATTTATTAAAACAACAATGTTAAATCATTAAGAGAGAGTCCTCTCTAAGCATTAGGAAGGCTAGATCCTAATCTCCAAAACTAGATAGTGGTTGCCTCTGATATTTCTTAGAGCAGCCTTTGGAATTTTCAGAGTGATAACACACGACACAGATACTAGTTGGGGGTATCATGAGAAAGTGTTGACCCAATGAATTCCCTACAATAGTAGTTTCACTAGCTGTGCAGTGCGCCAACTGGGTTTAGTACAACTCGGCTACATAGCTTTGCAAGGAATTTCTGAATGACTCTTGCAAGGTTTAGGAGAAAGGTACTATATTTCATTATTCATGGTTTATTTTAATAATAGCAATGCTGAAATTTATGAAATCTTCCTCTACGGTCTATATTGCTAATTTACTCAAGGGCTTGTTATGCTCCTATCTTTAGAAAAATTTTCATCTTGCTTTGCTATCTATAGGGTTTTTGATCCTTCAGTACTCCCCTATACTATTGCTTCATATTCGTGGTTGCCCTGTTGTATCGAATTCCTCATAATAATATTTCTTTGTTCCATACTTGCATCTTGGCCATTGAAAAATACAAGGACAAATTAAATAACCTTGTTCTATCTAGAAAGCCTTTGGATTTTCTTTTGTAAGTTTCCCACCATCTAATACACTAGAAATCCATCAAAAATATGGAATCTTGTTGGTGTGCTCTCAATGAATGAAAAACAACTAAGGTTCCCCATATTCTTCATCTTTTGTTGTTTCGCCAATTCTTGAAATATCCCAAACCATGATATTTTTGTTAGTACTAGAAAAATCTAATATTTTCTCATCTATGGGACACCACACAATTTGGAAGATTTGATCTGTATGATTGGAAAATGTATGTACTGAACAACTGAGTTCCGAAGATAAAATAATTTGATAGTTTTGTCCATTGACCATGTTGCCAATAGCTACTTACTTAAATGAGCTACAATTAATTGTTGAGAATTTTTAGGTGTATTCAATCATCTCCAATGGAGGAAAAACCATGTTTTTGCTTCAAATGCCATGAAACATTCACAACTACCCTCTTATGGAATTTAAATATTTTATTTTACTAAAGCAATTTATTTCTAGATTTAGCATTAACATTTCACAAGTATACTTGTACATTGTTTGAACTTCTTAATAGGAGCCTTTAATATTCATGACAAACCATTTCATTTATTAGTATGGCATTTCAATATCAATTCAGTATTTCCAACCCTTTCTCTACATAAATAGTAATATTACTAGTATAGGTTTCACTACACTTTCAAGTTAACTTCAACTTCCTTTAATTTCTCTGGCTCTACTCACATTTTATTTAAATATTTTCTACTAACATCCCCTTTATTTCCATGTCTTCAATTATCATTAATGGAGTTGCTCTCCCCCTGATATGTTTCTCCTCTAATATTCATTGGATTAATATTTTTATTTATTGAGCAGCTCCCTGTGAGATCATGTCAAATTTTCATTGAAGACACATGCAAGTCCTTTTTTTCCTTTTTCATAATTTAGTAGATTTCCTTCTTTTGTGTGAATTCCCTTCATTGTTTGGTCTACTTGGAGTTTCTTCCATCTTTTGTCTAGGGCTCTTTGGGGTATATGGTATCTTGGAATCTTTGGCATTGTGGCCAAGGTTATTAAAAGCATAACATCTTGTGTGGCCAAGAAATGGATGTAATGGTGTGTTTCTTCTTGATTTTATATTCGTATTTGTACATAATTTTCATTCTACAACTTTATGTCCAAATGCATTTCATAAATAACAGTAATCACAGAATTGATTTGTGTGCCTAGTGGATGACTGTGTTGTTTGTTTTCTTTCTATTACATTTTGTTTCTACATGTCTATGTTCCTGTCAAGAAAAACACTTGATATCTTTGAAGGGAGAAAAGAATCTCCTTTGGGATATTCCAAATTTTCTCAACTCAACACCAAGAGAAATTGACCTTCTTGCAAAAAACCCTTTCTTCACCTCATTATTTAGATTTTGATGTTGCTTCTTATTTTTGTTTACTTCTATTGTAAGTATTTTTAGGGATGCTTCATTATCCTTTATGACCGCCTTTGAATTACCCCATTTTTCAGGGTTATTCATGGAGAAAATATTCTCTTCTAAGTTTTTATACAATTTATTCTTTTCATCTAATTCATTTTTTGTTGAACCAATCTCAACCTCTAATATTTCACATTGTACTTATTTCTCCTTCATTCAACTGCTTATCACCTCTTTTATTTTCCTCTCTTCTTCAAGATGTCTCCTCAAACTAATAATTTCCTCCTTGAACTCATGTTCTCTTTCATCACATACCTGCAACAATTTCTTATAATCTATGTTCTTATTTACAATTTTATCTATTTCAGCTAATGTTAAGTCAAGCCTAGATTGATGTTTGTCTATCTTTTCTTCATGTTAGTTAGGTACATTCAAATAAATAGAACATTATTCATTTGATTGAACATTTTCTTTTTGAAAATACTTTTTTTTCTTCTCCTTTTTTGCACTATTGCTACCAGTGTCTCCTTCATGCATGAGATGCAACCTATCCTATATTTATTTTGTAGATTTAATATCTATCATTGTCTCATGATCCTTATTGTGAAGGTTGTTCTACATTACACATTTTTCTTGATCATTCCATTGTTTTTCTTGTGTAGAAGAGGATTCTTTATAGTATCCTTCACACACTAGCTTCCATACACAGGGTCCATGAGCTATTATTTTGTCTTTTAACTTATCTCTCCATTCATGAGAGTTTGTTGTACAAAGCATAGGTGCACTTTGATATTCCATTACTCAACTAGGTATACCTTCCAGCTGTTAGGTTTAACAAAAGGAACTTGCTCTGATACCAATTGTTGGAAACTAGACTAAACTGAGAGTGGGGCTAAATCGGTTTAGTACATTGATGGACATAAATTAATTTTATTTACAATTTTTAACTGAACTATTAAGTGAGCATGTTAACACATTATGAACAACATATTCGACATGTGAACAAAAAGTAATATGTAAACTAAAACATCACATTAGCACATAACAACAACACATATGATCACCAGATATAAGTGGAAACCCATAAAGGGAGAAAACCCCAAATTTTTTATTGTTGTGATGCAAAGGAAAGCTCCTACTTAATCTATTACATTATATTCACTGTAGGCTCCAACCTACGAGATCCCTCTACCTCAATTCGTCTGCAATATTTAACTTGTAAGGAAGCTTCAACTCCCACAAATTTTCTATAGGCTACAACCCACAGGAGGCTCCTACCGTAATAGGCTCCAACATGTTATTTATCAATATGCAACTTGAAAGGAGACTACAATCCCTTGAAACATATAAGAAAAAATATGCTAGTTTACTTGGTTTATAACTCTGCATACCTCCATCTTTGTCTATGCTTCTTCTTCTCCTCAAATACACTTCACTTCATCTCTATATATGAGCCAAGAAACAATTAACAACACCTCAATCAACTATCATATTCTCTAACTCTCTAACCATTCAACCTTTTATTAAACATATATTTTTATAAAGATATTTTTTGGTTGTTAATATTCCACACAAGGATATGAAATGAACAATATTTCCTCTTTTCATTCCATCAATTCATTTCATACCTTTTGGAATTTTGAATATTAAAAAAAAAAAAAATGATCCACCCAATTTTATTTTCAAATGAATATAATGATTAAATACACCAACATAATTCCAAAATCATGTAACATTATAGGAATAAGGTAATACCATATAACTAAACATTCATTCCTCATGATCAACAAAAACGTTTTCCATTAATGCATCACAACTTGTTCAAGTAAATCAACTCAACCATTATATGCACATAGCATATTTCTACACCATAATCAAATCAATACCATATCAATATATGCAAGCACATACCTCTGACCCAAGTAACATATTAAACAACCCTTTGTCAACACATAGTCTTGTCACTCGAAGAAACATATACTCACCAATCAACAATATAAACTTAGTATCGCAATACCTCTTTCAAATAAGCATATTACCGTCACCAACATATTTTCATTGTCTTAGCTTCATGTCTTTTACTTTTCATATTTCCTTGCATCAAATAATATATGCAACCTAATAATATTTGCAACAGTTTTTCATCAACAATCAACAAGCATATGTTACCAAAAAGGATGAGTAACAAACTCCAAAGAAACTATGCCATGAATGACACCCTTTGCCATCCTACTTTGTTTCTCCTTTTCCATAACAATATATGCACCATCATCAGCATGAAATCAACTCAATCATGCAATAACAATATATGAAAGTAAGCTCTAACAATGTTTTCTTGACCTACAAGGCATAACAATACCTGCATCAACACAAGCGTGCCATAAACAATACATGTTCAACTGTGCATACATTATGTGTGCCATAAATGACTATATTGTTTCTACTTTCCCATCATCCTTGGAATGACATCTTTGTATTGTAGTCTCATTGCTTAGCATCTTTGCAACACCTCTTCAACATTGATCTCTAGAACAATTCTCACATAACCATTCAACAAGTACAATGGATCAAGCGATATCATTTTCAACCTACCTTAACATAAAACACAACAGTGATCAACAATATAGTAACATAACAACATAAACATAACTCAATGCATCACATTGCCTTGCTTTTCACCTCTTCAACTGATTTATGTTACATAATAATATCTGCAACGTTATTTGTTCTACCTCGTTGCTCATGAACATCAAGCATACCATGTTGCTCCTATTGTTAAATTTCCATCAATGACAACAATACTAACACCTATCTCATTAGGATATCCCCTTCAAGAATAAAGTAAAAAAAAAGTGGGTTCCTTTTGTAAAATGTTCAATTTGTAAGGTGTTACTCTACCTAAGGGTTTTCATAGTAATAAAGTGTGGACTGCTCTTGATAGTTTGTATGATTTTATATTCTAATTTTAGGTATTGAATAATATTTTTTGGTGAGGAAAGTGGGTTATGAGTCCCTCATTTCTAAATCATCATACCAAACACTCACAACTTAATTTTGGTCTCCTAACACCCAAATTTTGGTGGTGCGATTTGAAATGGGGCAAGGCCATTGCTTTCATGTGATATAAATCAATGACATGATATAAGTGGACATGTTCCAAGCCTATTTAAAGGATAAACCAATAATATTGGTTGCTTGTTAACATCAAAATACATTGTTATTTTTCCTCAATAACAAATGAAAATTTATCATCGAAACTAGTGGTTGGTGGTGGAGGCTCTTCCTATCAATAAACATAACTTACCTACGTAAGGAAAAATCCATGTCATCATTAGTGTGGATGTGCTAAAACATTGAAACACATGGTTATTATTATGTGTTATAAGTCTCTATTTTTCATTCTCCTAGAAAATAACCTTGTTAAGTGACCCCCAACTCAGGGCCATAGAGCTTCAAGTCATTTGGATGCATTTTTTTAGAGTTGAAATTGTGCTCTTTTGGATTTGGAATCAATAAAATACTAATTTTTTTAATTAGGTTGTATTATCTAACCAATTATCTTTGTATAACATGGTACTAATATATGCAAACTTGATTATGTAGATTGAAGTAAAATAATGGAAGGTGTGACTAGAAATGACACGCCTCTAGCAACATCTTGATCACTAGAATAGGGTCCCTTGTACCATGACTAGGGTTCATTCCAAATCCATTGGAATGTACCCTGCATTATATTTTTTATCCCATTAGGCCCACCTAATCCTCCCTGTTACATTGGCTCCACTACCTCTATATCCATTTGCTCAACTATTTTATCCCATAGTTAGACTTGTCATCACACAAGTTAATGAGTTTTTGAAAAGGAGAGAGCATGAAATAGAACACTTATACCCAAAAAATGGTTAAATAATTTCCCACACTATCACAACACATCTTAAGTAACAATTAATCATAAAGGGGCCCATTTCCTAAAGATAATCAATAATAAGTGAGATGTTATTGTGCCCATTGATTTTGATGTTCTTGTTACATGATACTAAAATCTGCCTAATAATTATAACCAACATCCTACATAGCCCGAAGTGGAAGTTTCTTAGTGTTCTTATGTTAGGTCATGTGCTCATTTGGTATTGTTTTGACTTTGACTTTCAATGGACTTCTTTAAATTAACCTTGGAATTTCCCATGACTATGAAAGATGTTGGAATAACTCTTACTTGTGATACAAGGAATGAGAAAATATAGGGATGAACTATTATACATTTCGATGGAACATAATCACTAATTTTGCAATGTTATTATGGTAATCTATAATTATATAAGGGACCATTTGTACACTAAATGTAACATAAGTAAATTATATAATCTAATATATTTTCCCCTTCAAGGATTTCATGATCCTTGTGTTCTTTCTTCATATTTTTTCAAATATATTTGCATGGATATGTTACAACTTATTAAAGTTAGAAATTTATATCAAATCCATGGTAAGGAGAAATAGAAATATTTTTGAGGTTGCTATGATCAAAGAAGGAACTGAGGTACCGAGAGCATGCATAATGGGAAAGAGGATATGGAACTAGGAAGATACCACCATGAGTTATGTCATAGATTAAATGTTTGTAGCAAGGGGACATCATATTTGGTTCATAAGCTTTCAGGAAATAGAATAAGTAGCCAAGAGTTTCATATATGATCTATGTGTAATGTGATGATTCTATTTTGGATGATGATATTTCATTTTATATTAATTTGGTGTTCCACATCCTTGTTTAATATAACAACCAATTCGATTAGTCATATTTTTTTTGACAAATCTATATTTTGAATCGATGGGGATGACATAAATGTAGAATATCCTTGTGTAGTTTTGAAAGAAAGTGGCTTGTTATAGAGAGTGTAATAAGAACCAAGCCTCCACCATGGGTAGATACACAATATAGAATGTTTAGGTTCCAATATTATTAGACCAAATATTACACTAAGAGGGGGGTGTGAATCAGTGTAATGGAAAATTTGTCATTTCATCAATAAATAATCATGTAGTAGTGAACCATAACAATTTGTATCATAACAATAAAATGAAACCATGCATCAATAAGTCATCATCACATCAACACAAGAGGACACAAGCTTTTATGTGGAAACCCTTGTGGGAGAAAACCACAAATTATTTTTTCTTCTTCTTCTTCTTCAATTTATTTACATAGTTTTGTAGGAACTGACCTACTGGAGGCACCTATGCTAAAGATATGCAAGCATCTACTTGTAGTAGGCTACAACCTAATTGAGGAACCAACCTTGTAAATGTGCAAGCATCCGCTTATAAAAGGTTACAACCTGATTGAGGCACTAGCCTCAAAGATGTGCAAGCTTTGACTTGTAGTAGCTTTCAACTTGATTGAGGCACCAACCTCACTGGAGGAACCCACCTCCTTCTTCAAATTGGTGTGGACCACTTTTCATAATATTTCAAAATGGATCCATCTTCTCTTCAATATAAGTATTCAAAACTAATCATGTTGTTATTGTCACAATGTTATCATGACCTGCTCATAACCTACTCACAATAATTTGTTCATTAAAATGGTACCATGACACCTTCCATGATTTTGATTTGATCATTTATGTAACACCTACTCAAAATCCTACAATCTATTCATAACTCCCAAAACAAGAAATATATATTTATAGAACGAAAATTGTATCTTCATGACTCTTCATGAACTCTCAATGAATAACCACTCAATTCTTATCATTTTCCCTTTTTCATACTTCAATTTGGCTCAATAATCAATTCAAAAACCCATATAAAACTAATCAAAATTATCTATTTGAAAAAACAATAGAAACATGGCACATTCTACAAAATGAGCCTTTACGAGTTCTACAAAATGTCACTTTAATGGTTCTATAAAATGTACAAACTGTCATGCCAATAACACTTTTAAACCAAAAATTTGCCTCACATACCAAGGCTCAAACTGCCAACCTCCCACACACAAACAAATTGACATACCAATTTTATTTCTTACTTTCCTCATTCCAAATAATATATGGATTTCTTCAAATGGTATGTTAATTTGAGCAAAATTCAAAAAGGGTGGCCCAATATTCCACACATTAAAGTCACAATGAGATCAAACACATTGATCATTGCCATATTGAAATAGAACTCAATCACTCATCCACGTATACAAGTCACAACGAGACTAAAAAAATAAATCTTAGATGTGGAATTGTTCACCCATCTCACGTAAAATCAAAAGGGTGGATTGATTTTCCATGCATACAACTCACTACGATACCAAACAAATCAAACATAGAACCTCATACATGTATTCATTCATGCATTTCACATAGAACAAAAAGGGTGCCTTTATTTTCCATGCACATAATTTATTGTGATACCAAACAACTCAACCAAAAAAACTTAAACATGTGTTTGTTCCCCCATGTCACAAAAAACCAAAAGGGTGGTTCAATCTTCCATGCATACAATTCATTGCAATACCAAACAACTTGACCACAAAACCTCATACATGTACGCAAAACCAAAAGGGCGGGCCAACATACCACACATACAATTCATTGTGAGACCAAATAACTTGACCATAAAACCTCAAACATGTATCCATTCACCCATCCCACGCGGAACCAAAAGGGCGACTCGATCTGCCATGTATGCGATTCATAGTGAGACCAAACAACTTAACCACAAATAATCATATATGTCTTCATTCGCTCATCTCACCATAGCACCAATGAAGTGTATGTTTCATCCATACCATGAAGAAACTTTGGTTGGCATATATATGTGTGTGTGTGTGTGTGTGTGTGTGTGTGGAATCAAGGTGGATGAGTTGACCTTGGGTCCAACGAAAGATTTCTTGAGGAGCCAACAATATGACCTTGACAATATAGCCTTATCCTCTATTATATTTTTTTTTCAATGGTCCTATGGGCATGGAACTCATGTGACCTGATCCTTAGGGGTCATGGTCATCTACATGCAAACACTAGCATGATATCATCATTCTTGGTGGTAGTCACTGATAGGTGTCATGAATCACAATTTTTCATCATTTTCATCAATTAAAATGTGCTAGATATATCGCCATGGTGAAAAACCCATATGACTCCATGTCATCGTATTGATGTCACTTATTTGATGTGTCATCCTTGGTTAACATCCATGCAAGTTTTCCTGTAATTTGTCATCAATTCTTCATCTAGTCGTTGGATCCACTGGATTTGAGTGAAAATTTTCATACTTTCATGTCGTTAAATTTCATTAAAGTTGGGCCACTATTTGTCATTACTTTGTCCAAAAAAATACATCTGCTTTGAACATGTGTTATGTTTAACCAATTTGGGACTTGTGGATTTTTCCCCATAGTTTTAGGTCCTTTGGTACTACTGAACTTGAAATGGACATAACTTCACATCCAGGAGGATTATTTTAGAGTGTGATGTAACATTGGAAAATTCTCGAAGAATACTATCCAACCATACCATCCATAGACTCATTAGGACATCATAACATTGACAAAAACTTAATGAAATTCAAACATATTTGACTTAACTTTATGTGGGCATGCAACATATTATGATATCATACCACTATTTTTACTTTGTTAGGCATCCCCTTTGACATCAATGACACTGGTTGTCATCAATGAAAACACTTTTGCAACAATAACCTCATTTTTTATTGATGGCAACACCACCAGACATTGATGGTCATTAATGCAAATGGATTGAACTACCCTTGACATGTTGTTGGGGGTTCCTCCTGAATAGCTACAAAGATAGATGCAGCTACAAAATGTACAAACTAAAGTGCTAATAAATCTTCAAAACAAAAAGTCTACCATACATACAAAGGCTCGAATTGTTTACCTCCCATTCATATACCATGTGACATAGCAATCTTACAGTCTTCTTTCCTCATTCCAAATAGTATATGAATTTCTTCAAATGGTATGTTAATATAAGAAGATGCCAAAAAAGGCAACTCTATCCTCCACATACAACTCACAATTATACCAAACACTTCAACCATGGTCATATTGAAATAGAACTCAGTCACTCATCCATGTATACAATTCATAACGTGGCCAAATAACTTAACCTCAAACATGGAATCGTTCACCCATCTCATGTAGAATCAAAATTTTGGCCCAATTTTCACGCATGCAAGTCAATATGATACCAAACAACCCAATTATTAAACCTCATACATGTATTCGTTTTCCCATCTCATGCAAAACCAGAAGGGTGGCTCAATCTGCGATGCATACAATTCACAGCGAGACCAAACAACTCGACCAAATAACCTTAGACATATACTTAGAAGCAAAAGGGTGGCCAAATCTACCATGCATACAATTCACTACGAGACCAAACAACTTGAACAAAAAACTTCAGACATGTATTTGTTTGTCCATCTCATGTAGAACCAAAAGGGTTGCATGATCTGTCATGGATAAAATTCACTGAGATACCAAAAAACTTGACCATAGAAACTCAAACATGTATTCATTTTCCCATCTCATCATAGAGCCAATTAATTGTATGTTTCATCCATACCATGAATGGACTTTGGTCTCGTGTGTGTGTGTGTCTGTGTGTAAATACACACACACACACACAAACGTAAATGTGGATCCAATGAAGATGAGCTGGCCTTGGGGCCAACGAAAGGTTTATAGAGGAGCCAACCATATGACCCTAACAATGTGACCTTGCCCTTTATTATATTTTTTGTTCCACAATCCTTTGGGCTTGACCCTTATGTGACCTGATCTTTAGGGGTCATGGTCGTATGTGTACTGACATCAACATGATGTCATCATGCCATGTAGTGGTCATTGATAGGTGCCACATGTCACACTTATTTTCACCAATAAAAATGTGCCAAATATTCCTTCCATGTGGTAGCTCCAAATGGTGCCAAGTCATCTCGCTAACGTCACTTTGTTGATGTGTCATCCTTGGTTACCGTTTGTGCAAGTTGTGATGTAATCCATCGTCCAATTCTTCATCGAACCATTGGATCCATCATATCTGAGCGAACATTTTCGAAATTTAGCACCATTGAATTTCATTCAAGTTGGGTCATTGTCTACATGTGCAATTTTTAACAAATTTTGGGGTTTTTGGTTTTGCCCTGTATTTTTAGGTCCTTTGCTAATCTTAAAATGGCCATAACTTCTCATTTGGGAGGAATTTTTCAGAGTGTGATATAGAATTGGAAATTTATGGGAGAGTAATATCCAACCATTATCCATAGACTCATTAGGACATCATAACTTCAATGAAAAATGAATAAGCTTCATACTTGTTTGACTTCGCTTAATGAGGGCATGCAAGAGATCAGGTTATCATACTGCTATTGTTGCTTCCTTAGGCATCCTATTTGATATCAATGACACTAGTATCATCAATGAAAACATTATGTGCAAAAAATGTGTGCTCTTCCATTTTCATCACAATTTCCATAGTTAGGAAGTTGATGTTGAAAATTCCTTGAATTTCTAGCACACTTGTAGGTGACTAGAGGTTGGTTGGATTAGTTCTTTCCATGTGACCTCAAGGAAATACTTGAGTAGTTTATCTTTATAGAATAGTTTTATCTATATTTCAAAAGAATGAAAATGTTTATAACTTGAAGAGGTATAAACATTCTAGATTTAGATACCATGTGATTTTGAAACTGATTTAAATGATGGGTCATGTACTAAGATGAAAATGTCCAAATTTTTCAAAAGTATATGTCATGGTGAAGTGAGCATGTGCTATAGATGATGCATGTTTGTTTTTACACAACACAAAGAATGTTTTAGCCCTGTAAAAGTATATGCACAAGATTTTTTTTTTCCTTAGTGTTTTGTAAACACTATTAAGTTAGGCCACACATGTGAAATCAAAGAAGTTGAGTCTTTGATTAAGGGGGAAAGGTGGTTGGGACCAAGTTATAATGAAGTGAGAGTTTAACATGTTGATGAATCACATATGTGAAAACGATTCCTAGAAAATTGACGATTACATTGGATGACACTCATGTATCTTGGCAAATGGATTTCTTTTTATATGGACATCAATGATTAATGAATAGTTTGCAAGAAGAAGCAAAGCATAAAAAGGAAAAAGTGGATGACTCAATGACAATAGAAGAAGTCTAATGATAGAGAGAATGATGCAATAGCAAAGAGAATGAAAGAAGAAAATGATATCAAGGTGAAAGAAGAAGGTGATAGTGATAATGATACAACAACAAATAGAATGGAAAGATGGGAGAAGATAGTTAGACTGATAATGATGCAGTAGTAAAGAGAATGTAAAGATGAAAGAAGGCGATGATAGAGAAAATGATGCAGCAACATGGGAAAATGAATAATGAAGAGACAAATAAGAAAGAAATATGTGAACATGCACATATAAATAAGAAAGAAGAGAAGTGATGTAAGAATAATAGTATTTTGTATACGTAGATGCAATGAATCCATAAAAAGACATATCTAAGTAGTTTAATGGTCCTACTTAATTAATATCTTGATTTAGTTTTTGTATAAGGGCTAGGTTGACTTGAATGGTATGTACTTGAATCAATGATAATATCCCCAAAATATATTACATTGAAAATATCTTGGTGCCCTAAAAGTCACTTTATAGAGTATGCTTCATGGTTAGCCAGAGCCATTGATGCAATGTATGGTTTGTGGTCATCTGAAACCACATATGTTTGTGGTACGCAAAAACCACATAAACCACTTGATCTGATGTGTTCTTTGTGGTAAGAAACAATATTTGTTTGTGTAAGCCAAAACCACTTGAGGTCTTGAGGATTGCAAAGATTAAGATTAAGGAGATTCAAGGTGTCATGAGTAGGTGTCAACCAAAGAAAACCTAAGACTTTGATTGGTCATTATGTAGGGGGAGTGAAATTGTTTGTGTTTTGGCAAGTACAAGATGAAAATTAATGGAGATCAAGGATGAATAATGGAAAATGCTTTAAGATGAAGACAAAGAGCATATAAGATGAAGTTTAAAGACAGTTGAAGAATGCATATTGAGATGAAAAGTACTCATTAAGGGGAGTATGTTGGTATAACTCTTACTTGTGATACAAGAAATAAAAGTTAGAGATGAATCTATATACCTATTTTCAACATAACTGTTATGATTGCCTATTATTATATAAAGCATTTGTATACTAAATATATCATCAAAAAATGTTATAAACTAATATTTTTCCCTTTTAAACTTTTATTGAGTATTTTAGGTTCAAATTTCTTCAAATACATATATTGACTGAAGCCCAATTCTTGTTTTAACCTAACAACCTGATCTTTTTTTTTTTTAATAAAAATTTGTACATGTATATTGTGAATAAAGTTTAAGAGACAGGCTTTATTGAGAAGGAAACCTATTCGCTTAATTCTTTATTATTATTAAAATTTGTATATCTATCTTGCAAAAAAGTTTAAAAGAGAGGCTTTAGTCAGAAGAAAAACATATTCTCTTGATAATCATTTTATTGTAGAGGGACCTTTCTCTGGTGTAAGTGAAGCCCAACAGCCACCGTCTCAATGTATAACTTACCAATGCAGAAACAACGATGAATGCACAAAAGATGTAATCATTCGTTATTCGCAAAGGTATTATAATGTTATAGCAAGTAAATTATTATTTTCTATGAGCAAGTGGCTGCGGAAACATTGAGTTGTAATATGCGCACAAAATAAGATTTGGTTTAACACATTTAATAAGTTTTGATAACAAGGCCGTAAAGTCATTCAGGGCCGGCTTTCACTTTAGCGAATCGTTCATTTGAATAACACTTTATTGCTTATTTTATATATAGAATATAAGAAGTGTTTTTACATCTGGAATATACTAATTGTTTTTCTTTATAATAATAATAATTATACAATATATTCTATATAAAAAGCATTTTATATTTTACAATATACATCTTATTAATTATAATATAAATTGAGATATATAATTGGATACATATTAGAATAAATAGTTTTTAGATGTTAATTGATTATAAAAAAAGTGTAATGTTTTCCAATTTAATATGGAAAAGATGTTGTAATGTTTTTTATGTTAAAATATTTTGACTCTATCAAATTATAAAAAACTTTTTTAAAGTAAAACACACATATATATAAATTGTAGATTTATTTTCATTCTCTATTTATCAAGTGTCAAGAGGGATACTCAAAAAAAGGTTTGCACTTTGAGAGATTTCATTCCTCTTAAAACTTGATAGATCAAGAGTTAAGATGGATGTACATTGATATAGCATTTAATGCATTCCTTCTTGATTTACATTGTTCTGTCAAGAATATAAATAAAATTTTCACTAATGAAATATTGTCTTCACATATAACTTTCCTCTTGAATCCATCCTCAAATAGATATTGTCACAAGGATTGTGGAAATCTAGACATTCTTTGAGATAATTTATTTTTCAATTATAACATCCATCTTAAATCCCTTCCCATTTCACATTTAACTTTCCTCTTGAATCCATCCTTAATTAGATATTGTCACAAGGATTGAGAAAATCTAGACATTCTTTGAGATAATTTATTTTTCACTTATAACATCCATCTTAAATCCCTTCCCATAATGTACATATCCCTTCCCATAATGTACATATCCCTTCCCATAATGTACATATGACTCTTCTACCTAGTCTTTTTTTGAAATAATTTATATTCCCACAAATAATTAACACCTAAATCCCTCTCACAAAGTACATATGAATTTCATCCTAAATCTTTCTATATAAAATTTAACCTCAATAGCTACTTTTTTTTTTTTTTAAATGCTTCGTAGTACTCTATTTTCATTCATTTTCTAGTTAACATACATCCACTCAACTCGCCCCGCACGGGAAGCCGGGTCTGTTGGCCACCTGATGGCATGGTATGTCATCCAAAAAGATAATGTCTTAAGTCTGTTAAACCAAGCAAACATGGCCTGAATATTCCCACTTACACAGTCTTTACCAAGTTTCCTATCATATCTACTGAACATTTGAAATTTAAAAGCTATCCACATGTATCTAGTAAGAAAAAAACAGAATTAACCAATCTTGAGTTACTCAGCCTCATCTAGGACCGAGGTTGACTCCAGAGGGGTCGGTTCCTGAGCTAAAGCTCCTACCTACTCGAATGACTTGGCTATGCAAGGGATGTGATGCTCAATATAGTCGAGGCGTCCATCTTGTTTTCTTAACTGAAACTTAATCTTATCAAATTCGATCTTATAATCTGGGAAGTCCTAGGCTAGAGCCGCCAAGCCCATTGAAATTTGTTCTAAAGCTTTACCGAGAATAATTTTCATAGACCAGTAAAGGAACAAGGTCTGTTTGAATTGTGTGAGCCTACCTCTAGTTTGGCCCAGTTCCGGAGTTAGATGTCTCCACTCATCGATGGCCATCTCTGTCTCTGCCTGTTTGTTTATGTTTGCCTCCCACTTTTCTATAAGCTTTTGAATCTCCCTTGTAGTATGCAGTTGTTGCCTCTTGAATTACATCAACAGTCAGGCTACAACCTCTTGGCTTGCTCTGGGAGAGCTATGTTGTCCTTCTATAGCCTTCCCCTTGTCATTTCTACCACCGCCACGACTAGCTGGGCTCTTGGAGCGTGTTGTCCCACAAGCCATCCCACCGTTTTATGTCACGAGACTTGTCTATTGAATCATGCAGAGGTATAATTCCATATAATTTAAACAAACAAAGGACAAAACATTAGTGTTAACATACCAGAATTGCCCAAACTCTTTCATCTCATGATTCAGTCCCGAATCTGCATTACGCAGACCCCTCATTCTCGGGCCCTGCTCTTTCTCACCCACCCACTGACTCCTATGACTGTTAGCCCCCTAGCACATACTCCCTATCCCAGCTTCGCTAGCTTTCTTGACCTCTGGGATAATAGAGGGGGTTTCAAAGGCATCAGCACGCGACTAAGGAGAGTTTACTCCCCCCATCTCCCTGCACACAAAGTCCCGAGAACCCGAGTTGAAATCGAGTTGTTGTATCACTATTCTCTCCTCCTCCTTGAACTAATCTCTGGTCCTATTCACGTACAGGGTTTCCATACCCCTCCTAGGTCCAGCCTGGAGGTATCCCTTACCCGGCTTACCCGAATTATGCTGCATGCAAAGCCCAACCCCCAGTCCTAAAACAACCTAGAGGGAGAGACCCATCATAAATCTATCCTTCCCCCATGTAACAGAATAATTCCGCTCTCCTCTAACCCACAGGATTTGTACCAATCCCTCCTGCTCCCATGAGGTCCCCTAACATCCCACCCAAACTTCAAACACTTAACCATGGTGTGTACAGAAAATGTAGAACCAACAGTCTGCCACCCTTGCCACTCATACAAAGGGTAGTGGGCATCATCCACAATGTACCTGTCATAAATTTAATGGAAGGTCGGATCGTCGACCTCAAAAACTACTAAAAATTAAACCCCACATAAACTAACTAATTTACACTTCAATCAATTTTATTTTCCAAAAAATATAACTTCTCATTAAATATGAACAATATGAACTAATAAAGAACTAACTTATGAACAAACGCCTGAGCTCGAGAACTGATACACTACATAAGGTTACGATTGTTCGACCAACAAACTTTTGCTCATGTCTGAATTCAATAAATCTCGTTGTGCCAAGTGCTGATACACTGTATAAGGTCATGATACTTTGATTATGTGAATTTAATAAATCTCAAACTATTCATCGTCTAGATTGTTCCTAAGGGGATCAACAATATAAAATGAAGGCAGAACATATAAGTATTGCTAGCTGACTAGATAAATATACTTTCCACCTCAACATCCAAGTAGCGTGGCATCTTTCTTTTCCTTTTTTAGATTCTTAAGAACATTCCTAACTGGCTTTTCACGCAATCTGTACCTATAATCAAACTGTTCTTGTATTTATTTATAGCTTAATACTCCAAGAAATCCACCAGTTTGATCAGTTGTTAGTGTTGGTCATTTCTGTGAATATTTCCGATTGTAAGATGGGGAAGCTGGGGTCGCTGAGAGCAATGAGAAAGGCATGGAATGGATTGAAAGCAGTTGTTATCAGAGTGAACATTAAGAATCATATTGTCAAGCGTAAACAGTCTGTGGGAAAGCTCATCAAGTGGAAGACAAAGAAGAACTTTGCCAAAAATGTAAGCCTTATTCTCAAACATTCTTCCTGTAAGCCTGTTGTAGGAATAGATCACACTGCAGGCAAACGCTCTGTTCATGCAACTAAAAAGATTTCTCATACGCGGTTTTTGCCCACTCATGTAGTAACTCACTTAATTCCTCAATGCAACGTTGTTCAAGCTAATGAATTAGAATTAGCAGCCCAAAACCATTCTTATCTAGATGGTAGATACAGGAAATATTCGGGAAATGATGATAATCCGCCAAAAATAGAGATGGAACCCATTTCCTCTAACCAGAACGATCTTGATGGGGAGGAGGTGGAATCCAACGACATTGATAAGCGAGCGGAGGATTTCATCGCTAATTTTCGCCAGGAGATGAAACTCCAACGGCAGCGATCGATTGGAGAATACAATGAAATGCTTTCTCGCGGTATCAGCTAGTTATAATGGGGTTGCTGGACTTTCTCCATAATTGTCTAGCGTGTATTTCTATATGCATGATATTATATATAATATCATGTAAAATTTCTCTTTCAAGTTTGTACTGTTTAATAGGATTAGTCTTTTTGTTTCTCCCACCCAGTTTTCATGAGTAAGTTATGACCTGTTTTTGCTTTTTAGATTTTGCAATTAGATGTGTTTTTGAAAAAAAAAATCAGAATGTATTTGGTCTTAAAATATTTAAAATAATTTTTTGTTGCCTCTTAGTGATAGTAACAAAGTTTTAAGTTAATGTTTTTGTGTTTTAAGTTAATGTTTTTGTTTTAGTGTAAGCAATGTTTTATTGAATGATATTATACAAATTTTAATCTAGTAATTAAGTGTAATTTTTTGGAAAGTTTTTTGGTTTATTTTCTGATTTAATTTATCTAGAATCCAGAATTTAGCAAAGCTTTATTGAAATTATAAGTTTGACAAGTTAATTTTTCACAATCCAAAATTTTTCAAGTGTTGAATCTATATATACAAAGTAAAATTTTAAAAAAAATAGTTTAAACAATACAAATCAAAATTTAGCCACAATTTTTTTTGGCCGTATTCCACTTAAAAACTACTCCAATTTCAATTATTCAAAAATCTATTAAAAAATGAAAAATTCATAATATTTAAATTCCTAATGACTTTTTCAATAGATTTTCAAAATTAATTTTTATTGAAATGCAATTTAAACAATAAAATTTTACCATTAACATATTTCAAAAATAGTTTTTCTTCGAATGAAATTTAAACAATAAAACTTTATTATTAAGAGAACAAAACTTAAAAACTATTTCACCGAGTTATGCAATTCCATTTTGGCATAAATGTAGAAATCGATTTTATTTAAGGTCTGAAAATGAGCAATATTTGTAAATGGACTTATTTATGTTTATGAGTTGTAAATGGACTTATTTATGTTTATGAGTTTTTAATGAAATTAGAAGATTAATTATTTTTATTAGTTGATAATGAAGAAAAAAATTTGAGGGCTATTCATAATTGACTGCAACATATCACTGCTAGAGTAGATGATGTCACATATAATAGACATATGTTTTTATAGATAGTACTAATTACTCTGAGAGACAAGCTCCACTTCACTGTAGTATAGATGTTGTAATGTAATATAGTGTAAACATTTTGACTCAATAAAAATAACCCTAGGTTAAAATAAAAATAACTTCAAATTAAAATAAAGAAAATAAAAATTGTGTATTATTATTTTTATTTTTATTATTTTTTGTTGGGTAGTTAAGGTAAACTTGACCAAGTCAAGTTACTAATGGTTTATGAGCTCTAGCTTATGAGAATTCATATTGTATTGATCCATGGTATTCATGTGGAATATGGCCTATTTAAAGGGGGGAATTATACTAACCTGGATCTAGAGTTAAGTGTTGAGAGGGATCAAAACCATTTTCACTCTAAAAGAGGTTTGCATCTCAAGATATTTGATCCATCTTAGGTTTGCATCTAAGATATTTGATCTATTTTACTGCTTGGTAGATCTGCATCTAGGTTGCTCTAGCCATATAAGTTAAAATTCGGTCAATTAATGCAAATAGGCTTAGGACACCGATGACAAGAATACAAAATTTAAAATTTAGATTTAATTGTTTTTGAGAATTTATTTAGATATGAGTGTGACTTGCAAGTGAAGTAGATCTTCAATTTTAGGTCATTATAGGCTAATGAATATATTCCCAAGGAAAAAAGTTATGTTTTAAGTAATTACTTTTAATTAACTACTAGTGGCATGTTGTTTCTAACACAAAGGTACTATAAAGGAAGGAATTATTTGTCAAATGGTACACTATAATATGTATAAAACTTCACACATTAAGGATTATGAATCAAATGAGAGGAAAGTTGTTGAAACACTATAATATGTATAACATTTCACACATTAAGGATTATGAATCGAATGAGAGGAAAGTTGTTGAAACACATTCTGATTTGGTAGAGAGAGTGAGAAGTTTCAAATTTGTACTTCAAAGTTGCAAAGTTGATAATATGAGTCTCATTAGAGCCCAATAGAAGGAGACATAGCTAAATGAAGTGCTACTATAATTTTTATTATATAAAGAAGTAGTTGCAACATGGACTAACTACCAACAATATAAATAAACATTTCTCAAGGAAGGTAATAATCCTATCAAAGATATTATTAGGCTTGTCTTTCTTATATGATGTTTTCTTTTGTGTTATTGGTAGTTGACTTATTTGACCTCAACAAATATCTTTTGCAAGGAAACATACAACTTAAATCAATTTTCCAATAATGCAACTCGATATTAATCTTGCACAAAAAAGGAAAGAAAATGCATTCAAGGAGTTCTCTACTTGCGAAATTTTGTAAAGGAAAGACCACCTAAATTTGATGGTGCAATTAAGAAAAGTGACAAAGTAGAGGCATGGTTGATAGAAAGAAGTATTTCCAAGTGTACAAATACTCTAGAAACATGAAATATACAGCATCCATATTTATCTTGAATGGAAGGGCTTCCATTTGGTGGGAAGACCTCAAGAATGTCAAGGGTATCCAAAAAAAAACAAAGTTGATATGGAGATAATTTGAGAAATATATATTAGAAAGGTATTATGATAGAAAAATCAAAGAATCCCATGAACACATATTAGGAAAACTCACTATGGATGACATGCAAACAAATTTATAGAGTTGTTGAGGCATGTACTTGTTAAAGCTCAATTTTTCATCCCCTAAGACCACTTGAGAGCCTATGACCAAATGAACAGAAGATATTGCACTTTTCTAATGGAAAACCCTAAAAAAAGCTAAAGTGAGTCCTTCAATTCTCTTGGAACATTGGAAAGAAGCGATGCAATTCTCCTAATACACTAGAAAAAGTGTATGCTCTCATCTATCCTACAAAGAGTGTTGAAGTGGCTAGGGCTTCTAGAGTGATAAAGTATGGATATAAAAGGTTATAATAATACTAAGAAAGAGGGCAAGGATGGAAATATCATGTCAAACAAAGTCCAAAATTTCTAGGTTCATCCCCTCTACTTTATCAAATCAACTATAAATAAGTAACATCCAGCAGAGAAACATAATAGAAGGAATGGAAGTAATGACATGCTATTAGAGTGAGGAGAAGATTTCACTACCTTATGATAAGACTACTTGAGGCGAGCCTTGACTATGAGCATATATGAGAGGAGGAGTATTCTATCAAGGAGCTCAAGGGACATGCTACCACAGTCCACTATAGGTGCATTCTTCAGATAATATCAAATTTCCCCCCCATATTTTTATTTTACATATAGATTTATACTAATATGTGTTTCATTATGTAGATTTATATTGATGTACTAATATTTGCATTGGAAGGTATATTTTGGTGTATCATGATCCTAGTTTGTGGGAGACATGTTGGAGGTCAAGAAAAAGACTCTTGGAGATAAGATTGCCCATGCTAAGTGTTAGCTCGAGGGGTCCTGACCCAGGTTTGGAGTTTCAAGGTTTGCCAACAAACCCCTATACTACTGGCCCTTTCGGCAGTGACCTACTTGCGCAGGCCAAAGTTTCACCCGAGGTAGTATGGGTGGGTGCTGGAACCAGGTTTCCGCACCTTGGGAGAGGTTAGGCAAGTCAAGTCGAGTTTTGTTCAGTCTTATAGTGACCGGATCTTATATTACAGAGCCAAGATCTACAGATTCCTTTCGCATCCACGTGTTTAATAGCAATGATATTCACAGTAATCAACAGATCATGAACTTATATAAATATAAGACAACTATTCCAGACCTTCTTGCAGAACAGACCCAGATCGCAGCATAAACAAGTAGCATAAATATATTCACAACTTAAATCAATAACGCATTAACATATATTAATCAACCAAACATCACAAAGTAATTCCAACAGATTCAGACATCCAAAAATACTTCTACATTCATTAATCCTTCGGATCCACTTACAATACCCAAATCCCAACTTGCGCACACAGCAGCAGGGTCTGCACATAGTTGGACAGGGAATCTCCACGCACACAACAGTAGGAGTCCTTCCCAACAACCTTAACCAGATCTATCAATTCGCACTTAGCATTAGTCTCTTATCATTCTTAATCTGTCCTACAACTCAAAAAAGGTTCAACTACTTATAATATTTTAGCCTACACATCCAATGGTCCGCAAATCTTGGTCAACCCTTGACCCATTTACAATACTTTAGGGGCTTTGACCCACCCCAAAACCCCTGCGTTAGACTAAATATAATAAAAAATGTACAAAAATGGACTAGTTTCGCAGCTTGCAAGGGACACTATTCCAACAGTATCCCAACACAATCTTGTGACTCATCCCGAGTCACTACAATGGTAGGTTCATCATCTGCACCTACACAGCTACTCCGACCATGTAGTCATTTGATCCGATATGGTTTGAGCTGACTACCATTGACATATCTTGGCAGCACGTCACCGCGCAAGGTGGCTAGCCAAACAGCTCCACCATATGTGATCTCCTTAACAGTATAGGGGCCGAGCCAGTGCTGCTGGAACTTCCCTGGATGTTTTGCAAACTAGATATCATATAAGAGGACCAAGTCATCCTTCGCGAAGGTCTTTTGGTGAATATGTTGATCATGTCAGGCTTTGTCGCAGGTCTTCTGCACTTGCTGATGGAAATTAGCCAGGAACCGATCTTCCTCCAATGCCATAAGCTACGCTAATCGCTCCTCCATGATTTCAGGGTCCACCATGTTCGTAACTGCTGCGATATGCAGACTAGGAATAATGTACTCCATTTTCTCGGCCTCCTTGCCATAGACCATCCTAAAAGGATTTTTCCTAGTTACCTTCTTGCAGGTGGTTTGATAAGCCCAAAGAACTGATGGGACGCAGAAGTCCCAATCGCTGCGATCGACATTGCAGACCTTTGTCAGTGCTTGCTCCAAGATTTTGTTAAAGGCTTCAACCGCACCATTTTCCTCTGGATGATACGGCGTGCTTTTTGCATGATGGATTCAGAACTCCACGGTCAAAGCTTGGATTGTTTTATTAACAAAGTGCATACCCCTATCGCTCATGAGGATCTTCGGACACCCAAATATGGTCACGATTTGTTCAAAGAAGAAATGTGCAACAATATCCACAATACAATCCTTTACTTCTTGTGCTTCGGCACCTAGTTATGTAATCAGTGGCAGTAATAATGTAGTGCGCACCCGTCTTCTTTCCTGGTGGGTTGATAGGCCCTATGAAATTGATGGCCCACTTATCAAATGCTTGTAGAGCCATTTGCAGTTGAAGGGGCATTTCATCCCTGTGGGATGGTCTCCCTATTCGTTGGCACGTATCAAAGGCTTTACAATGATCATGGGCATCACGATGTAGGGTAAGCCACCATAAACCAACCCTCAAAACCTTTTGCGCCATTTCTTTCCCTACGTAGTGACCTCCTGCTACTTCATCATGAGCTTCTGCTAATATAATGTCCCTTTCATGCCCCAAAACATATCTTTGCAATACTTCATCAGCTCCCATCTTATATAACTGACCTGCAATGATGGTAAGATCTGTTTCTCGAGTGACTAGCTCTTTCTTTTGTTGCACTGAATACTCTGGGGGTGCCATCCTAGTAGTCAAGAACTAAATAATATCGTGAAGTGGGCATATAATAACTTAATAGCGAACAGCTGCGCATCAGGAAATCTGTGATAAGCGATCCAGCCCAGCATTCAAATTTCTCGGCTTAACGATGATTTCAAAGTCATACTCCTGAAATAATAGTAACCATCAACAAATTCCCCCCCCCCAAAAAAAGGCTTATTTACTAGGTACTTCAAGGCTGAATGGTCTGTAACATTTTGAAGTGTCCTCCTAACAAGTACTGCCGATATTTCTGCAAAGCATACACCATGGCCAACCCCTCCCACTCTGTAGTGGAGTAATTACGTTCGGCGCCAGAGAGCCTTCGACTTACAAAGGCAACCAGATGATCAATGTCTCCTTCTCCTAGTTGCGTAAGGATAGCCCTGAGGGAAATTCCCGATGCATCAATGTGGACATGAAAGAGCTTCTCCCAATCAGGAAAGATGAGAATAGGTGCCGAGACCATCTTTTATTTTAGTAACTCAAAGCTATTTTGACACTTGTCATCCCAAAAGAACGAAACATCTTTTTTGAGAAATTTTTCCATGGGGGCCTTGATTAATGCGTAGCCTTGAATGAATTTTCGGTAGTAGCCTGTGTGCCCAAGGATCGAGCGTAGCTGTTTCTCCGTCGTTGGTACTGGAAAGTTGATGATTACTGCAATTTTGGCGGGATCCACCATCAACCCTTGTCGACAAACTATATGGCTAAGCAAGATACCAAAGGGTACACAGAAGATGCACTTCTTGATATTTAAGGAAATTTGGTGCTTTCGGCAGGCATCCAACATCATGCACAAGTTTGATGCGTGCGCTTTCACCAAGCCGAAGACGATCTAATCATCAAAGTATACTTCTAGGAACTTGTGGATGAATTCTTTGAACACCTCAACCACTACCCGTGAGAAAATAATAGGGGCATTCTTGATACCAAATGGCATGACAGTATACTGGAAAGAGCCCCACTCCGTGGCGAACGTGGTTTTTCTGCAGTCCTTAGGAGTGATTCTAATCTGATGGTACCCTGAGAATCCGTCCGTAAAGGAGTATGCTTCTTGTCCCCCCACGCTATCCAAAATTTCATCTGAGAATGGTGTAGGAAATGGGTCATGAACAAAGGTATCGTTTAACTTACACAGGTCCATGTAGATTTGAATCTCCCCTTTAGCCTTTTTCTCCTGAACCACCATTGGGCTAACCCAGTCTGACTATTCGACAAGTTCAATGATACCTGCAGCGATAATTTTATCAAGTTCTTCTTTGAATTTCTGCTTATATTTGGGGTTCAACCTATAGGGTCATTGTTTTACGGGTCGAGCATCCAGTTTGAGAGTGATATGCATGACCACTAAGTCCCTCGTGATCCCCTTTAGTTCTGCAAACTTTGTTGGGAATAAGTCCTGGTACTCAGTGAGTAACTCGGCCACTTTGCTTACTGTATTTTCATCCCAATAGTCCCCAATCTTAGCCAACTTAGGATATTATTTCGTCCCAATATTGAATTCACCAGCCTGAGAGGCTTAGTGACGTCCACGTCTTGCAGCGGGGCCCCTACAACGGGGCACTTTCCTTGCAATTCCGGAATATAGATAGACTGTGGGTCCTCTTCACCTTATTCCCTTGCTAAGCTGCGACAGTTAACAATATCCTGCATCTGTGATTCCCATGTCGGTGCCCTGAATGCTTCAGTGGAGCTAGGTTCCTTGAACACAAATGTATCTATACCCTGTAGAGCTTCGTCAAGCGCTTTTGACCCCCCTATGAGTCCAAATGTCCCTATGAATTCATCCCTTAGAGTTTCCCAGTGGCAAGTGCGTTGATGTAGCTCCGCATCCAGGTACCACGCCGTCAAGATTGGACCTAACACATGAATAAACAAGTGAATCCATTATTCCATAGCTCGGTCACCCCATGCTTTGATCCAGACTAGCAAGTGTTTACGTGGGTGTTAGTATGAAACGAAAAAATACCACTTTAGCTGCGCATAACAAACAACCCTAACAGTAGAAAAGACTGCAAATATCTTCATATCTGTAGTTAGATGATCAAGATAATTGCTGCAAAAATCTAGATCTATGCATTAGAAGACATTAAATAGTAGAAAAATAAGATTTACTCCATAGATCCAATAGATAATAAAAGGATATATCCACTAAATATTTTTATTAATGGGCACCTGGGAGGAAAACACAAGAGGGTGTTCCCTATTCTCCTCAATGGGATGGGTTCTTGTAAGTCCTCAGCACTTCAGATTTAGAATTCCTCTCTCTTGATGGTGTAGAAACCCGTATAAAAAATGGAGTGCCGGCGGCTACATAATGGATCAATAGCCGTATCAAGAGCGATAGATCCAGAAAGATCTTTAGGCAAAAAGGCAACAAAAGGTGACAAATGAATGGGAAAACCCTTCTATTTACAACAAAATATTGAGTTAGTCTAGAGATTGGTGCATAATTAAAATATTATTAACCAAATCTAGATCCAACTTTTATGGAATATTTTATTATATTTGTTGGAGGGAAAATGAATTTGACTTGAGTCAAATCCCTTTATTTGTAAATAATAAATAAATAAATGCTTGATTTATCATTTTAAGGATGTGATTAAGTAATAATAAATAAATAAATGATTTATTTATGATTTTAAGAATATGGTTGAGTAATAATCAAATAAATAATGATTTATTTAATTATTTAAGGGTGAATTAGTCATATTTAACAAAGAATATTATTTAAATAAGATTTAAACAATTATTCTTTAGAAAATAGTAAAACAAATAGTGATTTATCTAATTAATTTCTTTGTTTTGGGTTAAATATCACCAGAAATATTAATTAAACTACTGTTTAACTAATTATTTCTTGAGGAAAATCAAACAAATGTATATTTATTTAATATTTCCTTATGGGGTTTCCTATTTAGACCATAAACAACTTAATAAAGGTGATTTACTAAGTTATTTTCATAGTGAAAGAAATTTTACTTGGGGTAAAATTGGTCTTACATGGTGTACTTGGGTCCATCTAATAATAATAGGTTAGATAACCAAAAAATGGTGTAACATATTTCCCCCTAGCGTGCGAACGTTAGGAGCTAATCGTACGACTGAAGTACATTGTAAGAACTTAATCATTAGACAATTAAGGAGAAGTAAAAAAGAGAGGATTTGAAGGTGGACCAAAGTGTTGAAGGAACTAGACCTTGAGGAGGTGACTTGCAGGTGCGACAAGTCTTGTTGATGAGTGAGTACCTGCTATAAGCAGCAGGGGAGGCATACCTATACCCACCGAGGCAATAGTACAAACAATAAGGTGCCCAGAAAACCACGGAACACAATAATAAAGCATATGCGGGCATAAAAATGAGCCAGATAAAGAACATGATAATGAATCCCACATACATATTGTGCGTGGGATAACAGCCAGGACTTTGTACAATAATATCTGAGTACATGAGATATAAATAAAACCCAGATGCCCCTGAACGTAGGAAAGGGCTCTAAAAAATCTGACTGATACATGCAAACAAAAAGGCGCTGCAAGTGGCTGGGGCTGACATCATCAAATTTATGGAGCTACATCGAAGGTTGTAATGAAAGTGTCATCCGAGTGTGTGGGGGGCTACCTGTAGGGCCACCCCCTCATGAGGACTAAGACATCTCACACACACCCGGGAATCATCGATGTCAGCTTTTGCATCACCGAACCATCAAGTATACGGATCTCGATCATGCTGAAAGGAGCTGGAGCTGAGAAGCAATCAAGTCAAAGGGAAATGAGGATTCCCTTTTCCTGATCCAAGGTACCAAACAAAAGTGGAAGCTGGAACCAAGGTACACCACCCTCTAGACCTGTCTTCTGGAAAGAATGAGCTGATGTCGATAGAAGGAGGTCTGCCATAGGTGAGGAAATAAGGGATCCTCAACTAAGGCACCAGGGAAAATAGTAGAGCGACTGAAGGACTGACACCGATGATGATGATGAAATGGGGGGGAATGAGTGGCGAACGGATGAATTCCCTTGTTAGAGCATAAATAACATAGATGACCTGACAGCAACTGACACAATATCATGGGGGATAGGGGAAAGTGGGACTGAAGGCCATAATGAACGACACGAGAGAGAAACCATGCAATGGAAGATGGAGGACTATAGCGGGGTGCGAAGGGACTCGGGATAGACTCCATGAAAGCAATGATGAATCAACTCGGATGCCTTAAACAAGGGTGACTCGATGGTGCTACCAAACAAGAAAGGGTCCAATTGGGACCATAAAGGCATGAGTACAAGATGGTAACTATTGACGAAAGTCAACACGAGCGTGGGCAAGTATGGGGGAAAAATGGTGCCCCCGGTACAAGTATTGCAAGTGAAGAAATTCAATTTTGAGAATGGGTGAAGTGACGCTTCATGGAAAAAATGTGTTCCATTAAAGTATCAAATCACTAAAAACTAACAGATACCCATTTAAGGGCTCGGTGAGAGCTTTCCAACGGTGCAGATAGTTTGGTAAACAGAGCTATGGTTGGATCACAGCAGGCGAAAGAAAAAATGTGGGTTTCTCTTTTAATAAGGCATTTTCCCTCCAAAATCATTCATTTGCATGTGGAGCTATGGTGAAAGTGGAGAGGAGAGAAGGCCCTAAATCTTGCGGCGATCATAGTGGACAAACCGACCGTTGGAATCGAGATCTGTGAGTTGCAGGTAAGAGGCCTAACCCTACTCTTTCTTTTTAGTGGATTAAAATTTTAGATTAGGTTCCTAAGGCTCAGTAACAGCTCTCTACTCCTCTTCATGGCCGGGTCACACTTTTTGGGGAAAAAAGTGCAACCTGGGTAGTAGGTTTTGGACAGAAAAGTGTGACCTGTCCCAGGTTTAGGCCTGAAAAGTGCGACCTGTCCGGGAGGGGTGTTTCTGTGTTTTTTTTTGGCTGAGCACTAGGGTTTTTTGATGAGAAACAGACTTTCCTATCTGTATAATGATAAATATGATGTTTTTGTGTAGGTATGGCAAAATTATGGATCAACTGGAGAGAGAGAGACCTGGGCGCATTACGGTCAGAGATCTGGGAGGATTAGGGTGTCCGCAGTGCTTTGGCCAGGTTTGGGGTTCTAAAGTTTGTGGAGAATCCTTTGATGAGAGCTGGGGAGCCCTTATTGGTCCATATTGTTAGCTATTGGGATTCAGACCATGATATATTTATAATGCAGGGGCACCGGATCGAGTTTATGGTCCAGGATATATATTTCCTGATTGGTCTTCCACCACTTGGGATGGTAGGGAATACTCGACCAGTCTTACCACGTGGGCAGAACATCATAGAGTTTGTAGAGCACCATTGTCGACCAGGTCTCTAAGTCAAGGGGACTCGGATACCCATCGGGGATTTGGAGAGGTTAGAGACTCGTGCTGTGGCCATAGCTGTGCTGCAGATCTTGGGAAACCAGGCACTCCATTACATCACGAGGGGTCAAATGATGCTTGTGGAGAGTGTTTTGAGTGGGACCTACCATGGGTGGGCCCATATGATTTTGTCGTCATTGAAACTACAATTTTCATTATGTAAGCGACAAGTGAACCATGATTGGGCATATGGTACAGTTTTGTGCTCTTTCTTCTTTGAGAAGATTTCGACACTTCGACCTTGCATACAGCTCCCAGATGGAGGCCCAAGAGAACCTAGGATGCGCCAGTGGGGCCGGCTACTGTGCAGAGGAGGAGGTGGAACATTTGGACGGGTGTTCCATCCGTCCCTATAGTGGATGAGTTATTGTGGGGACCCAGATCTGCCACTGCTGCTTGGTCATATATGGGGACCCAATGGTGAGTGAAAAATTGCTAATCTTTTATGTTCATGTAAAGTCTCTAGAATAGTATATATGATACTGATTCTTTTACTTTTGGTATGCAGATACAGCACCGGAAAAACTAGCTGGGTACATGGGACGACCTACAGTATTAGGGGCCGCAGGGTCTAGTGGATCGAGGGCATAGCATAATGAGGATGTGGCGGCCCTTCTAGAGGATATCCATCATAGATGTGAGAGGCTTCTGACCGGTGTTTCGGAACGTGGTTGGTAGGACTTAGACGACCAGTACATAGAGCCATGTATTGGTTTACCCTCAGAATGGCGATGGGTCATGCGGCATATGGCGATGGCCGGGCAGGGCATGCGTGATCTACGAGCAGTGAGGGTAGAGCCATTGGCTTGGGATCCTCCAGATAGTGATTAGTGTGTTGGGGCAGGTGGTGCCCCCAGTTTTGAGGTTTTGTAACACGCTATGGGCATATCATATGTATCAGAGTTAATGAAATCTAAAACATTTTATATGACACATACTATGGATATGCATCATTTTGATATTCTTATGTTATTTTCTTGTGTTAAATGTGTGTGTTAAATGCCAATCTAGAATATGGTTTGCAATGTGTAAAGTTCCTTTTTCAGGAAATTGCTACAACAATGAGAATATCTCAAGATATTCTAAAGTTGGAGCTCCAGCAATAAGCAAGCATAATATTGGTGCAGCAGCAACACTCAACTCATAAGAACATGAGAGAAATCCATAGCTTTCTTATTAGGAAATAGCATCAACAAATAGATACAAGATCTTGAGGAAAATGATACTCAAGATGAGCCATGCTCAGCCTCAAAGAACAAGTACATCAACCCTGACAAAACCACTACTACATATGTATCATCAAGCTATGACTGCGCAGTATATGAAGGGAAACTGCTGCATAAAAGAGTCAATACACAAATATATAAATATGTGGCTCAAATACAATAGGGGGAGAAATATCTCAACCCCTGGAAAGAATAATGCACAATCCCTAAAAGGATTGGCTGCAAAACATACAAAATGAAAATTCCTGAGAAATGCTAGAGTTATTGGGTTGCTGCAGCAACTCAAAAATAGAACTAGATGGAGATGGTTGAATCTTATGCTCAAACTGAATATGCCTCCTCCAATGGATCTTTCAAGTGAAAGGTTGATCCCTCCACCAAATATCTTCCCCTCCAAATGTATCTGCAAAGCCCTACTGCAAATGCTCCTCTAGAATAACATAGTCACTGGATGAAACTGCGTTGTAGGGCAAGAGAATGAGTTGGCCTTGATGCAAAAATCTGAAATAAGGTCCGGGATGCCTCCAAACTGATATTTCAAAGGAAAGAGAGACTTCTCCTCTGAAAAATAGCTGAAGGATATGGTGTAGTGAACCCTCAGTGCAACACCCAGCAACACAGTGTTAATGTACTGTAGAAATAATGTTGTCTTGATGGAGGATGCTTGGCCTCAAGCCTGGATGTGAGGAAAATGAATAAAAATCCCTCAAGAGACCTCTTAAGAAGGAGAAGGAATCCTAAATAGGAATTCCTTAGGCAATTCTTGCTAAGCAACAAAGAATGCTCCAATTGTCTAACTAGACAATGAGATGAATAATACAAGCATGAGAAACAATGGTTGCCTTGTCCTCCTTTTACACAAATGAAAGATCCATTAGGGTTTCCTCCACCAAATGTCCCTTTCCTCATTCACACTGCGCTGGCTTCCTAAGTAAGCCACTCCTCCTATGGCAGCGTTGTTGACTTGGTCAACTTAACCAAGCCTCCTTGCAAATATCCTTGTTCACACATGAGGGTGTGAAAACCAGCTCTGAAGTTAATCCCCTTTCATAATTAGAGGGATTTTATTGAGGTTTTTATTATGCAATGGGTCTTCTTACCCATTTATTCTCCTCCTAGGTGAAATTAGAAAAATTAATGTTCCAAATTATTGTCAGAAAATTTTTGAACATCACAGTCCTCCCCTCCTAAATGTTGCTTGTCCCCAAGCAACTGCAAGGATAGAACTGGATAGCCTTCTCTCAAGGCATGGAGTCTATGTAGTGTTGAGGAACATCTTCCTCATGTGGGTCCTCCATCCCCAAGCAATCATCCATACAAAATGAGCTACCTCCCAACTAGGCAACTCCTGGAAACTGTCCTCCACCTTTGGCTCTGGCAAAGTAGGTGGGATGAAAATATGCTCATGGTAGAAAATTTAGCCTACCCCACGCTGTCCTTTTCCCCACTCAAGATAAGTGTAGAGAAATTGCTGATCCTAGGCTACAAAATACTTTCCCTCAAGTGGCAAGATGAAGACTAGATCCCCAAGGACCTCTCCTCCAACGCTGCTAATCATGTTGGCCCAAGTATCTCCATATATGATGAGTTGAAAGTCATCAACATATGGCATCTCCTCCAACATATGGCTCACCTCATAAAGTGACAAATGTGTTGTTAAGGTAGCGATATCATGTCCCATGTTCCCCTTAGAACATGTAGTGCAAAAGGTGTGAGGAATTTCTCCCTCCAAGGACACATTCACCCAATGTGTCTCTTTTCCAATCATGCTCCCAAGGAAATATCCAGCAATATCAACCAAGGGAACCATAAGGAGAATCATGTTGGCTTCCATGTGAATTAAATGAGAAGGAAAATGGTCCCTCAAATGTATCCAATGTAGTTTGACTCCCCACTGCCATAGAAAATAAAATTATGGGTGGCCTCCCCACCATTTGTTTGCTGCCCCATTCTCTTGGAGAAAGTGAATGATGTCTTGTGCAATGTATGTATGTACTCCATGAGGAATTTCCTCCCCATCTCCTCTTAGGGAGTGAAAATCCATAATGACCTCATGTAGACCATCAAATTTGAAAGGAAGAATACCCTTCCTTTGAGCAAATCCTTGCACATATATGGTTAAGAGATGCATAGGAAAATCATCATGAAAATCAATAATACTCTCACCATATGTTTTGCTCATATAAATGGAGTGGCTCACAAATGAGTCTCCCCTCATCCTCAAAGGGAAAAGAGTTGACTGTGGTAACTCCTCCAACTCCTTATGATCCATGGAGTGCCTCCTCAAAGTCTTCAAGTGGTCTTTCCCACAAGAAAGAAAGAAATGTAATGTGGCCCTCATGGTTGGCCCATGGTTTATCCTGAAATGTACAACATGTATGGTAAGGAGAATCATGCTCCCAATGGGAATCTTCAATCTCAAGCCCACTCTCCAATAAAATCCTCCCATGAACATATACATATCAGCAATCCATGGAAGCAAAAACCAATAGAAACAAGTTGTCACATGACAACCAGAAAGTGGAACAAGGTCCCACACAAGGAACTAGCATAGTGCATGCCCTGCCTACATCAAATCAAACAAAAATAAGTGCTCTCCCATCCACTTGTTTTCTGCCATAATCATGTTACAAGATATAAACACGGAAGTAAAAAAGGGTGTCAGTGGTGCACACCAAAAATCATGTGGCTTTCCCCACAAACCACCAATGAGATATCCAATCTCAATGCTACAAATGGCTCCAAGTACATCATGATACAATATGCAAGAAGGAATAATCCTCCTTGGTACAATATTCTGCTCATAAAAGGACATGAAGTACAAGACATAAGGTGGAATTTTACATTCTCCATCATGCACTAGAAGACTTGAGGTGAAATGGCTCAACTGAAAATGCTCCCTTACTCTCCATGAGTAGGAAAGTGGCTGTGACATCCTCTCCATCATCATCCAGGCTTTGCATCTCTCCATATGTTGAAATATTTCTTGCTGAGTTCCCTCCCAAATGAACTCCTCTACCAAGGCAAGATATGAATCAAAATGCATGGAAAAGAAGTTCTCCTGTGTTGCATGCAACAACTGCTCCTTGAGACTAGAATCTCTAGTCAAGAAGGCTCTTCCATGGGAATAGATGACCATATCATCCATCATATACTCATCATCTCTACCCAGGTCATATAGAATCATGCATGCATCAAGATCCTTAGAGTACTCAACTAAGAGCTGAGATCTCCAGTAAGGATCAATCCTCCTAAGAGACAACGCTGGTGATCTGGCATGTGTAGCTCTCCTCATGCTGCTGTATGCTGCTTTGACATCCCCCATGCCAAATTTTTCCTCCAAACTATTTACCTCTCCAAAATCCAAGAGAGGTGAATCCAAAGACAAAATGTCCCTCATCAATGATAGATCAAGTGGCCTCCTTGGTGGAATGCCTCTATGCAATGAGACATCTATGTCAAGAGTGGACTGCACATATGGTTGGGAAATCTTGCCCTTGCTTTCACAACACAATACAGTCTTCCTCCTCTTTGCATTATCTCTCTGAAATAGAGAAGGGTGTGTGCCTCTCATCACTTGATGCTTCTCTTTCTCCCATCCTTCTCCTTCCAGCTGCAATGCTACACAATCATGTTGCTCATTGATTGTGCTTGGACCTCCATGAATGAGATCCTGCGGACCTCCTTGCCAAGATGCAAGAATCCCTCTATTTGGAGCAAGGGATCCTCCTTCCTCTGCATGAGGTACTAGATCAACTCTATAATTGACAATGTTGTTGCCCTCAACATGATTGGGCAACTCTCCAATGATTTGATCCTCTTTTGAAAAAGAGGTCCCTTTGCCTCCTTGTGCCAAAAATGAAGATCTTGCCTCTAAATAAGCATCATGAAAGATATCAGCCTCCTTCATGGGTTTCTGAATTTTTTTTGAGTCTATGGTTTCCTCCATCACATGCAAGGGTTTTGTTTGTTTGAATGTGTTTGTCTCATTTACATGCATTTCAGAATTCCTCCTATCAAATCTCTTCATCAAAGTTCTAATGAACATTGCATATGAAGAGGTATTTGCATTTTTCAAAGTAAAAGACTCAAATAACCACCATGCATAGAATTTACCTCCAAAGTGCAGTGCCGCTACTCTGATGGCTTCATCTTCAGGAATCTGATGTTGCTGCAAAAAGGTGTCTAGCTCTTTAATCCAAGCCTTGGCTGAACAAGTAGAGGAACCATCAAAGATAGATAGAGGAAATATATCCTCATCATGCTGCTTACTCCTCCTCACCATGATCTTGAAAAAATTCGGGAAAGTAATATGATCTCTAAACCTCTGGGTTTGAGATTCATACTCATGCAAGAAACCTCTAAGAGTTCCTTTCTTCGGCATTTATTCTTCTTCTTCTCTTGTCATGGCAAGGCTGGCCATGTGACTACGCTGTGTATCATAGGGTGTAGTTTTATGCTCACATCCCCTACTAGAAAATCTAGAGTTTGGCTCAATTTCAAACCCTTTTGGATATCCTATACAAATCTCCCTCCTTATCTTCTCAAATTCTTCATGAACACTTAGTAAGGATCCTGGAAGAAGCTTTGTAAGCTTTCCTTCCCTCTTTTCTCCATATAATGGAGCCTTCATTTTCTCTCTCTCTGATATGATGTCTGAGATCCACGGGCCTGTAAGATTCCCTCTTCATGAATATCAAAGCTCTATTCCAGAGATTGACTGCAGGGGCATTTACTGGATATGTCACCTTTGAAAAAGGATGAGATCCAGAGGCTACCTAGCCATCTGCAGACTCTGTCTATAGAGTTTGAAACCTTCCCCTTCAGGGATTTAGCAGTTTGTCTTGAAGCCATAGGCTGAGCCAAAGATCATGCTCTGATACCACTGTAAAGTTCCTTTTTCAGGAAATTGCTACAACAATGAGAATATCTCAAGATATTCTAAAGTTGGAGCTCGAGCAATAAGCAAGCACAATATTGGAGCAACAGTAACACTCAAATCATAAGAACATGAGAGAAATCCATAGCTTTCTTATTAGGAAATAGCAGCAACAAATAGATACAAAATCTTGAGGAAAATGATACTTAAGATGAGCCATGCTAAGCCTCAAAGAATAAGTACATCAACCCTGACAAAACCACTGCTACATATGTATCATCAAGCTATGACTGCACAGTATATGAAGGGAAACTGCTGCATAAAAGTGTCAATACACAAATATATCAATATGTGGCTCAAATACAATAGGGGGAGAAATATATTAACCCCTGGAAAGAATAATGGACAATCCCTAAATGGATTGGCTGCAAAACATACAAAATGGAAATTCCTCTGAAATGCCGGAGTTGCTGGGTTGCTGCAACAACTTAGAAATAGAACTAGATGGAGATGGCTGAATCTAATGCTCAAACTAAATATGCCTCCTCCAATGGATCTTTCAAGTGAAAGGCTGATCCCTCCACCAAAGATCTTCCCCTCCAAATGTATCTGCAAAGCCCTACTACAAATGCTCCTCTAGAATAACGTAGTCACTGGATGAAACTACGCTGTAGGGAAAGAGAATGAGTTTTCCTTGGTGCAAAAATCTACAATAAGCTCTGGGATGCCTCCAAACTGATATTCCAAAGGAAAGAGAGACTTCTCCTCTGAAAAATATCTCAAGGGGATGGTGTAGTGAACCCTCAGTGCAACACCCAACAACACAGTGTTAATCTACTACAGAAATAATGTTGTCTTGATGGAGGATGCTTGGTCTCAAGCCTGGATGTGAGGAAAATGAAGAACAATCCCTCAAGAGACCTCTCAAGAAGGAGAAGGAATCCTAAATAGGAATTCCTCCATAAATTCTTGCTAAGCAACAAAGAATGCTCCAATTGTCTAACTAGACAATGAGATGAATAATACAAGCATGAGAAACAATGGTTGCCTTGTCCTCCTTTAAAAAAAATGAAAGCTCCATTAGGGTTTCCTCCACCAAATTTCCCTTTCCTCATTCACATTGTGCTGGCTTCCTAAGTAAGCCACTCCTCCTATGGCATCACTGTTGACTTGGTCAACTTAACCAAGCCTCCTTGCAAATATCCTTGTTCACACATGAGGGTGTGAAAACCAGCTCCAAAGTTGATCCCCTTTCATACTTAGAGGGATTTTATTGAGGTTTTTATTATGCAATGGTTCTTCTTACCCATTTATTCTCCTCCTAGGTGAAATTAGAAAAATTAATGTTCCAAATTATTGTCGAAATTTTTTGGAACATTACACAATGCTATCTACATAGTGATTTTGTGCTCTAGGTACATGACTAAAAGTAATGATTTCAAATTCATGCATCAAAAGCTTCACTCGTAAATATCTTCTGAAAAGGATAGGATTATGCACACGATATACACCATTCAATTGCATGACAAGAAGCAGGGAATCTAAACGAACATGAAGGTGGAGGATGCGATGTGAAAGGGCATCAGCTAATAAACCTCGCACGACATCATATTTGTCTTGATTATTGGTAGCAGTACTAATGCATACACCATTTGAAAGAACAAGTGCTTGTAAAGGGGTAAAAATGGCCCAACCTATTGAGGCTAAATTCCGAGAGTAGCGACTTGCACCATCGGCAAAACAAATATAAGGTGTGGATGGGGGGTCCCTATGAAAGGTGCCACAGGACAATAAATAGGAGTATAAAGAACAGTGCTGGCAACCTGAGCGCATAGTAGAAATTGAACGCACTCTATGGGAGGGAGTGATCTGGGTAGGATGTCTACTTCCCACATGCTGCCGATGAGGGGGAATGTGGGAGCTAATGAAGGTGTGGCTTGAGCTCAAGCTGCATAAGTCACCAAAGGTACGGATGATGGCATCCCGTTTATGAGCGGGAAAGATGAAGTTAGGGGTGGACGTATCTTCCAAGATGTTTTCGTCGCAACAGGAGGTGGAAGGATAGGAGGAAGGGAGACCACATGACGTGGCGAGGCTACTTGATTCATCATCATGAGAAGAACGACTCACATGTGCATCATCGCGGAGGATGACAGAAGAACAAGTAGATAAAGGATCCACTGATGTTGAGCCCGGGGAGTTTACCGAAAGGAGGTCAAGTGAAACAATAGGAGAAGATTCAGAGGGAGCTTCTGTCGAGGGTCTCAAGGATGATGAAAGGTAGAGGATGGTGGCTGCATGCTCTGTCATTTTGACATTAGGGGGAGGAATGTCAATAGGAGCGGGTAAATCCTCAGTCTGGCCTACAGCATATTGTGCAAGCACGGGAGAAGAGGATTGATTCTGTTCAATCTCGTACTGCCGAACTACCTCTAAAGAGGCACGGTAATGTGTGAGGTAGGGACAATGATGGGAGTAATGGCCACGGAGACCACAAAAAGCACAAGGGTTCTTGGTGTGAATAGTCTTGGTGTTCTTGGTTTCAGTCGATGAAGAAGCAAAGGTTTCTAGGACCGTAGACTTAGGGAACGCGACATTAACCATGGGCTTGATGTGGGAAAACTCAAGACAAGTATGGTGGCATGGCCGACAACATCACACAAAGCACAAGGCTTTGGAAGTGGAGGAGGTGCAGGGTCAGTTGAGGTGGCTTTTTCCTTTGAGGCATTTTTGTGAGCTCTGCCCTTCTTACTCGAAGCGGTCGCAATAGGGGGTGGGTCTTGTCGAGGTGGCTGAGGCACTGTGACAACGGGAGAAGTCAGGGGGACTAGTTGAACCAGGGTTAGAGAAAGATAAGGTTTAGGTTGACCTGGAGGGGTGGCGGTTGGAGGATCAAGGTACCAAACTGGGAGCCCAATGTTCAAGTTAGGACGAGAGAGGCTGGCCATGATAGGTGCCTTATAGATGCCTGGTGGAGGGACTAGGAATGGTATCTAACCGGAGGGGTAATGGCCAGGTGGGACAACTCCTACATGGTTAAGGCTTGGAGGAACCATCCCAAGAAGATAAATAGGTTCATGAGTACCAGCTGAAGGGCCAGAAGGAGAACGTCCAAGAGGCTGCATCGAAGGGCTAGGAGATGGTTGCGGAGGGCGAGGGGGCTGCTGACTAGCCGAGGCGGGCCTCTTGAGAGAAGCCCAAGATGATTGCATCATGCAAACATTCGATGAGCTTGGATCAGAGATGGGAGGAGGAAGACTAGGGAATGTACCAAGTAAGGAGGAGTCCTTGTAGACACCAAGTGAGACACTGGTCAAAGGGTCGACGGTTTGCTTGTTGGTGACTGAAGAGATAGTGGACTCAGGGGAGGTCTGAGACTTAGGCTCGTAATACGTCAACTGGTCAATGGTGACTATCTTTCTGTTATGGGGGAAGGACATCTTGCGGTGAATCGTGGAAGGGACAATAGACATGGCATAAGTGTAGTTACGACCCAATAGAATGTTGTAGTCTAAGGGGGCATCTATGACCTCTATGTCAACGAAAACTGTCTTGCCCACAAGAGTGATAAGACAATTGCGGAATAAGCCAATGGGCTTGGAGGCATGGCCATCCCACACTCAGAGAGTGATCGTGGATAGGGCCAACTCAGGAGATCCGAGTTATTTCCAAACCGAAGCGGACATCACACAGCTGGATGCCCCCTCATCGATAATGCACCAAGAAACGTTGGCGTTCCAGATCTTGACTGGGATTTGGAAAGCTACGAAAGCAGGAAGAGGAGGATGCTCTGACCGGTCAACATCAAAGACAATCAATTGATCATCGGAAGGGTCTACAGTGCCCATGGCAGACAGAAGAGCCTTTCATTGTGAAGGGCACAACTGAAGGAGTTCCAGCATTGAAATGGCAGCAGGGGATTGTGCCAAATCATCATCTATGCTATACAAATGGGCGGCTTTTCTAGAAGCAGCATTTCAATGTAGTGGACCCTTAGGTATCTTGGTATGAACCTCCGCCTAAGGCTAAGGGATCTTCAAGGGGAAATTAGGTGTCGAAAGAGGCTCTATAGAAACCAAAGGGGGCGGCTCGAGGAAAAACTTAGAGGGAGGTTTTTTGTACTGACAGGACCGAGTCTGAAGATTGATGTCTACAGTTGAAGGTTGATCGGATTTCATCATGAGGATCTGGTCATCGGGGGTGCCAGATAGAAGAGGTTGGGTAACAGTGTGGTATACAGGAGGTTGGGAAAAGAGAGGAGGCATGCTGTACCCTGAATACGTGCTACCAAGAGGGGAAGATGGGCAGGAGGTGTTGGTCCCCCCTTGAGGAAAATCAGAGCTCATGGGAGGTTGAGCAATGATGACACAAACACGGAACCAAGGAAAAAGAGACTGACAATGGTAGAGAGGTGCAAGATCAACTGATTACAATGTCAAAACAAGGGCAAAGCGGTGTAGGATCAATTGATTTCAATGTTTTAGAGTCTTTTCTTGGCAGTGTTAACCAAGCCATTTTTCACTTAGGGTGTGTGTGTATAAGTGTGTAAATTTTAATTTTTAAACCTAGACATTTGTAGAGAAAAATAAAAAGTGATGTTGTAAAGCTATAAATAAACCTGCAGATTACAGTATATAGGCCTGCAAAATAGAAAATAAACAGCTAATAATGTAATAATCTAAACCCAAGAAGGTGGGCCTCTCAACAACTAGTCTATAGGTGAGTAAAAAACTAAACTAAACACACTAAAAAAGGCTAATAGATCTTGGGTCAAGAGGGACAAAGATCTAAAAGACAAAATCTGCTGGAAAGTGGTGCAGAAAACAACAACAAATCAGAGGAAAATTGCTGTAAAAAGAGGTGGCGAAAGGCTATCTTCGGGAGGGAAGCGGAGTGCCCCCTAATGAAAAACTCAAACAAAACTAAATGAGGTGATTTGAATGGATAACAAGCCAATCTGAATTGGATCTGAAGGTGAGGTATCAGATCTAAAAAATGGTTGAAGACTCTGAAATTTCAGACAACCTGCAACAGCAAACACTCTTCCACAAAAAGTGGATGGTACTGAAGCCCTAGGGGGCTAGGTTCCCACTTAGTTGAGCGAAACAGAACAAGTACATGTCCAAAATGGGCAGAGATGGAGGTTAGACAACCCTGAACAGAGGCTCAGCAAAACCCAGAAAACTTTCAGAAAAATCCCTGCAGAAAGTTCAGGTTGCAGTTTCTGACCTGTTTTCAGTAGAGGTCGCACTTTTTGGGCTGTAAAGTGTGCCCTGGAGGTCCAGGTCGCAAGTTTTGGGTAGAAAAGTGTGACCTGCACTTCTGGAACTCTTGGCGGCAGGTTTCAGAAAAAAAATTTGTCTGAGCTGCGACTGATGTCGTTCACCTGCGCAATGGGTCCGAAAACACGCGGAAGTTAGAATTTTTATTGTTTTAAGGTTTTACGGATTAAAAGCAACATCAAGAATAAGAAAAAAAAAGGGGCTGAAGAGAAATCCTAGGGTTTGAAGCAGTTGGATATGAAAGGATAAGAAAAATGACAGCGGTCATAAAGGAAAACCCGTGCAGAGTCGCCAGTTGTTAGTATGAATCTTGATTCGAGGTGTACGAAAAAAGACCACTTTAGCTGCGCATAACAAACAACCCTAACAGCAGAAAATACTGCTAATATCTTCAAATATGAAATTATATGATCAAGACAAATGCTGCAAAAATCTAGATCTATGCATTAGAAGACATTAAACTGAAGAAAAATAAGATTTACTCCATAGATCCAATAGACAAGACAAAAATATATCCAATGAATATTTTTATTAATGGGCACCTGGGAGGAAAACACAAGAGGGTGTTCCCTATTATCCTCCACGGGATAGGTTCTTGTAAGTCATTAGCACTTCAGATTTAGAATTTCTCTCTCTTGATGGTGTAGAAAACCCAAACAAAAATGGAAAAATATGGCTATGATAATGGATCAATAGCCAGACCAAGAGTTGAGATCTAGAGTGATCTTTAGGCAACAAAAGGTGACAAATGAATGAAATTCTTCTATTTACAATAAAATATTGAGTTAGTCTAGAGATTAAAAATAATTAAAATATTAACCAAATCTAGATCCAACTTTTATGGAATATTTTATTATATATTTGTTGAGGGAAAGGGAATTTGATTTGAGTCAAATCCCCCTTATTTGTAAATAATAAATTAATAAATGATTTATTTATCATTTTAAGGATATGGTTGAGTAATAATAAAATAAATAATGATTTATTTAATTATTTAAGGGTGAATTAGTCATATTTAACAAAAAATATTATTTAAATAAGATTTAAATAATTATTCTTTAGAAAATAATAAGATAAATAATGATTTATCCAATTAATTTCCTTGTTTTGGGTTAAATATAACCAGAAATATTAATTAAACTTCTGTTTAACTAATTATTTCTTGAGGAAAATTAAACAAATGTATATTTATTTAATATTTCCTTATGGGGTTTCCTGTTTAGACCATAAACAACTTAATAAAGGTGATTTACTAAGTTATTTTCATAGTGAAAGCAATTTTACTTGGGGTAATATTGGTCTTACATGGTGTACTTGGGTCCATCTAATAATAATAGGTTAGATGACCAAAAAATGGTGTAATAGCGGGTCCCTTGGGCCAAGGAATATCTCGACCCGCACCTTTACTGGAGGCTCAAATCGGAGGAGCATCATGTTGCGACAGTCCTCCTAGTCCTGGAATGCCCCTTTGTGCGTCTCCCACCATATTGCAGGCTTTGCATGCATCGCGAGATTAAGGGCCCATATCCTTCGTTCTCTTGGAACCTTGGCTTCGAATGCTCACAAAAATTTCTTAATGCTACCAGATTCATCAAAGTAGGGTAGATCTCTTACCTTTGAGGAAATGCAGTAGAAGTCCCTTATGACTCGAAGACATTGCAGCGCCGAGACATCGTGCAATCGGTTTTTCCAATTCTCCATCTCCCCATCAGAGTCAAAGAAGCATTCACTGTTATTTTCCCAACAGAGTACTCCTTCCGTCGTGGGGTTGATCCAATATTCATCTCGCGTAGTCAACTTATAAATGTGATCCACCTCCTCTTCATCGCGCACTGGCTCTATGTATCGTTTGCCTTCCACAGGATCTAATGGTACTATCACCCTTGTACCATTATTCTCAAACACCATTCTTCTCTTTTTGAGGCTGATGATACCGCCCATATTTATGGCCCAGTCCAACCCTAAGAGCGCAGGGTAGGGGTCTGCATCTTCTACAATTTCAATTACTTCAAAGTCGGCTCGGGCCTTTACTCCTGTGATATCTACCATAATTTTAGACAATCTTCCTAGTGGGATGATTTTCTGCTAATTTTCCATGCGCAGCTGAATAGTGGACCATTCCAACTTAGGCTCTCCCATTCATTGTCACTTCTATTTAGGTAACACGTTTGCATCTAACCCCAGGTCCAAAATAACCTGACTCATCTCATAGTCACCAATATGCATAGACAACTGCATTTCTCTTTCGGTGTGTTTCTTATACCTGTATATCTTGTGCACATCCTTTACCTCCAAATGTAGATTGGGTCATGCTGCGCAACTATCTATTAATGCCTGAAGATTCTCCACAACCTTTGGGTTACGCAGTAGCTTCATACATGCCTGCAAAAAGGGCTCAACCTCCTCATCTGCCTTGAGGTTCGCAGGTGGCCGAGCAGTATGTGCCTCTACCTCAGCAAAGTCCTTGCGAGCTGTGATAAATGTTTCTTTCCCCTTTTTTAGGTCCAAACCTTCTTGTTTACTAACATATTTTAGAATCAGAGGTTCCATCGCAGCCTCCTCCTTAGGTTTCCTGGTGGCCATCCCACTGCGTGTCACCACATTCACACTCAGATATTTGTCTCGCAACTCGGCCTTAACTCTTTGCATGTTCTGCATAGGTGTCGACTGCTTTTCCTTCATTTTTTCTATCAAGATTGGATAGTCTTCAATCGCATGATCCAGATGTCTGCAATACCGGCAGGATTTCCTAGTGGGGTTTGGGCAGTCCCTTGCAAAGTGTCCTGCTTCTCCACAGTTATAACATATTAGTTGACCTCATCCCCATCCTACACTTCCTCCTCGACCACCTCCCCTTCCCCTAATCGGGGAGCCGCCTATGCCTACCAGAGACCTCGGTGACGTAGGATCCATTTGTACCCTATATAAGTTTCCTTGATCATCATACGTTCGACAGTTCTGCTCATCATGTCCTACTGACCAACAAAACCTGCTCCATTGCTTCTTTACTTCTGGGACGTATGCACCTATGCAGGGGCAATGGTTCGTATCATGCAGGCTGGCTATACGACAATCCTCGCACCACAACGTAGTTCCATTGGAGCCTAGACGCAACGGACTAAGTCCTCCTACCTGCATATAGTTTGTTAGTAGAGGGCAGTTATCTTTGGTGTGAGCATTCACCCTACATCATATGCACCACCTTTCAGGGCTAGCTTCTGCTCCTCGCTCTTGTCGTAGGTTCTGGATCTCCATGTGCATTGCTTCCAGCTGCCTGTTGAGCTTCAAAGATGTTCTTCTCTTTCACCACATTCCACTTCATTTCCTTTGTCCATTATTAATTTCAGGCTTAAATGATCAATAATATTAGTTAAAATTGCTTTGATATTGTATATAATGTCTAACTTGCTATGTTTTCATGATTTCGTTGTTGTAGTACTTTTTGACTACACCTAGCTATAGAATGCAGACATTCTGTAGCTAGTTGCCGATTCTGTAGCTGTCTTCATGTATACGCAGGTTCCAAGTGTCATCTCAGGGAAAAACACATATGGTCATATTCCACATCATTCCCTCATCATTTGTTTCTCCCCACGAAGTCTGAGTTAAAGTATCAAAGCAGTTATGCACGAAGAAGAGAGGCAGTTTCCTATCAAAACACGGACTCTACAGATGTTCACAGTAAAGCACAAGACTGTTAATAAGAGTTTTAATTTGATTAGGAATGGGAAAGACACTTATCCCTATTTTTCTCAAGAAGTAGTTATGTAATTTCATTATAAGTATGACTCGGGAGACCGAGAAACTGTTGGTTAGATTTTGTTTTTGTTGCTAGATTTTGGAAGGCCGTAAATACTCTGTTTTGAAGAATTTCTCCTTTAATGAAAGAGACATCAATTTATTACACAAGCTGAGTCAATATTGAGTAGATCCGCGTGCTGATCCGGTGGTAGAGGGCCCCTACTGCCCGTGAAGCGTTATGCATTTGGTTTAGATAAGTAGTCGTAGCTTTGTTTCATTCTCAATTTAAATAGTTTTCTGAACTTTGCTTACATTGGATACTACAGTTTAGCTTTGTTCTCATGAAGTATTCCAAAAGATCACTAATCCAGAATGAGGCATAATTGTAGCAATTTATAACTTTACGTTTTTGTGTTCAATTATAATTAGTTGTTACAGCTAGTCCTATTCTCATCAATCTCTTCCAAAATATCACTAACTCTGGATAAGACTTAGCTGTGGTGTTTTAGTTTACCTGCGTATTGTTATGTTTTTTTTTATGCCCATTTGCACTGAATGATACAGCCAGACTTGTTTGTACAAACTATTCCAAAATATCACTCATCTTGAACAAGACAGGGCTGTAGTATTTCATAGAATTAGTTGCATTTTAGCTCAGTCAATACTCCAGAGGTAGATGTCATTCTAGTTTAATTCTGTCACTATATTTCAAGCTTGATAATGGTACTGTAGTTTAACTCTGTTCACTGTATTAGTATCATTCTAGTTCAGTTCCAATTCATTTCAAGTTAGATAATAGCACTCTAGTTTAGTCTTAGTTTACTGTATTATCATTCTAGTTTAGTTGTTATCCATTGCATTTTAAATTTTATTATTTGTTAAATTTAGATACCACGGTCTTCATTATTTACAAAATATTCTTGTTCTAAATTCCTATTAATACATCATCATATGGACAGGAACTATCAATAACATTTTAAGGCCTTGAGTATTTTGCAACCTTTTTACAATTTCACAAACAAGCCTTTTCTCAAAGACTATTCTAAAAAGAAATCTATAACTTTTGAATGAGGCCTAGTGGTGCTAAATTGAGTTGCATAATAGAATTAGAAGTTAGTTTAGAGTAGAAATCTTATTGTGCTACAAATTTTCTTTTCCAATTATGTTCCAATAAACCTTCAACCATGGATGAGATGTTGTAACATTGTAAGTTGATTGTTGACTTAGGAAAACCTCAATTGCACTAAAAACTTATCCTTTTCTCAAGCTATTCCAACATATCTATAAATGAATGAATTGGATGAGTTCATGATATGGGTTACTGAGTTCATGTTGTGATTTGTTTCTTCGCTATGAGTCCTTATCAAGCTTTGCATTTTCTGTCCTTTAGTGCACACCTAGTTTAGAATAGTTTCACTCTGTTTTAGTGTAAAATTCTTAGCTATTTTTCAACATAAAAACCATAAAACCAAAAACATCATAAAAACACTAAACAAAATGTAGTGAGAAACATATACCTAGGCACAGACAGTGCACCACACTTCAGCAATTTACTAGCCCTGGTTGACAATTAATGACCTCAATTTAGGAACACTAATTTGAGCACAACATTTTGGCGCTGTTGCCGGGGAAGTGTAACTAGGTAGCCTTGTTTCTTATCACCCAAAAACAATGATATGCGTAGAGAAAGAGACTCAAGGGGTAGATTCATAAGAAGTAGAAGTCTGATTCCTAGAACACCACTTGTTTCACCTAGACCAAGAGCCAATACACCTCCAACTCAAACCCACATTCCATCCTTTACTGATCCTATACTTTTAGAAGACTTAAGATCAGATATTCCATTATAAAAACCTTCCACTTCATCCACTGAACCTGTCTTAGAAGGAGATTCAGGAACCCCTGCTAGGGACATAAAATTTTCAACTTCTACAGAAGAATCAACTATGGCAGAAGAAGGGGGAGGAGGATTTTTTAATGGAGAACACACACTATTTGGAGGGGGTAGAGGTAGAGGTAGAGGAGAAGGAGGTAGAGGTGTAGAAGGAGAAGGAGGCAGAGGAAGAGGTAGAAGAGAGATGGAAAGCTCTTTTGGGTTTCCTATAGTAGATGAAGAAACCAATGCAACTATGAAAAACATTTCACCCTTTGTCCTTCCAAACTTTTATGGAATTAAAACTGAAGATCCTGAAACCTTCCTATTTGAATTTGAAGTCTTGTGTAGAACTTATGACTACTTACAAGATGCTCAAAAACTTAAACTATTTCCTTCAACATTGAAAGGAGCAGCATTGAAGTGGTTTATGAGTTTGATCAACAGTTATATTAGGACATGGGAAGACATGAAACAAGCATTTCTAGAGAGGTATTTGGATTATTGTATGCCAGTAAATCATAAGGAGGAAGTGTTTAAGATGCTACAAAAAGAAGATGAAAAATTGGAAGATTTGTTGGAGAGATTTCATTACAACATCAAAAGAGCAAAAATGGAAAACTTAGACCAAGACAACTTAAAAGCTCTCTTGTTGAAAACAATTAGGGATGAATGGTTAGATATCCTTAACATGATGGGAAAAGGGGATATATCTCAGCTTACATTATCTGAAATAGATGAATTATGTATCAACCTTTCAAGAGGGAAATCTAAAACTATAAAAGGACCAAGGGACTCTGCTCTTGTGAGGGAAAGTAAGTCTGCTTCTGGGACAGTAAGTAGGGTAGAAATAGGACATATGCTTGATGAGTTCAAATCTGATATCTTCGGGAGTCTTAGTGAACAAATAGACACCCTTAAGTTACAAAACAAGAAAAAAGTTGAATCTGATGCCTTAGCAATCTTTTGTCCCAAATGTAGAAAGAAACATGCCCTGAGAGAGTGCCCTTTGGATGCAAAAGTTGTGGAGACTTGTGTAATTTGTTTAGAAAAACATGAGACCAAGAGTTGTCCTTCACTTCCTGGACTTAAATTTGTCTTTCAAGAAGATACTCCTACAAGTTCCACATAATCTCTCAATTTTGTCTCTAGAAAGCCTTGGCAAGGACCTCAAACACAAGGATTCCATGATCAAATGTATAATCAACCTCCACCAAATTGAAATTCTTGGCAGCAACCTTGGCCCCAATTTGAAAATCAATCACAAACCTGGGCGCAAGGAGCACAAAATCCCTATGGAAGATACTCTTAGTATTACCAATATCCATCATCCTATCCACCATATCCACATTTATCTCCTAAAAAAAATCCTCAAAATCCACAACATCAAAATCAACCACTTCCATTACCATTTTCTCAGAAAACAAATAAGTTGCCTGCCCAACCCATACCAAACCCCAACAATAAAAATCCTCAAAACACATACATGATAGAAGGCCAACAGTTTCCAACTTATTTGATCACTCCTTTAGACCTTAGTGATTTTCAAATTAGGTCTAGAAGAATACTTGAAAAGAGGAAACCTTCTGTAATCATACATGAGCAAGACAATTGTGAGGAAGATTCTCTACAGGTAAATAAAAGTCTTAAAGAGAACACAACTTTCCAAGACTCAAACATTGAAAAATAAAAACAAAAAGAACCAATAATTTCAAATCCTATATTATAGCATCCATCAACATCCACTTCTACACCTACCTTCCCAGAAAGATTACAAATTGATAGGGGTGTAGAAAAAAAAATTATGGTGCCTAATTATGATTTCCTGGATGAGCTGAGAAATGTTTGTATTAAGATCCCATTATTGCAAGCCATCAAGGAAATTCCAATCTTAGCAAAAACAATAAAGGAGTTGAGCATGAAGAAAACAAGAAAAATAATAAGAGAGATAAAGAAAATTCAACTGGCAAGAAAAATAGCAGATATCATGATGGGTAAGATTGCTATTCCAAAGTATCTAGACCCAGGAAATCCAGTTGTTAAAATTCACATCAATGGAATTGAGATCCAAAACACACTCATTGATTTAGGAGCATCAATCAATATCATGAGTAGACAAATCATGGATAAACTGAAACTTCCTAATCTTCTTTTTACACCCACATTATTACAATTAGCAGATAGATCTGTGATCAAACCTGATGGGGTAATAGAAGACATTCTAGTGTCCCTAGATTCTTGGGAGTATCCTGTGGATTTTATGATCCTAACTCCTAAGAATAATCTAGGAGGACACCCTATTATATTAGGAAGACCTTGGTTAGCTACAGCTGATGCTTTCATTAGTTGTAGATCCGGTGATATGTATATCTCTGATGGTAGTTTAACCAAGAAATTTACCTTGTATCCTCCAGCAAGAACAATTACAGAATTAGATGATACTCAATGGATAGAGAATGAAGAAGACTTACAACCTCTCTTCACAATTTCATAAATTAGTGAAGATAGCCAAATTCTGAATACCTTGGAAAACTTTGAATCCTCTTCGGAATATAAACATGAACAATTTCAAGAAGAATCCAACATTGAGTTTTTGTCATCAAGGCAAATGTCTCTCTATTCCATGGATAAATTTGGAAGCTCTACAATTGAGATATTTCCAGGCAAAACTTTAAACATAAACAAGAACCTATAGAAATATCAACAAGAAGAGCTAGTCAAGATATTATAGAGACATTCTTCTGCATATGCATGGGAGTACATTGATATGAAAGGGATAAGCCCCAAGACTTGCACTCGTCACATCTACATAGAGGAAAATTGTAAACCAATTAGAAAACCTCAGAGAAGGATGAATCCAAATCTTAGGGAGATTGTTAAAGAAGAATTGCAGAAATTATTGAATGTCAACTTTATCTATCCTATTTCAGATAGTCAGTGGGTTTCTCCTTTGGTAATTGTGCCAAATAAAAATGGTAAATGGAGTGTATGTATTGACTATCGGGAATTAAACAAAGCTACTCTTAAAGATCATTTTCCCTTACCCTTCATAGATCAGGTGTTAGACACATTAGCTGGCAAAAAGTACTTCTCATTTTTAGATGGGTTTAGTGGTTATAATAAAAGCTAAGTAGCACTGGAAGATCAATACAAAACTACATTTACCTGTCCTTGGGGTACCTATGCTTACCGAGTATTGCCATTTGGACTATGCAATGCACCCGCAACATTTCAAAGGGTAGTACTAGGAATTGTTTCAGATCTAATACATGATTGTGTAGAGGTATATATGGATGATTTCACAGTTTATGGAAACACATTTGAAGAAGCCTTAGAAAACTTGGAAAAAGTCTTAAAGAGATGTAAAGAAGCAAATCTTTCACTAAGTCATGAAAAGTGTTTTATGATGTTTACTGAAGGAATTGTTTTGGGTCATCACATTTCAGGGGATGGGATTAGAGTTGATGAGTCAAAAGTTGAAGTCATCTCTAACTTATCTATTCCAAGTTGCCAAAAAGATGTTAGGAGTTTTCTTGGATTTACAGGATATTATCGAAGGTTTATAGAAAACTTCACCAAGATAGCATCTCCACTTTTTAAATTACTTACCAAAGACTATGAATTCAAGTGGAATCTCGATTGCCAGTTAGCCTTTGAGACCCTGAAAACAAAAATCTCTGAAGCACCTATTTTAAGGGGACCTAACTGGAAGCTACCTTTTCATATTTCAACAGATGCCTCAGATACAGCTCTAGGAGCAGTATTGGGACAAAAAGACCCGATTCCTTATGCCATCTACTATACCAGTAAAAATTTGACTCCTTCAGAGTTAAACTATACTGTAACTAAAAAAGAGTTTTTAGCTGTTGTTCATGCCATAAACAAATTCAGACACTATATAACAGGCTATGAAACTTTTGTTCACACAGATCATTCTGCAATTAGATACTTAATGAACAAATCAATTACTAATGGCAAAGTCATAAGATGGTTATTGCTTTTACAAGAATTCAACATTACCATTCTAGATAGGTCTGGAAAACAAAACACAGTAGCTGATTTCCTATCTAGACTCCAAAACATCCAAGACAATACCCCAGTTGAAGATCAATTCCCCGATGAATATCTTTTTGCAATTTCTACTCAAACTCCTTGGTTTGCTGACATTGCTAATTATTTAGTTTCAGGAAAATTTCCTTCAATAATGAATGCAAGAGACAAAAGAAAAATCATTTATGATAGTGCAAAATATTCATGGGTTGCTAATGAGTTATACAAGACAGGTCCAAATTTTATCATTAGGAGATGTGTTCGGGAAGATGAGATGCCTGAGATTCTCAAGGCATGTCATGATGAACCTTGTGGCAGACACTTTGCTGATAAAAGGACAGCCTATAAGATCCTTCATTTGGGATATTATTGGCCATCCCTTTTCAAATATGCTAAAGAGTATGTTAAAAGGTGTGACAGTTGCCAAAGGGTAAGGAAACCTTCTCCTTCAGGTGAGATGCCATTGCAGCCTCAGGTACATATTGAACCTTTTGAAAAATGGGCTTTGGATTTTGTAGGACCTATTAGTCCTCCATCAAGACAAAAGAAATATATATTATTTTTCACTGATTATGTTACTAAATGGGTAGAGGCCAAGCCATTACTTTCTGCTACTGAAGCATTTGTAGTTAATTTTCTTTTTGAGGATATTTTTACTCGTTTTGGTGTCCCAAGGGAAATTGTTACAGATCAAGGAGCTCAATTTACATCAAGGCTAGTGGAACAAATGATGGAGAGGTACAAAATCAGACACAGAAAATCTACTCCCTATCATCCACAAGCGGAATCTACTAATAAGGTCATTGAAGGGATCCTAACGAAGACTGTCCATTTACATAGAAAAGATTGGGTAGATAGGCTTCCTGAAGCATTGTGGGCCTATAGAACTACATGGAGAAGCACAACAGGCCATACTCCTTATGAACTTTTTTATGGAAAGAAAGTTTTGTTTCCCATAGAGTTCCAGATTCAAACTTTCAAAATGGAAGTTCAGCTAGGACTTGATCTATCAAAGGCACAAAAGCACAGATTGGAGCAGATTAATGAATTGGATGAGATCAGACAAGATGCAGTTCAGAAAACAAGTATAGTCCAACATCAAATGACTAGATGGCATGATAAGTACATCAAGGAAAAGAAATTCAAAGAAGGTGACTGGGCTCTCTTGTTTGATTCAAAGTTTAAGGATTTCCAAGGTAAATTCCAAACACATTGGCTTGGGCCATACGAAATTATAAGAATTTTTGACAATGGAGCAATAAAAATCAGGACAATAGATGAAGAAGAGGTCACTTTTCTTGTGAATGATCATATATTGAAGCTGTATCACAAACCACTCTCAAGAGAAGAATTTGTCAAGAGATTCCAGGAAAATAGTGATGTGAAGTTAATGAAGAAGAATTTTTTTTCTTCATCAACTTAATTAAATTTTCTGAAGTCAGATGATTGAAAATAAATAAATAAATAAATAAATTATAAACATAAAAACCAATCACTGATTGGCATGTTTATACAGAAAAGGTGGAATGAAAATCAGAATCTTTCTGACACTCTAGCTTTTCAAATCTTTTCTTTCTGCAAGCAGTTATTACAAAATCATAAGTGCAGATCCATTTCACTTATGATCCATCTCACTCCATTCATCCATACTCCATTTCATTCATTCATCCACACTTCATTCATTTCACTCCATGGTCCACCTCATTTCCATCCTAGATTTTTAAGTTTGATGTTTTTCTACAATTGAATAATACACATCATGAATTGCAGGCTACTTTTCATACTCCACTCCACTTCATAAGTTGTGATCCATTTTACTCCAATATTCACTTCATTCATATTCCATTACACCATATTTCATTATCCATTTTCACTCATTCCATACAACATTCCATTCATACTCCAAACCATTCCATTTCATGTTTTAAGTCTTCTATAGGTACATTCTGCAATCAGTCAGACATTCTGCAGCTAATCAGACATTCTGCAGCCATACAGACATTCTGCAGCCAGAGATCCTGAAGGCATTGTCCAGTAATTATTTGATCTGCAACAAAATTATCCTGCATATCCATGACAACAAGAAAATTCAAGGATTAATGATTTTTAGGGGAGAACAAAGCATATGAAGATCACAAAAATCAGAGGAAAGGTAAAGGTAAAAGTTATGAAATTATTATAATGACAGATCATGAAAATTTTTAGTATAGTTAAGCTATGCATAGTTCAAAAAGTTGTTTTAATTAATTGTGTTGATCATGCCTAACAAACCTCTCATAAAAAATTTGGATAAAATTCCTTCTATTCCACCATTCCAAATCCCATATCTGATCATCATTTAAAAACTTAATGGTTAAAGTACTGAGGTGATTGGATTAGTCACGTCACTAGGCCAAAGCATTTAATGATGATTTTGAATTTCCTACGAAATATCTCCGTGGTCTTTTCTTCCAAGATATTTCCCAACTCATTAATTCGTTTACATCACCCTCACCTCATTATACTCATTCCGTAACCACTCCATATCATTCTTTCCCATAGCCAACTCTTAACCATTTCAGTCTGTAAAACAGAGGAAGCATCTGTGGGGAAAAAACATCTCTTTAACAGTCATTTTCATCGTGAGCAGAGGAGCAGTAATTTGAAGGTTGGAAATAAAAACTATGGGTCTCATAGTGAGGACTGAACCGGTTGGAACTAAGTACTTGGAGGGTTTTCCACAAATTAGAGAAATGTTACAGCAAGCCGGGTGGTTGCAATTTTTGGAGAAATTTAGCGGTTTTCACAAAGAGGTGACTAAAACATTTGCAAGGTCCTTCAATGGAGCCGAGGTCGAAATAGGAGACATTAAATTCACTGTTACAGAAGCTTTCATTGCAGAGGCAATGAAACTACCTAGACAAGGATAGAGGTGGTTCAAAAATAGAGAATTTCATAACGAGACATGGAAGCAGATACTCAAGTCACCAGGTATGGATGTTTCCATTTTTAAAAAGGGTATTCCTAGCTCGGCATTAAAGAATAAGTGGAGGAACATGTTACTCATTTTGAAAAAATTTATCACTTGTGAAGGTAGATTTGGTACCTTCTATGTTTACCATATTCGGTTAATGATGCATTTCTTAGAAGAAGAAATCAACTTGCCCTTTTTCTTGCTTCATAGTTTAAAGAAAATGGCCTCAAGTGTTCAAAAGAGAGTTCAATTTCTGGAAACAACATTATACCACCATGGTTTAGTCAAAATCTTGATTGAACATCATTTGAGAAAAATGGGAGATAATTGGGATGAGTTCTTAGTGAGAAATCACTTTGAAGAACCCAAGGAACCTCCACCTGAAGACAAATCTACAAGAAGAAGAAGAAGATGGAAAACCTCCAAAACTGAAACTGAAACTGGTAAAACAATACAAGAGGATAGTGAAGAAATGATTTCTGAGAAATTGGCCCAAATTAAGAAGCAGCTTAAGAAAGAGAGGATAATAAGGAAATCTGCCAGAGAAAAAGGAGAAGGGCCATCTCAACCAAGACGGAGCCACAGACTTAGAGGGATACTAAAGAAAACAGAGATTAGACAAACCAAAATTATAAACATTGAGGATGAAGAAACACCTGAGCATCAGTATGAGGAGGATTTTGATGAAGAAGCTCCTGAAATAGACCCAACACAACAAGAAATTTACAATTATGTTGAGACACTAGAGAAGAGAGCTTCAAAAAGTAAAGACAAAACTCCTAGTCCACCAAAATATGAAATTGATATCCTAAGAAGAGATAAATATGAGTTAGAAGTACTCAATAGGCATATCAAGAATGAGAATGAAATTCTAAGGGAGTAGATTAAGCTGAAAACTGATATGAACTCAACTTTGTCTCTACAAATGCAAAAGTTGTACAAGGCCAGTACTCACAAATTTGAGATTCAAGTTAGTCATAAGGAAGCCCAGAAGGCCATTGACTACCAGACAAAGCAGAAGAAGAGGGTTGGATGTCCTTGCAGAAGTCTCAGAGTTCATGGAATAGTTGCATGAGGACATGCAAGAACCTAGCAGTGGAGGTATGTTGAGCTTCAAAGATGTTCTTCTCTTCCACCACATTCCACTTCATTTCCTTTGTCCATTATTAATTTCAGGCTTAAATTATCAATAAGATTAGTTAAAATTTCTTTGAGATTGTATATAATGTCTAACTTGCTATGTTTTCATGATTTCATTGTTGTAGTACTTTTTTACTACACCTAGCTACAGAATGCAGACATTCTGTAGCTAGTTGCCGATTCTGCAGTTGTCTTCATGTCTACGCAGGTTCCAGGTGTCATCTCAGGGAAAAACACATATGGTCGTATTCCACATCATTCCCTCATCATTTGTTGCTCCCCACGAAGTCTGAGTTAAAGTATCAAAGCGGTTATGCACGAAGAAGAGAGGCAGTTTCCTATCAAAACACGGACTCTACAGATGTCCGCAGTAAAGCACAAGACTGTTAATAAGAGTTTTAATTTGATTAGGAATGGGAAAGACACTTATCCCTGTTTTTCTCAAGAATTAGTTATGTAATTTCATTATAAGTATGACTTGGGAGACCGAGAAACTGTTGGTTAGATTTTGTTTCTGTTGCTAGATTTTGGAAGGCTGTAAATACTCTGTTTTGAAGAATTTCTCCTTTAATGAAAGAGACATCATTTTATTGCACGAGCTGAGTCAATCTTGAGTAGATCTGCGTGCTGATCCGGTGGTAGAGGGCCCCTACTGCCCGTGAAGCGTTATGCATTTGGTTTAGATAAGTAGCCGTAGCTTTGTTTCATTCTCAATTTAAATAGTTTTTTGAACTTTGCTTACATTGGATACTACAGTTTAGCTTTGTTCTCATGAAGTATTCCAAAATATCACTAATCCGGAATGAGGCATAATTGTAGCAATTTATAACTTTACGTTTTTGTGTTCAATTATAATTAGTTGTTACAGCTAGTCCTATTCTCATTAATCTCTTCCAAAATATCACTAACTCTGGATAAGACTTAGCTGTGGTGTTTTAGTTTACCTGCGTATTGTTATGTTTCTATACTCATTTTCACTGAATGATACAGCCAGACTTGTTTGTACAAACTATTCCAAAATATCACTCATCTTGAACAAGACAGGGCTGTAGTATTTCATAGAATTAGTTTCATTTTAGCTCAGTCAATACTCCGGAGGTATATGTCATTCTAGTTTAATTTCTAGTTTAATTCTATCACTATATTTCAAGCTTGATAATGGTACTCTAGTTTGACTCTGTTTACTGTATTAGTATCATTCTAGTTCAGTTCCAATTCATTTCAAGTTAGATAATAGCACTCTAGTTTAGTCTTAGTTCACTGTATTAGCATTCTAGTTTAGTTGTTATCCATTGCATTTTAAATTGTATTAGTTGTTAAATTTAGATACCACGGTCTTCATTATCTACAAAACTTCTTTTGTTCTAAATTCATATTAATACATGATCATCTGGACAGAAGCTATTAATATCAGTTTAAGGCCTTGAGTATTTTGCAACCTTTTTACAAATTCACAAACAAGCCTTTTCTCAAAGACTATTCTAAAAACAAATCTATAACTTTTGAATGAGGCCTAGTAGTGCTAAATTGAGTTGCAGAATAGAATTAGAAGTTAGTTTAGAGTAGAAATATTATTGTGCTACAAATGTTCTTTTCCAATTATGTTCCAATAAACCTTCAACCATGGATGAGATGTTGTAACATTGTAAGTTGATTGTTGACTTAGGAAAACCTCAATTGCACTAAAAATTTATCCTTTTCTCAAGCTATTCCAACATATCTCTAAATGAATGAATTGGATGAGTTCATGATATGGGTTACTGAGTTCATGTTGTGATTTTTTTCTTTTCTATGAGTCCTTATCAAGCTTTGCATTTTCTGTCCTTTAGTGCACACCTAGTTTAGAATAGTTTCACTCTGTTTTAGTGTAAACTTCTTAGCTCTTTTTCAACATAAAAACCATAAAACCAAAAACATCATAAAAACACTAAACACAACGTAGTGAGAAACAGATACCTAGCACATACAGTGCACCACACTTCAGCATTTTACTAGCCCTGGTTGAAAATTAATGACCTCAATTTAGGAACACTAAGTTGAGCACAACACTGCCCTTGGATATTTTGGATGCCCAACTGGGTCTCATCTCAAGGCGTAGCTTCTAACTTCATCGCAAATTCCAAGGATTTCTCCTGCGAGTCAAAATTTTGGTGACCCATAGGTGTGCGTAGGTGAGGCAGTAACATGGCGATGAACCATTATGTATGTTGTCTGTCATCATATTGAAATCCTCCTTCTCTAATTGCTTTCTTCAAGCATTGATCGGCCTCCCACACAGACTCATAGGGCCCTTGCTTGAAATCTTTGAGATCAACCACTGTTTGTGAGTAGGACTTAGGCTTCTTAAATTGTTGCTCTAAAGTGTTCTTAACCTCCTCAATTGTTGCGTTTGCATGTTGTTCGATGTATCCCATGTACTAGTCCAACGCTCTTCCTTAAAAGGCAAGGGATAGTTGTGCCCGCCTCGCCACATCACTAGCTACGTTCTGCGCAGTCCATACTGATTTTGTGACAAACCAGAACTGATCCATGTCTTCATCTCCCACACCCTTAAAGGTGGGTAACTTCACATGCACGGCCATGTCATCCTCCGGTGGTGGTGATGGAGGTGTAGGTGAATTCTTACCCCTATGCTGGTTCGAAAGTGGTGTGCTGGGAGCATTCTGCACAGCCACTTCCCTTACCGGGCTGTAGATAGATCTATCTCCTTCTAGGTTGGTCTTGTAGTATTTTCCACTTCGCATTGTGCTCCCACCCAGATCAAGGGTCATTCACTCGGTATGGATACACAGAATACTCTTTTCGCATAATAATATCTTGATCAGAAATGGTATGGTCTTCAGAAACTTACCTCAGAACCCTGTGAAGAATATTCGCTCTGCTTCCTAGTAGGATACAAACTGATCGATGGAAAATTCTGTCACAAATCATCCTAACACACTGTCTACCCAGTGATCCATTGTGCGAGTGATGGTGTTATTAGTCTTTTCTAACTGCTGGATTAGTTGGGGGGTCCACTCTGTGTTCCACTCGTCCTTCCAACACTTCTGAAATTCTACTAGCCTTGTGACCCACTCCTGGAGCTCGATCGCAATCGTTACAAAGAAGATCTCGTAGATTTCGGTGAAAATGTACTTATTCTTCCACTCTTCGGTGGTCAACCTCTTACTGCGGTTTTATTTTATGGAAAATTCTTGAACTTGTTGTTCAAACCAGTCATCAATTTCCTTTTTCTCAGGCTTCCAGTATGGCCTTGGCATTACCCAATCCCTCTCTCAAAATGCTCCAGGTCCCAGCAATGGAACCATTTGTTGGCTCGAGGGGTCCTGACCCAGGTTTGGAGGTTCAAGGTTTGCCAGCAAACCCCTATACTACTATCCCTTTTGGCAATGACCTACTTTCGCAAGCCAAAGTCTCACCCGAAGTAGTATGGGTGAGTGTTGGAACCAGGTTTCCACACCTTGGGAGAGGGTAGGCAAGTCAAGCCAAGTTGCATTCAGTCTTATAGTGACCGGATCCTATATTACAAAGCCTATATCTACAGATTCCTTTCACATTCATGTGCTTAATAGCAATGATATTCACAGTAATCAATAGATCATGAACTTATATAAAGATAACATAGCTATTAGAGACCTTCTTGCAGAACAGACCTAGATCGTAGCATAAACAACTAACACAAATATATTCGCAACTTAAATCAATAACACATCAACACATATTAATCAACCAAACATCACAGAGTAATTCCAACAAATTCATACATCCAACAATACTTGCGCATTCATTAGTCCTTCAAAACCACTTACAATACCCAAATCCCAACCTGCGCACAGAGCAATAGGTTCCGCACACAGCAGGACAGGGAATCTCCACGCACACAATAGCAGGAGTCCTTCCAAACAACCCTAGCCAGATTTATCAATTCACACTTAGCATCTATCTCTTATCATTCTTACTCTATCCTACAACTCAAAAAAGGTTCAAATACTTATACTATTTTAGCCTACGCATCCAATGGTCCGCAAACCATGGTTTGCGGACTTTTGGTCTACTGTTGACCCATTTACAATACTTTAGGGGCTTTGACACACCCCAAAACCCCTGTGTTAGACTAAATATAATAAAAAATGTACAAAAATGGACCAGTTTCGCAGCTTGCAAGGGACCCTGTTCCAACACTAAGTTATATCAATCTTTAGATAAAAGGTATGCACTTATACATCTTTTTTCTATTATGTAAGTGCATGTGTATCTAGGTCATTCAGGGAAGACTAGTGGATAGGTGTTGTGTGCCATAAATTAGTAGGAATATTTGTGGGAAAGACTTTATGTTAATAGAGGGGAATTCTAGGAAAATAGAGTTGGAGACTCCACTAGGGAGCGAATATTTAAAAATTTCTCTCTTTAATGTGTTTTCACTAAACTCATTGATTGATTTTTTTGAAGGAAATTTTTGCTTGTCACTATTTCTAGGTAGTTTTAGAGTCTTTATAGCTATTGGGTCTAGTGATTTTTCCTTGAAACTAAATATCCAAGCCAAGACCCTTGATCAATACTCATGTGTAATGCAAATAGATCTTTGATACCACATATAATTCTCTTTTCTAGTGTTCTTGGAGCATTGTAATGCTCTGTTTACTCACAAACAAAGTGTTGATGTATATGTTTTGATTTTTTTTAGAGGAATTCGTCTATTTGTTTTGAGTTTTTCTACAATTTATGAGCTTAGAGTCTCATTAGTGTTTGAATCTAATTAATGAATGCCTATGAAAAATAGTCACGCCTTAGATCCACTTATATCTATTGAATTTGTGATCTTTTTGGGGAGTTTGGACACATTCTTGAGTTTGATTCCCTATAGAGACCATGGGATTGGATGGAGCTCTAATATCATTATCATGTACTCTCTTTTTATGCATGCTATTGTCTAGTATGTTAAGTCTGATATATTATTTGATTACTCTTTAGATGCATGGTTATTGGTAGGTGGGATTTTGTGGTTTCAAGTGTTTTTACTTTGTTTCTTGTGGACTACATGCTTGCATGTGTTTTTTAAGATATTATTAATTGAATTTTAATGTTCTGAGAGTAAATAGAGAGGATGGAAAGTATCATATTTTCAAATAAACAAAAGGAAAAAAAAATATTCCTTACTATAGTACATTTTTCATCGAGAAAAAATTCTACATTGTTCATACTTTGTGTACCTTTCTTTGGAAATAGTCAACTACACACATCATAAAACTATCACTCCATTACCTTGGCATTAATAACAACCATTAAAATAAATTCTTAATTAAAAATAATTAGGCATTTTTCATTGCTACCTAACCTACATTAGCTTAGGATTTTGGGACCTTAGACTAGGTTGGAGAGGACATTCTTCAACGCCTTGAAAGTTGAAACTAGAATGTAAATTAGGAAGTGAAAATCCATTTGTCTTCAAGATATTATTGGGAAATGCCCTCTAACATAGGGGTCAAGAACAAGGTCATATTGGGATCCATGGAGTGATATCCTTACTTCATTGGATTTTGATGATGTGGTTTAATTGTGTACAAGGGTTTCCTTTATAAAGCTTCAATCTTAGTTAACATACCCACATGAGTCAATATAAACCACAAATATTCCATCTGTTCATTTTGCTGCAAGTGGCAATAGTGGCCTTTAGTTTCCAAAACCTACATGGGTGACTGGGGGTGGGTTGATCCTATGGTACTTGGGACAAACATTGGTTAAAACTCACTCAGATCCCATAGGGAATTCTCACTAGTAATGAAAGATACTTATGTTGAGTGATGTGATGTTAAGAGGCCATTTTAATTGTCTCTTATACCTTCACCATTGACTTAGGCCATCATCAACCAATCTCCGACTGATGGAAGTTCCCTTGGGCTACATGGTTTTCTTACATCAATCATAGATTTGTTACGATTACATTGTTTGGTTTGGGTCTCGTTGGCCTAATTTCATTTCCTTTTACACTACTTGAAAACAACATTTAATATTTTTGCACTTAAAATTTGGAAATGTGGACTTACATATATGAAAACATTAAATTTATCATTATTATTATATTGAATACCAATGTTGTATCATTTATTTCTAGCTTGTGTATGATGATTGGAATGTCTTGGTACATGGATATTGGGTTTGATGATATGTTTGATTTGCGATCATATATCAATATATATTGTTATAAATGAGTTTGTGTTCTAATATATCCTACATGATTGAATGGGCTATGTAACATCCAAAGAAGGATATTAGTAAGTCATTAATGTTAGGGGCATCAAATGGGTAATGGTATGATGTAAATTGTTCATGTATTTGTATTAATTTACGTGCATTATTATGATCTTAGGGAAATGCACGTTTTTAGGTAACATGACTACTTGATTGGATAATTTGATGACAAAGCACCAAAAACTAGTGTCATAGTATGGTCCATGATAGGGTGTTGACCCTAGTTCTATGAGGACAGATGGAAAAAATTTCCATCATATATTCTTCAAAATTTGGAGCTATGGGAGAACAATATTAAGTTAGACTCGCCTAGATGTGTGATGGTGATGAACAGTTGCATGTTAGAGAATTTTGGTCAATGTGATGACACTTTTGCTTATGGACTCTATATAGATTTAAGTAAATAAATTTGATGCTCCAATATAGTCCAAAAAAGGAAGGATACGACATGTAGAGAAAGGAAGTAGGATTAGGAAGGTAGGGTGCTAGGATTAGTTGATGGTGTTATTAGATTTTATCATGTAACCAAAGTGGCTGACGTATTTCATGTTCCTTGTATTACATGCTTAAATCAATTTACAAATAAAATAAGGAAATCTCATTTGTGTTCTATTTGTTGTGAATGATGACATTCTACTATCAATACTGGCATATGTAATTGATTACTTATTTATTACATGTTTTTCACTATTGAACAGGTGCAAGCATATAGGAAATTTTCATTAGGTGTGATGGTTGATTTGTTACTAGTAGAAACATGAGATAAGTATGCACCACGTAGACATGCATATCTAACACGTACATGCTAGTATTATTATGATAAGAAATACTATTTTTTTTTACTGACTGTATTATGTATTCATTGAAATATTTAATTAATTAAGTTAATAAGAATTTAACATTATTAATAATCTAAGTAAATTGATTAGGTAATTGATTTGACTAATTTAATGTGATTAGTCAAAGGTTAAGTTTAATGATGATGGTAAGTTGGGCATAGTAACGATAATTCATTAAATTAAATTTTATGATTAAAATTAATGTTAAATTAATAAAATATTAATAATTTCTTAAAGTTACAATGACTCAAAACATATTCAATTCTTTTGTTGATTGAAAATATTGTGCACCATAACAAGTATAAGGGGATCTATTATATTTATTGATGAGGAAAGAAAGATTGGGTGAGGAATTTATGAGGGGCCCAAGATATTTTTGGATTTCAAATTACTAGAGACAAAATACTATGAAAGGGGGACTAATAAAGTTTTTTTTTTTTTTTTTGGGGGGGGGGAGGGGGAGGGGGAGGGGGAGGGTGTGCCAGAGTTTAGGGGTTGGATTATTGTGGGGGAAAACAATGATAAGTTTGAAAGAGGAGTTGGAATTTGGGATGATCTTCGACACTTTGACATCATACATACTAGTGGTTGTGGTTTTGGGGGTTTTTGGCATGAAGGGTTAGGAAATCTATGGAGGTTTCTTCGAGCTAGGGAGCTAGAGAGACTCTTCCTAGTTGGATGGGTGGTAAACCTGGTCGGACAGTTTCATGAATAGACTAGGAAAGGAGATGACTATATGTTTCAGTAAGGACTAAATCAACTAATATTAATTATATTTTCTTATTCATTTCTAATTTATTTTCACGTAAATTTGAATGAAATATGGAAAATGTGTATGTTGACTTAACTAATCTATGTGTGTTGCAATTATCAAATTAGATACTTGAGATATGTGAGAGCCCTTACCAAGGTATCAAGGTAAATATTGTAACTAATTGTCATTTTTGTAACAAGGGAAATTTAATTGAATGAAAATTGTCTATTTCTATTTCTATTTGTCACACCCTCCTCCCATATCTACTCAAGTAACCAGCCAACTTGGGTAAACATGTGACGAGAGGCTACTATGATCTGATTCAACCTCCCAGGTTACCTTAAGGAAGTGGAACCGACACCACACAACTACACAGGCCTTCTACACTTGCTACAGGACACTCAAGAGTCATCCCAACCTTCCAGGAGGCTAGCCCCTAAATCAAAATGAGCTTTTCATCCATCAATCCCAAATTCACTCCCTTGACATCAGCAAGAGTGTGAATCAAACCCCCCATTCGCATGCACAACATGGGTATGCATGTGACTGGGGACTTTTCCCAGTAGTTCAAATCCTGAGACCCTGATTTGTGTGCCACTTTTTTAGGCCCAAAGCTCAAGCCACTACCCAGAATCCCTGACACTTTTAGAACTAAAATATAACAATAGAACAACGATGTAAAATCAAATACTTGAACAAGGACTTGATTGGACCCCTACTATCCATGACACATTTCACAAAATAGGTCACAAATATGTAATATACAGGTTTAAAAAACAACTTTGATCATAGGAGTCTCATACTTATCTGAGAATCAATAAGAAGCATTATTCCCATATATCATTAGTTGAATTATCATGTATTAGGTCATAGATACATTTTTCATTCATCTACAAATAAAAACATGATGAGATACATACTTCATCATTGTCATAATACATGCTTATAACCAACATAATAACAATGGAAATATCAAGGATACATCAGCCATAGAATCCACATATAAACCAGTACATTTACATATAAAATACCAAGGAAATGACCTCTTATTATTAGATGCAAAATCCAACCTGGTATGGGACTACCATGTTCCACCCAACCATAGATTGGATAAGCCAAATATCTCTTTAGCCAATCACCCCCGTGCCATATTCTAAGCATGAATGTGGGAATCAAACCAAAATAACCAACTAGGGCTTCCCGAGGCTAGACCACCTCACCCTCATCAATAGAAACCAGGCTCTACTGCAATCCACATCAGATCACTAGGCCCAAAAAATAAACATGTAATATCAGGTTCTACCATGATCTCCACTAGATCACTAGGCCAAAACAATCATGGATGCCACTGGATTTATCCACCTACACCGTGAGGAAATTTCTTGTCTCCTAGTCTCAAGGCTTTACTGCAACCCACACTGGATTACTAGGCCCTAACAAAGACTCTACTCTCCGGGATTTACTGTATATCCCATCCTGGGATTCCTAGGCCTGATGGAGAGCACCCACCTCTAGGATTTATGGTATATCCCACCATTCACCAGTCGAGGATTCCTAGGCCCACCAAGGAAACAAAAAATTCATCTTTACCCCAACCCACAATATGGTTCAGGGGTTACTAGGTCATGTTTTCTTTCATTCATAGGTACACCCCACTCAACTTCAAATCCATCCAACAATCCATCTCATCCAAAACATGAGAACCCCATCACACCATGGTTATCTAAAAATGGAAAGGCTAGGCTGAAAACACTACCACACCTAGAAAAACCCATTCCAACGACAAAAAGAGAACCAACAACACACATGCATAACCATGCATGTCAAATATAGCAAGGAAACCACACATGAAAATCGATACCTGCAAAGAATCCCACTATAGCTTCTTGATCCTGCTCTTCCTTTCTTGATCTATGCTACCTCTTTTCCTTCTTTTCCTTTCTTGATCCAATGATGAAATTCTCCAAGAAAACTTCAAGTGTCCAAGAGTGTGAGAGACAGAGAATAGAGAGAGAGCCCCAAAACTGAATTGACAAAAGGTGCCAAATAATCCTTAGAAGCATTTTTATCAATTAGGCCTTTATTTTATTCATTTTCCATTATTTTCCTTCATTTTCCTCCTCACTTTCTACCTATTACCTTTCATCTTCTTTTTCTCCTAATTTCAATTATTTCATAAATAAAATGCCAATTAATGCCACTTTTCCTTTCCAAATTCCTTTGCCATTTCCTTTGCCAAATTCCTTAGCCATAATAAACCAAATGAACACCCGCACTAGGATGTTTTTCCCAACCTTTAGCTTGGAATAAGTGTCCCATAATTGTAGCTATTATTTTTTCATTTATTAACTTTTATTACATGGACTTTTCACTAGGATTTTTATATAACTATCCCCCTTTGGAGACACCATCCTCGGTGTTCAACCACACTGTTGTAGTGTGTTTAGTGCACATATGTACGAAATCACACCATTTTAAGGGGTGTGGTTTACCCCTTTAAACTATTAGTAACAGGCAGAAAGAAGTGGAGTCAATAAGCATACTATATGGAAGCAAAAGCATGCAAAGGTAATCTAAAAACTAAACTAAACCTAAACATAAATAAACAAAAGCTATGAATGAGTCAAATGACACAATAATGCAAACGGTGGCTCTAGGCCCCTCTTATTGAGCACTGGTAGTAAGAAGAGTGATACTTTACCCTCTTGCCAAAGGGCCCTTAGACAATGGTTCTAGGTCTCGATGCAAGGATGTTTTTATCCCAAGCTTTCCTCGGTGCAGTATCCCTCTCTCTCTACTGTGTGGATTGAGCTTTTTGGGTGGCCAACAAGTGAGTCCCCTCTGTCTTTAGCTCTGGGTCACACACTGCTGGTATTTCTTGGGCAATTCTGGCCACCATAACAATGTGATCACCCATTATTCATCCCATGGTGGCTTTATATAGGGGATTTCAAATCCTCCTTCCCTCCCTTGGTACATTGTGGATGGTGACCCAAGGGAGGGGTATGATTCCTTTGTGTGCTCCAAATATTCCATTGTGTTCTCACATAGTGTCTAAGGAGGCATTGGTGGTTGTCCTTAGGCGGCTTCAACTAAGGAGTAATTTGTCCTTTGATTTATGTTGTCCCAGATAGTGACATTTTTCTGTTGAACCCTTAGTTAAACTGAGAGGGGGGGGGGGTGAATCAGTTTAACACATACATGGACTTTCAAAACTTTTCCCTTAAAAATTATTTACACCTTCATTTCATGATCAACTTAATATGTGAGCAATCTTAATTTGTGAGCAGCAAGTATCAAGCTGATTTGTTTATGTAACAGCAGTCTTAATATGTAAGCAACATGTATTAAGCATATTAGATAAACAAATCAACACATAGACATCATGCACAGAGACACCAGATATAAGTGGAAATCCATAAAGGGAGAAAACCACATCTTATTATTGTTGTGATGCAAAGGCAAGCTCCAACTTCCTCTCACCACTGATTTTATGTAGGCACCAACCTACAGGAGGCTCCTACCTGAATTCTGCAAGCTACAACTTGCAAGGAAGCTCCAACTCCCATTAATTTTCTGCAGGCACCAACCTACAGGAGGCTCCAACCTCAGTCAGCTACAACTGACATTTTATCAAGCTACAACTTGATGTGGAAGCACCAACTCCCATCTATTTTCTGCAGGCACCAACCTACAGGAGGCTCCAACCTCAGTCAGCTACAACTGAAATCTATCAAGCTACAACTTTATAGGGAAGCTCCAACTTCCTTACTCTTTCAAAAGGAAAACACTTGCTGATTTACCTTGGTTATCATCTCTGTTCTCTATCATCTTCACTGCTGTGCATTAGTCTTCATATCTGCCTTATATCATATCTGCATCCTCTTGGATTCTATATCATCTCCATCTTCTTCTCTGCTCTGCTCCTTCTTCTTCTCCTCTTCACTACTTTATTTTTGCATTCTCTAACTTCTCTGCATCTCGGTCTACTCCTCCTTCTTCTTATCTTTTCTGCCTCAATTCCGCATTCTCCAACCTCACACTCTCTAACCTCTTGCAGCTTTCTTATTTTCTTCAACTTTCTTTAATTCTACTGCACACTCTCTTCTTCTCTCACTCTTTTTCGTCAACCTTCTCCCTTTGGATATTACCCTGTTTTATACAAAATAGCTTCATGGTTGTTTGTATTCTACTGGGAATTTGAAATGGACAGACATGTCTCTTTGCCTTCTGCCTTCTCATTTCTTTTATCCACTCATTCAGAAAATATAACTGTAGGTATCAATTTAACATTACAGTGAGATATTTGTTCTCTTCCAGAGACTTGCCAATGCATCACAAACAATAAAAAAATCAATTAAAAAAATTTACATTCAAATTACATTGAGAATTCCAGCTCAACTCATTTAGTATTTTGGCTCGCTGCGCATTTGTATTTTCTGTGACTGTGCTTTATCTCTTTTCAGCTCTGTTTGCTTTTTTGTCCTCTGTTGTGGTGTAACTGCTGCATACATGTAACTAAGCTTTTTATACCAGCTGACTGTAAATCAGGAATTTTCTAACGCTTTTGTACTTAGCAAGTGTCTTGTTGATGTGGAATGTTCTGCAAGCAGAACATACATACACCACAATTGTTTTATGTTCATAATCGCAATAATACCATCTCTTTACATGTGCACTATAATATCTTGATACATATATATATGCACATTCGCTAATACAAACAACCTGACATCCATAAAATACTGGCCACCACTTATAAATTTCATACCTTTGTTAAACCCATAGACCTTAACAACGAGCAATATAAATTAAACTGGGGCCCAGCGCTAACAATCAACCCGATCGGAGGGCTCACGTTCCATCGTGCCGCAACATCCAATCCGACATATATCGCTCGGGCAACTTGCACGAGCAATAACGTGCGATGGCGCACCGTACTTGGGTTATCCTTCGTGCACCTTCCGAACACAGCCAGCATCCGATGGCATCTTCCCAGATCAACGGTATGTATCAATATCGCACCCAGTCTTTGGTCGATGGTTAACGCGCGATGGTGTGCAGTGGGAGGCGGTTTTACGTGGGTCCATCTCGCCATGTGTCGAATGATCTATGGAATCGCTCCCAACTCCTCAAATACCACCCACCGTGTAAAGGTGGTGTGATGAAAACCATAAACTATCGTCACTGTTCATCTAGTCATGGTTCCGCTCTTCTACGCAGGGTTCCAGTCTCTTCATTATGTTTTATAAACCCATCGGGTCTGGAACTTAATCGCAATCGCAAGTTCCTGTATGGATGTTCCGCTCCCTTTATATTCTTCGATGCCATTATATTGTTCTGATGCGATCATGCCGGACTTCAAATACTTGTTACTCATGGTTTATAGGCCCATCGGGTCTAGGCTCTCAATCGCAATCGCAATTCTTTGGTTTATGCGTTTTGCTGCCTTGTTTTTCTCCGATGTGATTTGGTAAGAGGTCCCACCATATAATACTTTGTTTTATGCGCTTATATTGGCTTTGAGTTGATGTGATTAAGCCGGACTTAAAACTTATCAAGCCACTGTTTATATGCCCATCGGATCCGGGCTCTCAATCGCAATCGCAATTCTTTGGTTTATACGTTCCGTTGCCCTTATAATCTCCGATGCGATTGGGTAAGGAGTCCCGCCTTATGGTACTTTTGTTCTTTGAATCTCGCGCTACATATGGCTATACATATGTATATATATATGCTTTATTCCTTTGTATATAAAGCACAATATATACTTTTCCGATGGAGTATACGATTCCCGGAATGATATATATATATATATATATATATACTTTGCTACTCCAATCTTTAGTGTATCTTCCAGTGGGGTATGCGATTCTCGAAATTTTATATATATCCTCCAGCTGGGGTAGCGATTCTTGGAATAACGGTTGTGTCTCTGCCTCTGCTACTTCTTTGTCTCTTCCTTTCTGCTATATCTGCTGCCTTAGTTTCTTTGTGCTCCTTTCTCTGTTGCGTATATAGAATCCACTCCACTTGTTATACTTGTAGAAAATCCCATGAGGCTCCGATCTTCTACGCCTTCAATTCAACATTTATTTTCCTCAAATTCGAACTCTGCTACGTTACCAGAGTTCTGTTCCTCATCTTGATTTAATTCTGTAGAATGAATTGTGATGTATTCTTCCCAATGGTGCTTCACAGTCTTCCCACTTGAATAATTGTTCTTCATTACTCTATCTCTCCAGTTCTGCTATTAAATGGCCCTCTTCTACTTTTCTCACTACTTTGCAGCACCTCATCTGACTCCTGTTGCCTTTGTTCCTTCTATGCTCTACTTGTCTTATGCTCTCTTTGTTGCCTCTGCTTCTTGTCTGCTTATTTTTTCCTTGTTGCTGTTTCAAGTGTTCCTCCTTTGCCATCTCCTTTTCCATCAATGACAACATTTCCAATAGTCTCTCCCTTTTGCATTGATGGCAACACATCCACCGATAATCCAATGCTTCCTCCAAGTCTTTCTCTGACTGGCTTCTTTTAGAAGACCCTTTATTCTATTACCTGCTTTTCCTCCCCCTTTGACATCAATGGCAAAGGGTTGCACATTTCTCAGTGTTGATTCTGTCTTTGCATTTCCTCTCTCTGATTTGTGTTTAGAACACCTTCTTCTGACTGTGTACCCTATTGCTCCAGACTGGTGTACAAGACTTGTTGAGAGAACAGTTTTGGGGATTATTGAACTTGTCTATACACATTAAGTCGATACCATTCCGAAGCATAGACTCCTTGCACTTGTATAAAGAGTAGGTGATGACAGCCATATATAATCAGACTTGTATAATAAGAGATGCATTATTGGATCAAGAATTAAAGATTGTGAATGCTCCAAGTGACATATCAGGCTTGCTTCAACTATACTTCAGTCTATATCTGATGTATTGTGCCAATATATTTCTTGAGGTTCTTTTGCCATAGTTCTTTGATCCTGTGGACATGTATCATACTGCTGCTCTACTGATAATGCTTGGTAATCTTTTGATAAGCATGATGCTTGTACCTAAATGCCAATTGATATTTCTTTGATAAACCATGCAGAGGTTTCACTTCATCTTGCACATTTACCCATAATTAAGACATCCTTCATAAATTCTATTGTTGAGCTCTCCATTGTTTTCAACAATAATCATCAATATACTGAATCTGATCTTGGCCTCATTAATCTTTTTCTTTTTCTGTCATTTTGTTCAGAGGAAGTCACAACATTTTCTTTTCTAGGACTGCTCCAGAATCATTGCTGCTTCAACTCAATTGTTATAACATAGTGATCTTAGGGAAGACATCTTCAATTTATTTCCTAGGACTCTTCATGGGTAGATCACTCAGAGATTTATCACTTACTTGACTGTACTCCTCCAAGGGGACTTTTCATAGATGAGTGATGTAATGATATTAATGAGGATAGGCACCTTTCTTACTCAACATTCTTAATGGGGTTCATTGTTAATTCTAGCAGTATGATGCATTCTGTGATCATCACTTTAATGTGCTAAAGTCTTCTTCGCTCACATGTCCATGGCTGAAGTTCCTTTATATCATCATGGCTGCTTGCAGCCTTTTCTTCTTCCATCATTCTGTCGACTATAGAGTGCTTCAATTTTTCTTCTTTCTATATAGTTCTCCGATGGAAAAAAAATCCTTTCCCTTCCTGTCCATATAGCTGTCTTCATTCCAAGGAGCTCTTCTTATACTACTTTCATGGGGATTATTTATGAACTGCTTTCCCCCTGAGATGTTGCTCCATATTTATCACTGATTGAATATTTTCTTTGTTTTCTAGAGCAGCTCCCCCTGAGACTATGTTAGATTCATTATGTTATTGAGATGATAGGTTCCCCCTTTCTCTTTTCCTTCCATACTTTATTGGGGTTCTTCATAATGTCTGCACTTCTTTTAGATTCATAGTTTTGATATATTTTCTTTGTTTATATCATTTGTCTAGAGTTCTTTAATGTATATGGCACTTTGCAGTCTTTTTCTTTGTGACCAAGCTTGAGGCATACATAACATCTTATTCTACCAAGGTATGTTTGAGCTGATGTACAATACTTTGTTCCCATTTTTTAATACAATTTACATTCAACAGATTTATGTCCAAAATTATTGCATGCATAACAGTAGCCATGGAAGTAATTTGTGTACCTGGTGAAGGATTGTCTTTTCCATTTGCTTGCTTGAGGGGTTCTACTCTTTTGCTGCATCCTTTGCTAGTTGGACTGGATTGGCTTTGTCTTACAATATGCTACATTATGTCCTGGTTTGTGACAAGAGAAACTTGTGTGATTTTTCATAGGAGGAAAGAACCTTCTTTGACATCTTCCAAATTTATTCATTTCATCCTCATGGGTGTATGAGCCTTTTTCTGCTGACTGTTTCATCCCTTCATTCTCTATCCTCTCATGTTGCTGCTTGTTTTTGTTTGTTTCTCTGCAACTCATGTTCCTGTTGGTTTCTGCTTCTGGAGAAATTTGCTAAGCTGCTTCATTGTTCTTTACAGCTTTTACAAAAATGATTTTCCTATTATCTTCAACCTTGGACTTACTAGTTTCACCTTCATATCCTATCCCAACCTTTATGAGAGGTGACCTTTGAGCCTTTAGAATCTGGTCCAACTGTCTAGAGCCTTTCATTAGAGGTGTATTCATTAATAGTTCTCTTTGGGATTTTTCTACGTTCTTTCTTAGGCTCACTACTTCTTCTTCCAATATTTCACATTCCTGACTTTTCTCTCTCATTTTTTGCAGCAGAGTGTCTTCTAATTTCTTTGCCTCTTCAAGCTGTGTCTTCAGGTCAATAATTTCTTTCCTATCTTCACATTCTCTCTCATCACATATTTGCACCACTGTCTTAAGGTATTTGTTTTCATTTTTCAATTTTTCTATTTCAGTCAAAGCAGTGTCAAGCTTGGCTCTTTCTTCAGTTGTAATTTCTTCATGTTTCTTATCTCCATTCATACTAGCAGGTACTTCATTTGATTGAATATTTTCCTGTTGACATGAATTTTTATTCTTCTTAATTCTCTTATCCTTCTTGTCAGTGCAGTCCTTAGTGTTTACTCCATGCATGAGGTGCAATCTATCCCAGATTTCTTTTGCAGAGGTTAAATCCATTATCAACTCAAGGTCCTTGTTATGAAGATTGTTATATATCACACATTTTTCCTTGGCATTCCTCTGTTGTTCTTTCACCGTGGGTGAGTCTTTGCAGTAACCATCACACACAAGCTTCCATACCTCAGGTTCATAGGCCATTAAACCTGTTTTAACCTTATCTCTCCATTCAGGAAAGTTTTTGTATTTAACACAGGTGCATTTTGATAATCCATGACTCAACCAGATCTCCTTCAAGCTGTTAGGCTTGCACTAAAGGAACCAGCTCTGATACCAATTGTTGAACCCTTAGTTAAACTAAGAGGGGGGGGGGTGAATCAGTTTAACACATACATGGACTTTTAAAACTCTTTCCTTAAAACTTATTTACACCTTCATTTCATGATCAACTTAATATGTAAGCAATCTTAAATTGTGAGCAGCAAGTATCAAGCAGATTTTTTTATATAACAACAGTCTTAATATGTAAGCAACATGTATTAAGCAGATTAGATAAACCACATCAACACATAGACATCATACACAGAGACACTAGATATAAGTGGAAACCCATAAAGGGAGAAAACCACATCTTATTATTGTTGTGATGCAAAGGCAAGCTCCAACTCCCTCTCACCACTGATTTTCTGTAGGCACCAACCTACAGGAGGCTCCTACCTCAATTCTGCAAGCTACAACTTGCAAGGAAGCTCCAAATCCCATCAATTTTCTGTATGCACCAACCTACAGGAGGCTCCAACCTCAGTCAGCTACAACTGAGATTTTATCAAGCTACAACTTGATGTGGAAGCACCAACTCCCATATATTTTCTGCAGGCACCAACCTACAGGAGGCTCCAACCTCAGTCAGCTACAACTAACATCTATCAAGCTACAACTTGATAGGGAAGCTCCAACTTCCTTACTCTTTCAAAAGGAAAACACTTGCTGATTTACCTTGGATATCAGCTATGTTCTGTATCATCTTCACTGGTGTGCATCAGTCTTCATATCTGCCTTATATCATATCTGCATCCTCTTGGATTCTATATCAGCTCCATCTTCTTCTCTGCTCTGCTCCTTCTTCTTCTCCTCTTCACTGCTTTATTTTTGCATTCTCTAACTTCTCTACATCTCGGTCTGCTCCTCCTTCTTCTTATCTTTTCTGCCTCAATTCCACATTCTCCAACCTCACACTCTCTAACCTTTTGCAGCTTTCTTATTTTCTTCAAATTTCTTTAATTCTGCTGCACACCCTCTTCTTCTCTCACTCTTTTTCGTCAACCTTCTCCCTTTGGATATTACCCTGTTTTATACAAAATAGCTTCATGGCTGTTTGTATTCTACTGGGAATTCGAAATGGACACCCATGTCTCTTTTCCTTTTGCATTCTCATTTCTTTTATCCACTCATTCAAAAAATATAACTGTAGGTATCAATTTAACATTACAGTGAGATATTTGTTCTCTTCTGGAGACTTTCCAATGCATCACAAACAATAAAAAAATCAATTAAAAACATTTACATTCAAATTAAAATGAGAATTCCAGCTCAACTCATTTAGTATTTTGGCTCGTTGCGCATTTGTCTTTTCTGTGACTGTGCTTTATCTCTTTTCAGCTCTGTTTGCTTTTCTGTCCTCTATTGTGGTGTAACTGTTGCTTACATGTAACTGAGCTTTTTATACTAGCTGACTGTAAATTGGGCATTTTCTAATGATTTTGTACTTAGCAAGTGTCTTGTTGACGTGGAATGTTCTGCAAGCAGAACATACATACACCACAATTGTTTTATGTTCACAATCGCAATAATACCATCTCTTTACATGCACACTGTAATATCTCGATACATATATATATATGCACATTCGCTAATACAAACAGCCTGACATCCATAAAATACTGGCCGCCACTTATAAATGTCATACCTTTGTTAAACCCACAGACCTTAACAATGAGAAATATAAATTAAACTGGGGCCCAGCGCTAACAATTGACCCGAACGGAGGGCTCACGTTCCATCGTGCCGCAACATCCAATCCGACGGATATCGCTCGGGAAAATTGCACGAGCAATAACGCGCGATGGCGCGCCGTACTTGGGTTATCCTTCGCGCACCTTCTGAACACAGCGGCCGTCCGATGGCATCTTCCCAGATTAAAGGTATGTATCAATATCGCACCACGTCTTTGGTCGATGGTTAACGCGCGATGGCGCGCGATGGGAGGCGGTTTTCCGTGGGTCCATCTCGCCACGTGTCGAATGATCTATGGAATCGCTCCCAACTCCTCAAATATCGCCCACTGTGTAAAGGTGGTGTGATGAAAACCATAAACTGCTGTCACTGTTCATCTGGTCATGGTTCCGCTCTTCTACGCAGGGTTCCGATCTCTTTATTATGTTTTATAAACCCATCAGGTCCGGAACTTAATCGCAATCGCAAGTTCCTGTATGGACGTTCCACTCCCTTTATATTCTCCGATGCGATTAGATTGTTCTGATGCGATCATGCCGGACTTAAAATACTTGTTACTCATGGTTTATAAGCCCATCAGGTCCGGGCTCTCAATCGCAATTTCAATTCTTTGGTTTATGCGTTCCGCTGCCTTGTTTTTCTCCGATGCGATTTGGTAAGAGGTCCCACCATATAATAATTTGTTTTATGTGCTTATATAGGCTTTGAGTCAATGCGATTAAGACAGATTTCAAACTTATCAAGCCACTTTTTATATGACGATCGGATCCGGGCTCTCAATCGCAATCACAATTCTTTGGTTTATACGTTCTACTGCACTTATAATCTCCGATGCGATTGGGTAAGGGGTCCCGCCTTATGGTACTTTTGTTCTTTGAATCTCGCGCTACATATGGCTATACATATGTATATATATGCTTTAGTCCTTTGTATATAAAGCATAATATATACTTTGCCGATGGAGTATACGATTCCCGGAATGAGATTTATATATATATATATATATATATATATATATATATACACTTTGCTGCTCCAATATTTAGTGTATCTTCCAGTGGGGTATGCGATTCTCGGAATTTTATATATATCCTCCAGCTGGGGTAGCGATTCTCGGAATAATGGTTGTGTCTCTGCCTCTGCTGCTTCTGTTGCTCTGTCTTTGCCATTACTGCTGTGATAACGGCTCTGCCTCTGCCTCTGCCTTTGATAATGGTTTTGCCTTTATTATATTCGCTTCCTCTTCCCGTCTCTGTCTTTGCTGCCCCCTTTGTTTGTCTCTGTCTTTTCTGCCTCCATTTCCATGGTAACGGCTTTGCCTCTATATTCGCAGCCTCTGCCTATGTTCTTCGATGTGCCTTTTCTCATTATTAGTTTCTTCGACCACTTCATGGTTTCCTTACCATTTAGGCAATGCTCCAACTCATCCCCAAGCAATTCAATCACCTTCATTTGATACTAATATCCTCACTGCTCTGCAGCACCACCTCATCTGTCTCCTGCTGCCTTTGTTCCTTCTATGCTACCTTGCTACCTCTATGCTTCTTTGTTATCTCTGCTGCTCTCTTTACTGCCTCTGCTACTTTTCTTATGCTCTCTCTGCTACCTCTGCTACTTCTTTGACTGATGCTTCTCCTTACTTATCTTTTTGCTGTCTCTTCTACCTCTCTTTTTTTTTCTTCCTCTGCTCCTTGGCTGATGTTTCAGGTGCTCCTCCTTTGTCATCTACTTTGCCATCAATGAAAACATTTCCAACAAGTTCGATATCCTTTGCACGTCGTAGTGATTCTTCTTTTCACTGCAGTCATATTCGGCCTCTTTCCAAGATATACCAGATATACATGCTAATCCAATATAGAGATATTATATCTCTTTTATTTATCTAACTGTAGATCCATTCTTCACTATATATCCTCTTATTACAACACTTTAATGTATGCTTGATTACAATCCTATCTTCTCGACCTTCTTGAAGTGATCACAGAGATCCGAGGTAGGCTTATATTACAGACAGAGAACCCTTTATTACTGTGCTATATTATGATCATTTTTCATTGTATTACCTTTCTCTTGTGTACCCAAAAACTATCCTTTCTCGCACAACAATTCAGGCCTTGATCTTGCACTTCATTTCAGAACTAATTCGAATTGTTTTGTGTAGAAGTTAGGATGCAGTCCCTCCTTATATAGGGATTGTCTCCCTCTTTCAGGATGACATGATCTTGCTGGAAGGCTGACTTATATATATGTTTGTGGGGCGACTTTGACAAGGATTGAATCCACTGTTTTTAGGTTGTCTTCAAGGAGATAGTGATAAGGTCTTGAGACATTCTTTTTACATCAATAATTGTCCTTTTTAAGTGTAACAACACTTCATATATATGACTCTAAATTATATATTATGGTAAGAAAAATTCCTAAAGACATCAAGAAGAAGAATTTGACCTATAATAAAAACTTCTTGCTCATGAAACCAATGAAGCAAGTATTTACATAATACATTTTATTATATTTGTCTTGTTCATTACATAAATTCATAATTACATAGTCATTTATGAAGACCGAACCTAGTTACACTTTCCAACACTCCCTATTAACTTGGGAGGTATTCATAATGGTACATGCTCACTTTCAATTTGTTATAGCATCGTAAGAAGAATTTGATTTTTAATCCATATGTTATAGCATCATATTATCCAGCATTGTCATAGTGCAAGGTCTTTACTAAAAACTCCATCTCTCCAAGAGCTACAATTTTGGTGAGACGAATGATTACAAACATCTTTATCATTATCTCCAAGGTACATAATCCACCCAGGTACTCATTGAGTATGACCTTAAAGGGATATTATTATTAGGATAGATAATCCTCAAATAATATCCATCCTTTCACAACTTCTCTTATCAGAACGTATTATCACATTCTCAAAGAGTATTGGATGCTAGATGATTATCCAATCCTGCATTCTGTCCTCCAGGTGAAGAATAAAATTTTGTGTATGTTTCTCCCTCTTAAGTAGGGAGGACATATGCCAAAGGGGAATAAAATTATACAAAGAATGTACCTAAGCTTTCTTTTTGGCTTAGGAATTACAAATTTTCTTCCAAGTAAGAAAATTATTGACCAGACTCCCTCTTAATTAGGGACCTGTAGCAACAATGATGGAAACATATAGTTTCTCATGAATGATTCCTTCTGTTAATGTCATGAATTGAGGAGCCTTCAACTTTGGGATCTCTTCATATGGCACATATCATCCATCACTTTTATCCATGATTCATGTCTTCAAAAAGTGATTCATCAATCTTCTCATCTGGTCTTGCTTCAAGTCATGTTTCTCTTCTTTTCAGACCATATTTATTTCAAGGATCTTTCATCCTACCATATGGTTATCAATTGTGGAAGATATATACTTCCATTTGGAAGCTATGCATAAGCTCATCAGATATTGATTAATTATAGATATGAAATTTTAAATCAAAAGTTACCTTAGTGATGATCCTTCATCATGACATCTTCTTGTAGGCATCGACATCCTTTGTTTATAGATTGATACATCTCCTAAATATATGTATTATCAAGAGTCTCTATATTTTCTAGAATTCTATCAGAGTCCACATATCTTCCCAGGATATCTACTAGTCAACTCTTCTTCCTTGGATTTTGACTGCCTTTTACCATAGTTGCACTTCTCACGATCTCTTCCTTCCATGAAATTTTATTCCCAGGAGCTTCCAATAAAAATTCCTTAATAGTTTCAAATCATCTCATACTTCATATGAGAATATATTATGTTGATTTCATCTAGTGTGAACCATGCCTTTTTGCATCCTTTTAGAGGAGGATATCCCTTTCCTTTGATCATGCTTCTCAAGATAGAAGTAGTGATCAATGTTACCTACAACCATACAACATGACATTATAATATTAAATACAAGAATACATACCTCATTTACCTTCAGTTCATCTAGTGTTATTTCAAAAACTTCCTTGATTTAAATGTATTCAATCCCTTGATCTGATTCATCTCTTATGTCATCATACCATCATTCCATGAACTTAACAAGTTGGAGTTCTTGATGAAACACTTGCTTCCTCTCTAGATCGATGAATCCTTCAATGAGGATTCTATCAGATAATATTGAGGATCTTGAATATAATTATTTTGTAAAATGTTTCCTTTCGATGTATGATGAGCCTCGTCCTGGATGACTTCTTTGATGAGGTTCCTAGGAGTTACTTCTTAAATGGCATAGTTGTTGCATAAGTGTATTTAATAAATCATCCTATGAAAAGTGCTCCTTATTCAATGCTTCTATCATGATGCCATTCCTAATATACAATGTTTCCTAAAATACTATTTTATAACCAAAAAATACCTCTTAAAGAGGAGGATGATCTCAATCATAGTAGAGATATTTCACTTCTTCTTTCTCAGGCTTCTTTGAATCAGGTTCTTCTATTTCTCCGACAACACGATCTTCCTCCTTTTTCCTCTTGTCCTTATATTTGGGACATTATTTCTTATAGTGGCCAATTTCATTATATCCATAGCATCATCACTTATCCATGTTTCGTCTTTTATTCTGAGGACTAAAATGATCAAATATTCCCTTTGACATGGAAACATAGGCTTGATTCTCTTCATTTGATCCTATATCAACTTTAGCTTTTAACCTTGTCTCTTCTATCTTACATAGAGACCATAGATCCTAGAATGGTGTTGCTTATTTCTTCCCATAGATACTTGAAGTGAAGTTTCCCAAACCCTCTGGTAGAGCATTGAACATTACTGTAGTGATTGATATATCTGACATTACTTCTCTCAAATAATGCAGTTGATCTTGTATTTCATATAGTATGAATTTATTCCTTCTCTTGACATCTTCAACCTATATATTTCTTATATAAGATATATTACTTCTCCTGTAGTACTCACCGAGAATAGCTCCACCAATTTTTCCATATATATTTTTTGAAGATTCTAGTTTTGATACAGAAGGGATGAGAGAGTCCTTTGTGGTTTATATAAGAATCCTCTAGGCCCTTATGTCTCCATTCATGTATTTGGAATGACTTCATTGTCCTTTTATTCCATGCAAGAAAGTTTGAAACCCTAACCAGCTTGTTGCTTTCTTTGAAAAACGACATTTTGATAGATTCATAAATATACTTACTTAGTATATGTTTTTATTCTTCCATAAAATTCCATGTTGATGATGATGTAGATAGCATCATGAGCTCCCTCTTAAATAGAATTCTTTAAGAGTGTTTTAAAGCAATAGATCACCTTGGATCCTTGATGATTATGATGATCAAGAATGTCTTAATGATGAGTTCAAAAAAGATGATGATTTGATGATGTCTCCAGTAGTGTTGACTTGGATTCAATCATGAGATAGCTTTAGATTCCTGGAAGATAAACATCACCTCTTGAAAGTACCTTGATGTATATGTCCTTTAAGTAAGATCTTTTGTCTTCTTGGCATGACACACAAAATTCTCCAATTTATGAAAACTACTCCTTATTGAATGAATGAATATCTTACTAGATGAAGAATTTTACAAAGTATATCCTTCTTTTGAAAACCAATCCTTAATATTTTGATCCTTTTGTGTCTTCTTTCCAAATAGCCCTTTATAACACCTTAGCTCTGATTCCATGAAAAGAATTTGGTAGAGAAGTGTTTAATTCATTCTCTTACTTGATAATTTCTTGTGTTATACTTATTATGCTTCTTTTACTTGTCTTCATTAGCTTATTATGTTTTCCATCAAGTCAATTATCAAAATATAAGAGACACAAAGTTTAGGCTCAAGCCAGGGCCAAAACCTTTCCCTCTTGGAGAGGAAAACCCGAAAGTAATTCTTCTTCTAGATCTTCAATTGACAAGTACCATGACCATGATATAGAAACTTGACCTAGAATTCCTCCAAGACCTTGTCACTACTCTTCTAAGCTCCTTATGTTGATATTGCTTTCCTGCACTACTTTTCACCAACACTAGGGAAGCTCGGTCCCTAACCCTAAACAATATGCTTCTTCCTTGTCCTCCTTTGTTCTAGCATTGGCCTAATAGAGACTCGTTCTTAGCCTTCTTTCTGCACCTCTTTATATCCAAGTCCAAGATCCTTTGCATGTTATAGTGATTCTTCTTTTCACTGTAGTCATCTTCAGCCTCTTTCCAAGATATACCAGATATACATGCTACTCCTATATAGAGATATTATATATCTTTTTTTTTATCTAACAGTAGACCCCTTCTTCACTATATATCCTCTTCTTACAAACTATAATGTATGCTTGATTACAGTCCTATCTTCTCGGCCTTCCTAAAGTGATCAAAGAGATCTAAGGTAGGCTTATATTTCAGATAGAGAACCCTTTATTATTGCACTATATTATGATCCTTCTTCGATATATTACCTTTCCCTTGTGTACCCAAAAACTACCCTTTATCGCAGTGCAATTCAGACCTTGATCTCGCACTTCATTTGAAAACTAATCTAAACTGTTTTGTGTAGAAGTGAGGTCGCAATCCCTCCTTATATAGGGACTGTCTCCCTCTTTCAGGCCAAAATGATCTTGCTGGAAGGATGACATATACATATGTTTGTGGGTCGAATTTGACAAGGAATTCATCCACTATTTTTAGGTCGTCTTGAAGGAGATAGTGACAATGTCTTGAGACATTATTTTTACATCAATAATTGTCCTTTTTAAGTGTAACAACACTTCATATATATGACTCTAAATTATATATTTATGGAAAGAAAAATTCCTAAAGACATCAAGAAGAAGTATTTGACCTATAATAAAAAATTCTTGCTCATGAAACCCATGAAGCAAGTATTTACAAAATTCATTTTATTATCTTTTTCTTCTTCATTACATAAATTCATAATTACATAGTCATTTATGAAGACAAAACCTAGTTACACTTTCCAACAACTGACAAAATCACCAAGCTCTGAATGTATTACTAATAATATATTCTATATTATCTGAAACATTGTATTATATAATTTTGGTGAGCATGTGAGACACCTATAGGATTATTTGAAAGTATGATTGTTGATTGATACCTATGTACATGATGACCTGTGAAGTATACTACTAGAATGTGTACTGAGTGGATGTGGATGATGCCATTTGAATTACTAAGAAGTCTTCATGTTTTCCAAGGAAACATGCTTGAAGTAGAATTCATTAATGGTTAACGTGTTGTTGTTTCAGAGTTGTTAACTTGGCCTAGATCATTGCCATGATTATAGTACCTTCATCTTGCATATTGAACTAAGGCTATATTGGGTAAAGCTAACCATGAGGATTTGTATGGTTTTGTGAGATCATAGATTGATTTACATGGGTCAGATAAATATTTCTAAGTTTGAATATGACATCTAAAAGACAATGATGTGAACTTGTATTGATGAGTTACATTGATGTAGATGTTGAACAATGAATTGGGTTATTGATGTACGACTAGGGCTTGAGGTTGATTGACATATGGAACTAAAGTAGAATTTTATTGATGATAAGATTGATAAAATGAATAATTGTTCATGATAATTGATGTTAAAAACCAGGGTTTGAGGTACAATTTGATATGAGAATTGAGTATACGTAGTACAACAGTGTCATTGGCATTGGTTTATTTTGATATTTTGATATTGAGCATAGGTGGATCTAGTCTGAAATTGTGAAATGTGGTCCGAAGGCTGATTAGGGTGGTATGGTGGTGCAAGGAAGGAGATTGGAGTCTCCTTTAGGTTGGTGTTGAGCTTTGAGACTGTCTCTATTTTGACATCCATTTCACTACTTTTCCTTCCTTTTTGACAAAATCCATAAGCTCAATCAGTGTTGGTTTGCACATTTTCAGTCTGGAAAGGTATTTAAATTATCTCTCTTTTATATTTTAAATGTTTCTTATTATTTGACTAAAATTTGTATTTAACTACAGAATTCATGCAATTTTGTAGCTAATATTCGTTTCTACAACTACTGACATTGTTTAACAGGTTTCGAAGAAAGAATAAAGGAGCGAGTACATGGGCAGTTTGGAAATAATCCACTCATGGATTCTATCCTACATACTTGTCCAAGATCGAGAAGGATAACACCTAAAATCATGGTCAAAGGGTCAGTAAAAGCAAAAATCCGAGACAAGCGAGTGAAGATGAAAGCTTCACGATTTTCTCTCCATGTAGCAAATCGTGAAAGCTATGAAGATCACATTTCTGTTTAGAGTTCTATTCATAGTTTAATTAGTCTTTTTAGGTGAGATCACCTCAAACAACCAATTTGAATCTGTTATAAATACTGGGCTGTATAAACCGGGAACAAGATTTATTTTTATTGTAATACTATTATACATTAAAACTCTGTTTTTATCAATCCAAGGAGAAGGCGTTTTCACAATCATCGATACGTAATTAGTTGCAAGTGAATTTAGAACAATTCTGTTGTGGAGGGCCCCTACACATAATAGGTTTAGTAGTTTAATCTTTTGATTATTTCATATTTTAATTCTTCTTGTTTTCCGCATAGTTAATTATTGTGTTGTCAGAACAGTTAAATATTCTATTTTCTTTGCTTTCCTTAACGTATTAATAGCATAACTCTGTTAGCATTTGCATTTCGTAGATTAAAACCTTTCTTGCATTCTCTTGCATAGTAGATACATACTTCATTTTTCATTTCATAGATTAGACATGCATTATAGTTTTTCACAATAGATACATGCTATGTTTTCTTTCCTCATTGCAAATAGTTTCTGAATTTCCTTAGCATAGTTACTTAGATTTAATATTGTCGGTTTGATATTTCCATTTGCAGAACTTAGTTAGATGCTTTTCTTTATCATTGAACAAGCTTAGAGTTAATCTAAATAGATACTCAATTTTTATAGAGATAATTCAGATAGATGTTTTATGTTGTAGACTAATTATAGTTTCGATACATATTTTGCTACACTTAGATATAGTTTGGATTAATGTTTTATATATACAAATGATTTATTTACATGTTTTTGTATTTAATTAAATATATTTAGAAGTAAGTTAGATAGATTTTTTAGAGATAACCTTATCATAGTTGCCAACATAGATTGATTGATATAGCTTAAGATTTATTACTTAGATTGATTTATTTTTATGCAATATAAATTTATCATAGAGCAATTTTCTTTCTTAGATAAACATTTCCTTTTATCCCTTCTTGTAAGTTTTATCTTTCAGTCATTAGAATATCCACTTTTATATTAATCTATAGATTAAATTCCTTTCTTAAGATTAATATTAAACATTTCCTTTTCTTCCTTCTTAGTTTTATTTTTCTAGCATTAAAATTCTTCTTTAGGTGTAGTTACTTTCTTGCTTTCTCATAAAAAAATACAAAACATACAAAAATATTAAAATCTCTTCTTGTTTCTAGTTTGCTTGATGTTAATCATTCATCTTTAGATAAGTTAAAAATATGTTTCTCATTAAAGTTTTGATAGTTAAATTTAGATTCGATTTTACAAATCATTTCTTAGTTTCTCAAACTCATTTAGACACTCAAGATAAATAAAAAATCATAAAAACAACATATAAAACCAATACAACGAATTAAGTAAGAAAAGGCTTCTCACATATAGAGTGCACCTGCACTTCATAAGATTACTAACTTCGGTCGATAATTTATGATAGAAATTGAAGACATTGAATTGACTAAAAATTTTGGCGTCGTTTCCGGGGAAGTGTAATTAGGAGCCTTATCTCTTAAATCTAAAAACACACACACACACACACACACAAAACATAAAAAAATGACATGCGTACATAAAGAGATTCTAGGGGTATATTTGTAGCTAGAGGTAGAAGTTTGATCCCAACAACTCCACTCATTCCATCAAGACCTCGTAGTGCGATGCCGTCCACCCAAACTCATATTCCATTCTTAGAAGTACGACATAGACTTCCTGAAGTCTTAAGATCAGAAATTCAGCCAAGAGACTCTCCAACTTCATCAACTGAAGCAGTTCTAGAATAAGACCACCCTACATCCCCAACAGAAGCAGTAGTATTTTTAACCTCTACTGGAGAACAAATCTTAGCCTAAGAGCTAGAAATCCCTAGTGGAGAAGAGGAAGAAGTCTTCTTAAATATACCATTGATAGAGGAACCAGAAGAATCAGAAGAGGAAAAAATAATTCCAAATTTAGAAACATATATCAGTTCTGAGGAATCTACAATGGCTAGATAAGGGGAATGAGAAGTACACAATTTGAATGGAAAACAATTAATACTAGGAGGAGGTATACCTAGGATTGGATGAGGTGGAAGAGGTGGAGGACGAGGAGGTGGACGAGATGGAGGATGTGGAAGAGGAAGAAGAAGAGATGGAGAAAATAGAGAAGAAGTAGACCCTGTTGGATTTCCCATATTAGATGAGGATGCAACTGCCACAATGAAGAATATATCACCCTCCATCCTCTCCAATTTTCATGGATTAAGGAGTGAAGATCCCGAAACATTTCTGTTTGAATTCGAAGTTCTATGTAGAATCTAGATCATATGAGTACTTACTCAATTCTCAAAAGTTGAATTTGTTTCCTGCAAAAATTAAGGATGCATCATTAAAATGGTTCATGGGATTGATAACACATTTTATTAGGACATGGGAATAAATGAATTTATCTTTTTTACTTAAACATAAACATAAACAAAAACCTAGAAGAATTTCAAAAGAGGATTTAATAAAAACATTGCAAAAACATTCTTCTGCATATGCATGGGAATACACTGACATGAAAGGAATCAATCATGAAATATTGCATACATCATATCTATATTAAGGAAAATTCTAGACCAATCAGACAACCTCAAAGAAGGATGAATCCAAATATTAGGGAAATTGTAAAGGAATAACTACAAAAAATACTGAATGTAAACTTTATTAATCCAATATCAAGCAGTGAGTGGGTTTCACCTTGAGTAATTGTCCCTGAAAATAATGGAAAATGGAGGGTGTGTATTGATTATAGGGATTTGAATAAAGCTACTTTAAAATATCATTTTCCGTTACCTTTCATAGATCAATTTTTAGATACATTAGGAGGGAAGAAATATTTTTCATTCTTAGACAGTTTTAGTGGGTATAATCAAATTCAGGTAGCACCCGAAGACCAAGATTAAACCACATTTACCTGTCCATGGGGA